>CM044903.1:69037511-69563654 GCA_024500145.1 Gentiana dahurica var. dahurica
GGCATTGAGTAAAGAAGGGTGTTTGACGCAAAAAGTTATGTAAAAAGGTTTTGTTGTAAAAAAATGAGTTAAAAAGGGTGTTTTTCAAAAATACCTATTCTACCCCTCATTATCCTTATATCCATCTTATCCCATAATTAATCTCTGGTCATTATCTCTCTCCCAAATCCGATTCAATGTCGGAAATTACTTTGTGCCGTCGGAAAACAGATAACCGCCAATCAACGCCGGAAAGAAGGCCTACCCGCCAAATCATTGCCGGAAAATCACGATTGACCCATCATCCAGTGGTTTTTCCTCTACTTCAACGTCTGGTTGTCCTCCGTTCTCCTCCACTTTCATTTGAGCTCGATTTTTGGTCATTCTGCCTATTTGAGGACATATATTTTGGTGAGTTAACTTCCTGTTAGAAGCCCCATTTGTGTGGTTTGATCCCATTTGTTTCTTGATTAAATGATATTGTTTAATTTGTATAGTGTTTAATGGAGTGTATCTTGATTGATTAAATTGCTGCTATTGAAGAAATGGGATTGCCACAAGTTGTTTGATCTGCTTGAAATAAATTGTGTTTGAAAGCAAATTCTGGTTCGGAAGGATTTAAATTTGCGATTGCGATTCACTGGTTGACAAGTTGTGATTAGAAAGCAATAAAAAAGTAGAACTTTTTGTTTGTTTTGATCATAAACACTGCACTACTTGTTTTTTGTTGGTTTTTTTTTTTTGAAAGACATAAACTTGTTTTGTAGTATAAAGATACTTAGAACCTGTTTCTTAAATTCGAACTTATTGTTGCATCTCTTTATAATGGTTTTAGACACTCTTGGATATGACAAATTTAATGTTAATGATGAATACTGATGACTATTAATTTGAATTATAGATGTGCCATGGTTGATGAAGATGAAGCTTGGTTTATTGTGTGTTATCCGGTTGGGTTTGAGGAGAATATGGATGGTGTTTGGTCATGGTCATTTGTGAATCATGAAGTAGAAAAACGGTCGACGACCGTATTTGTGAAAAAAAATATTTCATATGGTGAGTTGTGTGAAAAATTGAGAGTTGAATTGGGAATTGACACAAGTATTTATGATTTTGAGATGAAATGGATGGCCCCCATAGGTAAAGCTTTGCCGATGGTAATTACTTGTGATAAGCAGTTGAGACATTTCTTGTTGGTTTATGATCCCAGGAAAGATGCTTTATTAGTATCTTTGAAAAGAAAAGAAGCTGACATGTATATTGAAATTGAAGCAAGAAACCGTGATGATGTTATTGTGAATGAAGAAGAATATGTTGAAGAGGCACCTTTGAACATAGTAAGTCAAGATACATGGGAGGATAATAATGTTAGTCAAAGTGCCCTAACAAGTGTACCCATTGAAGAACCATATCTTGAAGAGATGCATTTAAAAGAACCATATCTGGAAGAGACGCATTTAAAAACGGTAAGTCAATGCACATTCGATGATAATATTGTTAGTCAAAGTGTACTTTCAAGTGTACCCATTGAAGAGACATGTTTGAACAATTTTTTGCAAGATCCTCTATTGGACATCTTGGGTGATGATTGTTTTGTAGAAACGGCCTCGCCACGTACATTGAATGTTGATGATGGTAATTTAAATGAGAAGGATGAAGGTTTGTCGGTCGATGATACTTTTACGGGTGATGATCGAGAATCCCCAAACATGGATACATTTATCGGAGTTGATTGTAACCGTAATGTAATCCAACATGATATTGGTCTTGATGAAGAAACAATAGTGAGCATTCCTGATAATGAAGACATTCTTGTGAATGACCGTTTTGCCAAAAAAGGTTTGTTGAAATATAAAGTTGAGATGTTGGCTGTGAAGTTCCATTTCGAGTTTGATGTTCAGACTACCAATACCATGGTTTATGTAGTGGTGTGTGCCTCGAAAGAATGTAATTGGCGTTTGTGGGCAACTAGGGTCGATACATCTAAATGCTTTGAAGTGCAAAGGTATGCGAGTAAGCATACTTGCTTACCTATTGTCCATCGAAAGGATCATAGACATGCTTCGTACAAGCTAATTGGAAGGTATTATTCTCCGAACTATGTACGTGCCGAATGTGTTTTCACTGCAAATGATATCATCGCAAATTTTAATCGAGAGTTTAAATGCGAGATATCTTATCCCAAGGCTATCTCAGCTAGAAATTATGCAATTGGATTAATCTGGGGCGATCCACACAAAAGTTTCGGTAAGTTGCCAAAGTTTTTTCAAAGATTGAAGAAGACAAACCCCGACACAGTGACAGACATTCACACCGTTGGGGACCATAGATTCAAGTATTGTTTTATGGCACTTGGTGCAAGTATACATGGTTTTCAATCATCAATGCGGCCAGTAATTTCCGTGGACGGTACGCATTTAAAATCTATTTACAAAGGGACTTTACTTATTGCAACATGTCAAGATGGTAATTATCAAATATTTCCGCTTGCATGGGCTATTGTTGATTCCGAAAACAATTTATCTTGGACATGGTTCTTTCAAAGATTAAAACGCATTACAGGTGACACCAAGGATTTAGTGATACTTTCCGATCGGGCTGAAAGTATTACGCATGGATTTAAAGAAGTGTACAAGCAAGCGCATCATGGACATTGTATCTATCACATGCAAAAAAACTTGAGGACTCATTATCCAAGACGCGGTTTAACGGGTCTTTTTATTAAAGCTGCACATGCATATACCGAACGATCATTTAAATTGAAGTTCGAAGCGCTATGTAAGAAATGTAGGGATGCTGAGAAGTCCGAGAATCCTGATCCGACTAAGGATATTGCTGTGTATTTGGATGAAGCATCGTTCCCTTTATGGTCTAGAGCTCATTTTCCGGGAGAACGTTATAATATAATGACAACGAACAATGCCGAGTCATTGAACAGTAAGCTAAGGCGTGCGCGTGAGTTTTCTATAGTTGGGTTGCTTAAATATATTCGGGATGTATTGCAAATATGGTTTGCTAAAAGAAGTTCGGAAGCTGCGATGTGTTCAACTCCTCTCACTCCAAAAATTCAAGCATTAGTGAATAATAAATACAAGTTTGTTTCGAAGTTTACTGTTAGTCTAATTGTCCAAGAAAGATATGATGTACTTGACTTGGATGCGATGATGAATTACATTGTGGATTTAGTCAAACGGACATGTACATGTAAGAAATTTGATTTAGATCGGATTCCATGTGACCATGCAGTAGCTGTGACTAAGAACAAGAGTAGGCACGCATACGAGTATTGCAGTTGGTATTTTGGCACCGAATGTTGGAGACAGGCTTATTCCAAAAGTGTGTTACCCTTGCCAAATGTAGCGGATTGTGAATTTCCTGATGATGTGCTTGCCATGAAGGTGTTGCCGCCGTTGTTGGAGAAGCGACAAAGCGGGCGTCCTAAATCTAATAAGAGAATCCCATCTGCCGGAGATGCGCCAAAGACGGTGAAAGCAACAAAACGCAAGAAAAAAGATGCTACTCCTATTTTGACGTGATTCCCTTAGGTAAATGTATTTCTTTCTTTCTTTCTTTTGAAGGTTAAAAATTTATAGTGTGAAAGACAGATGTTCAAGTGATTATGAAGGATGTTGCAGCAGTTGCGATTGTTTTGCTTCAAAATGGAAGATGATGTCTTGTTAATGTGTATTGATGTACATGGCTTTTGGTTAGGCATTAAAATTATGACTTTTGTGTATTTATTATGTTCAAGTAATTAACTAAACGAGATTTGGCATTAAAATGTGTATGACTTTTGTGTATTTACTATGATCGAAGAATTAATTAAACGAACTTTGGTACTAATATGTGTAATCAACCTTGATCGAACCTCGTTCTATCATCTTATTATGTGTAATGTACCTTGATCACAGTAATCGCCTTGATCGGACCTCGATCTAACATCTTATTATGTGTAATCAACCCCGATCACAGTAATCGCCTTGATCAAACCTCGATCTAACATCTTATTATGCGTAATCAACCTCGATCACAGTAATCGCCTTAATCGAACCTCGATCTAACATCTTATTATGCGTAATCAACCCTAATCACAGTAATCGCCTTGATCGAACCTCGATCTAACATCTTATTATGTTTAATGTACCTTGATCACAGGAATCGTCTTGATCGAACCTCGATCTAACATCTTATTATGTGTAATCAACCCTAATCACAGTAATCGCCTTGAT
The DNA here is from genome assembly GCA_024500145.1 of Gentiana dahurica var. dahurica. Taxonomy (NCBI): domain Eukaryota; kingdom Viridiplantae; phylum Streptophyta; class Magnoliopsida; order Gentianales; family Gentianaceae; genus Gentiana; species Gentiana dahurica. Next base: position 69,041,720 of record CM044903.1, read on the forward strand.
CGAACCTCGATCTAACATCTTATTATGTGTAATGTACCTTGATCACAGGAATCGCCTTGATCGAACCTCGATCTAACATCTTATTATGCGTAATCAACCTTGATCACAGTAATCGCCTTGATCGGACCTCGATCTAACATCTTATTATGCGTAATCAACCTTGATCACAGTAATCGCCTTGATCGGACCTCGATCTAACATCTTATTATGCGTAATCAACTTTGATCACAGTAATCGATATGATCGGACCTCGATCTAACATCTTATTATGTCTAATCAACCCTAATCACAGGAATCGCCTTGATCGAACCTCGATCTAACATCTTATTATGCGTAATCAACCTTGATCACAGTAATCGCCTTGATCGAACCTCGATCTAACATCTTATTATGCGTAATCAACCTTGATCACAGTAACCGCCTTGATCGAACCTCGATCTAACATCTTATTATGTGTAATGTACCTTGATCACAGTAATCGCCTTGATCGAACCTCGATCTAACATCTTATTATGCGTAATCAACCTTGATCACAGTAATCGCCTTGATCGGACCTCGATCTAACATCTTATTATGCGTAATCAACTTTGATCACAGTAATTGATATGATCGGACCTCGATCTAACATCTTATTATGTCTAATCAACCCTAATCACTGTAATCGCCTTGATCGGACCTCGATCTAACATCTTATTATGCGTAATCAACTTTGATCACAGTAATCGATATGATCGGACCTCGATCTAACATCTTATTATGTCTAATCAACCCTAATCACAAGAATCGCCTTGATCGAACCTCGATCTAACATCTTATTATGCGTAATCAACCTTGATCACAAGAATCGCCTTGATCGAACCTCGATCTAACATCTTATTATGCGTAATCAACCTTGATCACAGTAACCGCCTTGATCGAACCTCGATCTAACATCTTATTATGTGTAATGTACCTTGATCACAGTAATCGCCTTGATCGAACCTCGATCTAACATCTTATTATGCGTAATCAACCTTGATCACAGTAATCGCCTTGATCGGACCTCGATCTAACATCTTATTATGCGTAATCAACTTTGATCACAGGAATTGATATGATCGGACCTCGATCTAACATCTTATTATGTCTAATCAACCCTAATCACAGAATCGCCTTGATCGAACCTCGATCTAACATCTTATTATACGTAATCAACCTTGATCACAAGAATCGCCTTGATCGAACCTCGATCTAACATCTTATTATGTGTAATGTACCTTGATCACAGTAATCGCCTTGATCGAACCTCGATCTAACATCTTATTATGCGTAATCAACTTTGATCACAAGAATCGCCTTGATCGAACCTCGATCTAACATCTTATTATGTCTAATCAACCCTAATCACAAGAATCGCCTTGATCGAACCTCGATCTAACATCTTATTATGCGTAATCAACCTTGATCACAGTAATCGTCTTGATCGAACCTTGATCTAACATCTTATTATGTGTAATCAACCCTAATCACAGGAATCGCCTTGATCGAACCTCGTTCTATCATCTTATTATGATTGATCAACTCGGATCACACTAATAAGACGATAGATCGAGGTTTGATCGAGGCTATTACTGTGATCTTGATTGATTAAGGCAATTACACTTCATCTCCCACGTTAAATCGGTGCTCGATTAAAGCGATTACGGTAATCCGAGTCAATCGAACGTGATATGATTCATTCATTTCGAGACGTTATGACAAGACTGAACTCGATTCGTCTGATAATTGAGCTCGTTCTTGGCACCCTATATAAAGCATCACACACCCCCCAAAAAAACCAAAACCCTAATTTTGTCGTTCTCCTTCTTCAGCGCGCCAAAATCAGCCTCTCCTGCCCTCCCAAACCAGCGCCAAAATCAGCCTCTCCTCCCCTCCCAACACCAGCGCCCCCTAGGTGATTCTGCAGCTCTTAATTGATATTTGGGTATGTCTGGGTGTTTGTTCTCTGTCTTGGTGCGATTGTTCTGCGTTTTACTCTTGCTGCGTTTTTTTCTCTTCATTGTTTTTAACGGTATGTCCGGGTGTTTGTTCTTGTGGGGAAATATGTGAAATATGTTGTTGGGCCATCTCTCTTTGGAATCAAAATCCTGTTTTTTTTATGGTAATTTTGTTTTTATGGAACTCAATAACTCATGCCCTTCACTCATGGCACGAAAACTGGCAGCATATTTGAGTCCTGTGAGTTTATGCCATCACATTCATAAGTACTTTTCTACAAAGGGAATTTTCCTCTTTAGTGCATATATTATCATGATTTGAACAAAGGCATTGTTGTAATTTGTAAATTATTATCCTATTTATGAACCTCAATTGTTATGGGGGGTATTGATGTCATTTTTCATCTATTCTGCAAAATCTTAGGTTGTTGTAATCCTTGACTTGTGTATGAGTTGGAAATGAATAGATGATGGTTATTTCTTTCTTTTGTTATGTGCTAATTAATTTCTTAAGTGATATTTTTTTATTTTTTTATTTGTCGATAATTATAGTAATAGTATAATTGGTTTGGATGAAGGATTGGTGGCTAAGAATGATGAGAATGGTGTATTTGAGTATTGAGGAGATTGAAGATCTTCAACGACAAGAATATGAAGAGATGATGAAAGAGATTAAGGAACTTGAAGATATTCTTCGTAAACAATACGAAAGGATTAAGGAAATGGAGGATTTTGAGGAACTGATGAGAAAAATTGCAATTGAAATGGAAGAGGAAGAAGAAGTTGAAAGGCAAAGGCCCGCACAATATAGGTATTACTATGATTCGTGTGGAAATGAAGTCGACTCTTCGGACTCCGAAGGTGTAATTATTTGCTAATGTGTAACGTAGACATGAATTTGAGTTATGGTCCGTATTCCGTAAACTTATTATCCATGGGTTTTGTTGTAAACTTGTAATGGTTGATTTGTTTGTGTTTGTACGTAAACCTTGGATATGGTTACTTTTTGTTTTTTAAGCTAATCATTCACCAAATTTATAACTTTCCGTAACAAAAAACAAGTTGAAGTTAGTTTCACACTTAAAACACACTACTACTTGTTTTTACAGAGAACAATTTGTAGGATTGTAACATTCTGTTGATACGTATGGTACCATGTTAATTAGCTTTAACATCCATCAAATTCAAGTTTAACACCCATCAAATTCAAGTACAATCAAATTCAAGTTTAACACCCATCAAATTCAAGTACAATCACATTCAAGTTTAAAAATGATCATGGATCGAAATCCCAAGCAAGGAGTTCACCGACCAACTTCTTCCTCCAATATTTCATCTTGTTAACTTGCATGGAACATACATCCAATTTGCCCGTCAAGAACTCCACGTATTTTAGGACAAACATTCCACAGTCATTCCTACCAAAAGTATCAAAAAGAGAGTTAGTAATTAAATCAAACAATTTAACAAAATACTCAAACATAATAATAACCGATGCTTAGTATTTGGTAACAACATACCCGTTGTCTTGAATAGGCAAACCTTCCACCTTCTCAACAATAAGCTTCTTTAAACTGTAGTTCTCGTACCCAGCTACAAATCTCTTTAACATACTCGGAATAACAACTTGAAACGGTGTCAAGAACTTATTTAGCACTCCCTTTCGCACATGTGATGGCATGCTATCATACACCAAAATTTGTCCTTTTTCGATATCAATTCGCAACAACATGAAATGATCACTCTCAATTGCAGGCACATATAAAGTTTTAAGCACAGACCACGGTTTCCCATAACTAGGATTATCACCATTCAAATACTTCATCAACGCTTTTGAAAACTTATGATCCTTCAACTTCTTTGAGATTCCTTTTTCATACTCAGCATGTATAAACTTTGTGAAATACGTATCAAGTACACCAGCACCTTCCTCAAATAAATGCGGATACACTATCATACGACGCCGGATTTGACACAATGACGTATTCATTACCTGTATTAACATGCAAACAAATTGTTTGAAGCATTGAATAACTACACATTCATAAACCACGTAAGTGAAATCAAAGTGGACTTACACTTGATTGCAACCATCCACCTTCAACAACTTTTTTCGGTTCAAAAGCTTTTACTTCTTCATCAAGAAGCCTCACATCAACACTAAATCCAAAATGAGATTGTAAAAACTTATAGTTATTACGCAAAAATAAAATATATACAAAAATACTTGAACCATACGAATTTAATACCTGTCATCAACCGATTTTAGAACATTTTCCACGTAATCCATCACAACGGGATCTGCTTCTCGGTAAGGATCAAAACAATCCACATTTTCTAATTTTACGCCTTTCAAAACAGATGGCTTCCTCTCACAACTTCCTTTTCCGGTGATTTCTTTTTCTCCCCTCCGAATTTTAAGAGGTAACGCATCAGGAATGTAAACAACTTCTTCCCGTTCACTTTTCGGATCTTTCCCTTTATCCTTCATCGGCCTCCCTACACAACAAATTGACAACGTATATAATTAATAATAATTAACTTTAAAGTAAAAACTGAAAATATTGAATTTTTTAAACAATATTTATACCCTCACTCGGTTCTTCTTTCTTGCCATCCACCTCATCTAATTTTCTTTTTTTCGAAACAATCGTCTCTTCATCACACTCCTCCATCGTCACATCATTGCCTCCATCAGATTGTACAATCTCTTCATTTTCATCATTTCTTGGATTACTAGATTGAGCGACCAAGAAATCCAATTTACTATGAAGTTTTTCAATAGCAGCGTATATTTCTCGGTTCTCTTCTTTCACCACAACTCTTATCATTTCTTTGATCTTTTCATAATCTATTCCAACTTGGTCGGAGTTGTTTGGCTCATCAAACTCCGAGTCATCATCCACAATGAAATCAGTGAATCGTCCTCTTCTTCACTGAAATTCAGGTACGATAATCGTTGTCTTTCAAGTTCAGTGGGACGCAGCTTCGGATGTATCTCCAACTGCATTGACATCACTTAATTAATTTTAAAACGTCAACCTACAATTTCAAAAAAAATATAATGAAATAAATAAAACAAAAAACCACTAAACCTTTCTTCCTTGCAATGTAAATTCCAAGTTGGACGATGAAAGACTCTTTTTCAATTCCCATTTTTGCATACGAGGATAGCTTTTTTGTTTATTAACTTACAAAGCTTGCCCACGCATGGAATGGCTTCAAAAGCCCATACCTAAAGCAAATAAAACATAGTTTTTTATATATATATTTCACATAAACTATAAACATCTAAGGACAAATACAATTATCTCAAATACAAATTAGAACAAACGAATGCATACCATTATAGCCAAGGGAAACCCATACAATGAATATTGTATTTTCTCCACGTCGTCACTAAACCATGCTGACATGTCCCGTTTGAAGATTCATACTGTGCTATGATAAGCCAAACTCCCCCAAGGATATCGGTTGAATGATTTCAAATCATCCACCAACTCGAACCACCACCATTCCATTGTTCTGCACTCCTCCGCCCCCAACAAAACATATGCTAAAATAACTATCAAACCTAACTTATAACGATCCGTTTCATTGTCTACTCTACCAACAAATACATTCATCAACTCCTTCCTATTTATCGTCTTCATATTTGCAAAATATCGAGTCACAAGACGACTCTCTTTACCTTTCGTCTTGTCGTAATGACTATCACTACCGATCATAAATCCAGTAACTAGAGCAAATTCTTCGATCCCAAATCTCAACGCCTTACCACCGACCTTAAACCAAACACCATCATCAGTTAATTCATCATTTTCCGTTTCAATTACCTTTCCTTTTCCCCTTCCCTTTTTCTTTTCCTTTTCCCTCTCATTTTCATTATCTTTGTAAATCAACACTCTCATCAACAAATGATGAACTAATTGCTTTGCTTGAATCTCTCTCACATCTAATAAGCTACCGAAAGCACTCTGTTCAAATAATTCTTTATGAATGTCATCTAATTTTTTGTAGACCGTTGAAACAATTTTCATGAGACTGCGGTTGCAAATTTCACATTTTCTTGTACGGGCTTTTGGGGTGAGTTTATAAGCAAGCTCCATTATATATATTATTCAGCCGATAAACTACAACAATCAAAATGGTGAAACTCATCAATTGCAATAATAATAAACACACATTTAACAATAAAAATTCAAAATGCATCTACAATCCAACAAACAATCTACAACTAATTGAATACCCACAACCTCATCGTCCTTCAACTAATTGAATACCCACAACCTCATAAAACGAAAATGCCTATCTAAACAAGACGCAAAAAGAGGTGATTTTAACGAATACAACAGCAAGAATCACAGCCAAACACAGAAAGTGATGATAAATGAAAATCATGAACAAAGCACAAAACCATCAAACAAAAATCACAAGCATGAATGCCAATGAAAATGATAATTATGCGGGGAAATGCAAAAGATGAGAGAGTGATCAATCATATTTGGTGAATGTACCTTGTCGAGTAGAATTCAGGTTTGAAATTTCGAATTCGAAATTGGGCACAAAATTTTCAGTTTTCAGAATTAATGCGAACTTGTCTTCCCTTCTTCTTTCTTCTTTCGCTTTTCTTTCTTCTTCCCTTACCCAATTTCCGGCAAGATAAGCTATCACCTCTGATTGGGATTGGAAAGGGGTTGATTACTGTGAAATGGGTTGATAAAATTGATAAAGAAAGGGGAAATCGGTTTGTATGACTTCTTTCGGGGTTTGGTAATCTCCGGCTGTGTGAATGAAAAATGAAGGGGAGAAGGGGCTTCGAACGGCTATGAAGAAGAAGCGATTAAGGGGCTTGAGCAGGGAAGAGGAAGAAGCGGTTTTATGGAGAAGGTATGGAGAAGGGGGAAATCAATCGGTTTATGAAGTCAGGATGGGGAAGTTGGGGTGTTTGGTTAGGGATAAGGGATAATTAGGAAATCAACCACAAATGAAGGGAATTAGGGGAAAAGTTTGATTTAGGATTTCTTAAACAATTTTCTTTTTTTTTTTAAATACAAAAATGTGGGAAATTGTAGTCAACCCTTTTTTCACAACTCCATTTCCAAAACAGCCGTAATAACTGATTTCACTATGCGCTTTGATAACCGCTATCATTACTGCTTCAGGTTCTGAAAAGCCACCATAATAATGGTTTTGAAATTTGAATTTTGATTTTTGAAGCCTCAACCACTGTTTGCGTGGAATTCGAACCATCCTTGAGTTTCTATAAAAGGAGTGGGCATCCATCGGTTGAACATTTTCGCGTATTGGAGATATGTTCTGGCAGGGAATTCCGGCAAGAGTTTGATGACTCCGACTGTGAGAGGAGGTTTCCGGTGAGGTATGATGTTCGTTATTCAAACTTTTATCCGTTCTTCCGGCGTTTTCCGAGGTAAACCCCTTGCTCATGCTTCAATTCATCATTTATAACATGCATTGGCCGATTTGAAGGCTTGTCTATGTCTGATTCTCTGAGTAGTCATGATGAACATGCTTGAATGTCGGTCCATCTAAGGTCTAAATATCCATCTTTAATCTGCTAGACGTTGTTTGAATGTATGGGCTTTGCTCTTCAAACCTTTGGTGTATGCCTCTTTATTGTCTTTGCTTGAATAGTCATTGGATTTGATGCTTGAGGATCTAATATGTAGTTGATTTCCTATTTTCTTTACGGTTTTTGTGCCGGAGAATTCTGAATGCCTGTAGGCATGATGATTTTTTCTCCGGCGTTCCGTCTGATATTCCAGTAGAACTAGGCTTTCCATTGTCTGCGGAAGGTGGGCGAGGTGCGAGGTGAGTGAGTTTGTCTGCCTCGGCTCGACCCTTAAGTTTATGCGTTTGACTATCCACCTTATCTACCTTGCTATCTTTTTTCAGGCAATGTCAGACAATCGAGGCGGTGAGGCGAGCTCTAGTGGATCAGCGGCCCATGTTGAATAGGCCAGAGAGGGAGCAGTGCCGTCGTTCAGGCCGAAGGGCCGGTAGTGCGCTCATTGAGCTGGGAGAATTCTCAGCAAAAAAGATACAATAACAACGTGAAGGCTTGATGCGAGATCATGAATGATGATCCTCCGCCGGACTCCACAGTTTTCTTACACATGGTTCGGTTGAGCCCAGATTAACGATTCAAGTACTTTGAGGAGGACGCGCCTAGAGTGGGTTATCGGGATGAGCGAGATCGCATCGTGGTCCAATTCGATTCTATGATGAGTGGGCTTCGACCTCCTTTCAACCCATTTTTCATCGAATTTATGGAGGATGTCAACATTATGCCTGTCGATTCTACATTGGGGTGGTGAGAAATATATCTACGTTCATCGCCTTAAACCGCGTACTGGGTTCGAGCTGACCCTTTCGGCCCTTTGACATTATTACACTTTCTTTGTTTCAGAGGAGTCCAGTCAGATCCAGGCAAGAGGCCCATCAACGAATAATAAGGCAAAGCTATTCTACAAGTTGCCTACCAAGGTCGAAATTGGAGCCATCGGTGTTTGCTTGTCGAATCCCGTGTCGGCTGGCCATTCAGGAGGAGGGTGTCGAACATGGCTAAGGCGACTGATAATGTAAAACTGAAGGACACGGATGATCTGCCGGAGAGGGATATGTCGTTCAAAAATGAAGTTGAGACGCTTCTCGGCGGGATGAAGCGAGCCAGACTCAAGCCCGATTGTTTAACTAGCAGATTCTAGGAGTTGGTGAATGTTACAACACATTGGCTGGTATAGTCGGTCCTTGGCTTAGAGATATGCAGCCTCTGGTTGAGGTCACCCCGGTCATGTCTGACCCTAGTTGGTTCACTTCCTGCCATGTTGGGGAATTCCCTATTGATTGTGATTTCTGTGAAGGTTTTTAGGTCGGCGTTGACCTAACCCCGGTAATTGTACTGTTTTATTTTTACTGTTCCTGCTCACTTAGTTTTTGTTGAGATCTTTCTGAGTGTGATCCCCTTGCATGTAGCCTTGGGACTTACTATTCTCATTTATTCAAACTTTGTGCACTGATTATTTTGTCTTTTTGTGCAGCAGATATGGATCCTACCGCACTGTGAGCTGAAAGGAGAAGGTTGGCTCACGATCAGAAGACTGAGAGGGAGCATGCTTTGTCTACTCGCCGAGGTCAATTTATCCTGCCAATGGTGTCCTAGGGCCCGAATGCCTGCTTTCGGCCACAAGCTGTTACTCAGGGAATAATCGTGCCTAATCTGACTCAAGGCGCAGGAAGCGCGCAGACGGGCCGGAATCCCGCCCTAAGAAGGAGATGGGAATATGGGATGGTAGTGTTCAGATTTGGGAGCCTGGCCCCCCATGTTCTAGGAAATTGGGATGCAATCGAGGTAGATAGTTCTGAGGAGACTGATCCAAACATAGCCCTGCTGAAGAGGGCGAGAAGAGATGACGGCGCTGGTTCCCTAGCCGTTGCGGCCAGTTTGATCCTGGAGCCCGATGCTCCAACTGTTGAGGAATCTGTAAAGATGGTGATCGAGAGTGCCCTAAGTCGGCTTGTTGAAGGGCCTATTGTGGCCGTAAGCGTTAATCAAGGTTCTATTGATATGCAGCCCGTGGGTGCAAGTGCTGGAGCTCGTGTTACGTTTCCGCCTCCTAGGGATGGCACCATCTGGAAAAGGCCTATTTTCCGCCAACTTGAGAACCACGACGAGGGCAGACGGGTGGCGCAAGTGCTTATGGAGGGAGTCCCGTAGGTTCAGAACCTCGATATGACTGTTTTTATGGTGCCAATTTCAACGTCGGAGTCAGTTTGGCGGATCGAATTGTCGCTATAGATCAAGTGCCCAACTTCTTGCCGAACCCTGATCTGTATGGGCTAGATGGCAATCTCGTAGGCATAGTAAGTTCTATTTGATTATTATCTCTTTATCTCTTTTGCTTTTCTTTGGTTTCAAGTCGATTAATCCACGTTTGCTCTTTCAGATGGTGACCATGGCTGGGCAAGCTGTTCATGAATGAAAGAGGCTGGTGGACCGTTGTGAGAGTTATTCTAAGAAATCTGCGGCCTTGAAGAAACAACTGGACGAAGAGAAAGCGTGAGTTGTCGCTGTTGAAAGCAAGTTGGATGCTGAGTTGGTGGAAGTGAATCGCGACAAGGTTAAACTAGAAGATGAGTTGAGCAGCTTGACCGCGATTGCTGGGGCGAGAGCTCAAGATCTAGAGATGGCTCAAAGGGAGTGGGATTCCGCCTACGAATCCTGGGCTATATCTGAGAAGAAGTTAGATGTTGAGAGGCAGATGTCCGACGAGCTCACCCGAGGTCTAGTCCAGGATGCGCGAAGCTCGCTTGCTGGCCGTTAATGATTAAAAAGTTTCTGAAGAGAACCAGCATGCATTGCTCCGTATCAAGTTCGAGGGTTTCAACCTGGGAATTTATATCTCGAGATGCTTAGGGAGAGACATAGGTAATCAAGCTCCTACTCTACAGCGGATCGCCGGTTGGGCTAGTGAACGGATGTTTACTCCTAGTCTGAGGTAGTTTCATGACTTCGTCCCTTATACTGAGTTCAAGATAGAGGGGCATATTTGCAGGAGAAGGGGAGTGATCCGTGGTTTCCTCCTCAAATTGAGCCGGTTAATCTAGGGGCCCTGATTAAGGTGGGGAAGCTGATGACGAGGTCACCCCCGAGCACCAAGGGATTCCTGAGGAAGATTCAAACTTTTACAATTGTTTTGAAACATTGGCCTTGTAACAACTTAACTTTTTTCTTTTGCATGACTATTGAGATTTGGCGTTGAAACCGCATAACATTGGTTTGCACCTTTCAAGCTCGTTTTTAGCTCTTTTGACTGTGAATTGCTGTTTGTATGCTTTTGTTTCGACTTGTATAATTTTGCCAAAAATTTTGCTAACTTTCGTAGCGTGTATCTAGCTCGCTGGCATGTAGCGTAGTGGCCCTCTTGTTATAGTAAAACAGGATCTCAATAATATTAACTTAATGATAAAAGTGTTTACACCGTTCTATATATAATAGAACGTAACTTGATGAGCAAGATAATAATAAATAAAATAATTACACCAATTATTATCAGATAGACTAAGTATTATCGGATAGAATAGTAGTCTCAACACGCCCCCTCAATCCCGTGGGAAGAGGATGGACACGGAGATTGGTCTTGAGAGAAGTGAATCGCGGAGAAGCCAAAGGCTTGGTTAGGAGATCGGCCTTCATTGGAGGAGATGGCAATCTTCTTGGCCGCAACAAGTTCACGAACGTGATGAAAGTCTATCTCAATGTGTTTCGTACGAGCATGGTAGACCGGATTGTGAGCCAAGTAAGTGGCACCAATATTGTCACACCAGAGGGTGGGAGCCGCAGTCATGGGAACCGACATCTCAGGAAGGAGACTGCATAACATTGAAGCTCAGCCGCAGTGTTGGAGAGAGTCTTGTACTCAGCCTCAGTGGAGCTCTTAGAAACTGTTAAGTGTTGTTTAGCACGCCAACTGATAAGATTATGACCGACAAAAATGCAGTAAGCGCCAATAGAACGTCGATTATCAGGATCAGCCGCCCAATCAGAATCAGAGTAGGCTTGCAATGTGACGGGAGAAGAGCGAGAGAAGAACAGGCCTTCAGAGATAGTATGCTTCAAGTAGCGGAGAATACGCTTGACAGCAAGCCAATGAGAATCTGTAGGGGAATGCATGAACTTACTAACCTTGTGAACTGAACCGCAAAGGCAATATCAGGGCGAGTGAAGCTAAGTTACTGTAGACCGCCGACAATAGTACGATATGGAGCTGGATCACTGAAGGGAGGACCATCATCCTGACAAAGACGAGTAGCAGTAGCCATAGGAGTGGTACACGGTTTGGACTTATCCATGTTTGCCTTTTGGAGCAACTGAAGTATGTACTTGCGTTGACTGAGAAAAAGGCCGACAGTCATAGGGAGGACCTCAATACCAAGAAAGTAGGAAAGAGGGCCAAAGTCCTTGACCGGAAAGTGAGAACCGAGAAACGCAATAACCTTTTCAACAAACGCAGAAGAGGTGCCAGTGATGATGACATCGTCAACATAGAGCAGAATATAGACATGAACACCTGCATGAGAGTAAATGAAAAGGGAGGTATCCGCCTTAGAGACCACGAACCCAAACTGATGAAGAACCTCTGCAAAGCGAGAGAACCAGGCACGGGGAGCCTGGCGAAGACCATATAGACTACGTTTGAGCCGACATACATGATGTGGAAGATCAGGGTGAACAAAGTCTTGGGGTTGTTGCATAAAGACCTGTTCCGACAAGTGACCATGAAGGAAGGCATTCTGGATGTCCACCTGACGAAGCGACCAACCCTGCAAAATAGCCAAAGACAAAAGCAAACGAACAGTGACCGGCTTGACAACCGGACTAAAAGTGTCAGTGAAATCAATCCCTTCAGTTTGATGAAAACCCTTGGCGACAAGACGCGCCTTATGACGCTCAAATCGACCATCAGCCAGCTGTTTAGTGCGAAATACCCACTTGTTTCCGACAATATTCATGTTAGGAGTATATGGTACGAGATCTCATATCTGATTACGTATAAGAGCATTTATTTCCTCTTGCATCGCATCACGCCACACTTTGTGTTTTGAGGCTTCAGTAAAGGATGTGGGGTCATGTGTAGTGGTGAAGTAGGCCCGGGGAAGAGGATAACGGATGTAGTCAGGCTTATTCATAGGCTTAAGGTTATTGGTTTTAGTTCGAGTGACCATAGGATGGGAAGGTGGCGGAGGAGCAGGAGGGGAGGTATTATCAGATGAAGATGAAGCCAGAGAAGAGGGGCTGGCCGAAGCTGAGGGGGGAGGTGATTCGGATGTAGGTCCGGTGGGAGTAACTTGGAGGGGTACGGGTGGGGTATTTTGGAGCATAGGAAGAGGTACAGTAATGTCGGAAGAGGACGGTGTAGAGCCCGAGGGTTTGTGAGGAAGGACACTTTCGTCAAAGACTACATGACGAGATATATAAATACGGCCTGTAGACAAATTGAGACACTTATAGCCATGGTGATGAGGACTATAACCAAGAAAGATGCATGACTTGGAGCGGAAGTCGGTTTTATGAGGATTGTATGGACAAAGGTAGGGCCAGCACGCACATCCGAAGGAGCGAAGGAAGGAATAATCAGGAAGGCGAGAATGGACCACTTCGTAGGGAGACTTATTGTGAAGAACCTTGGTAGGTAAACGGTTAATGATGTATGTGGCGGTAAGGAATGCATCTTCCCATTAAGGTAAGGGAAGATTGGAGTGGGCTAGGAGGGAGAGACCGACTTCAACTATTTGACGGTGACGCCTTTCAATGGCGCCGGCTTGTTCATGAGTGTGAGGGAAGGAACAACGATGCTGGATGCCTACGGCTTCAAGGGAATGGGAGAGGTGACGATATTCACCACCCCAGTCGGTTTGAATTTTTTTGAGTTTCGTGTTAAATTGGCGTTCAATGAGTGGTAAAAATTTAGCGAACACGGTTTCCACATCAGATTTATGTTTAAGTGGGTATAACCATAAAAATTTGGTGAAGTCATCCAAGAAACTAACATAATAATAGGAGCCATGTATAGAGGGTTCAATAGATGGACCCCAAACATCAGAGTAAATCAAATCCAAAGGTTTATTAGACGTAAAAGAAGAAACATACAAAGGAAACCTATGACTCTTGGCCAATTGGCATGACTCACATACACCAACAGGTGTTTTATTGGAAACAGAATTCGGAAAACTACTTAAAGCTTGACGCAAAACCGGAAAAGAGCAATGTCCAAGACGCCTATGCCACGTAGTGAAGGAGCTAAGAACGGAGGCAAAGGCTTGAGCTGAGAAACGGTTTAAGGCGGAGGAGAAGTGGTAGAGACCGTCCTTCACATATCCTCTATGATGGATGCGGCCCGAGTAGTCCTTCACAAGAAAATATGTGTTATGAAACTCAAAGTAGACAGAATTATCTGAGCAAAATTGTTGAATAGATAAAAGATTACGAGTGATTGAAGGGGACACTAAAACAGTAGATAAGTGATAAGTATGGGGAGGGGAATGAAGAGTAGAAGAGCCAAAGTGAGTAATTTGCAAACCTGAGCCATCACCGATATGAACCTTGTCAGGACCCTCATAAGGTTCGGAAGAGATGTTTAAGTTGCGAAAATCATTGGTCAAATAATGAGACGCCCCCGTGTCGGGTATCCACTCAGAGTTGGAATGGGGATAATGATGAGCATGATTGGGCAGTATGACCATACTTAGCATATATTTGGCATTGGGGAGAATCAAAAGTTTGTTGTGTTGGACGCCCATTACCACGCCCTCGATGATTTGAATTATGATTATTACCACGAGGGCCACTACCACGATTTTGGGAACTACCACCCCTGCTATTATTATTATTATTATTAGTAAAGGGACGGCTGCTATTATTATTATTGGACTGAAAGCCTGCATTGGAGTAGTTGGCAGCAGGGCCCACGGAGAAGGAGGAGCTGCAAGTGAGACTAACAGGCCGGTGGTGCTTGATGCGTGCTTCAGCGGTAAGGAGGAGAGAGTAGGATTCATCCAAGGTGAGTGAATCTCGAGCAGTAGCCATGGTTACAAGGGCATCGTACTCAGGGCCAAGACCGGCGAGCAGGTAGGCGATTGTGTCATCGGCGGTAAGGGGATGTCCGGCCATGGTTAGTTCGTCGGCTAATTTCTTGATTTTTATGTAATAATCGGTTGCAGATAAGTCGGTTTTACGGACAGAGGCTAATTCGGTTCTGATTTGGACAAGCTTCGAACGGCTTTGGGCGGCGAAAGTGGTGGCTAGGGCTGCCCAGATGGCGGCGCTGGTGCTGTGGGTATATACTTGCATCAACACGTCTTCGGAGAGAGATGAGGTGATGATGCTAAGGATGAGATTGTCCGTTTTTGTCCAACTGAGAAACGCAGGATTTGGCTTTGTTGTGGTGCCATTGAGAATGGTGGCTGCCGGAGCGGGTATTGAACCGTCGACATAGCCGTATATTCCTTGCCCTCGGAGATACGGTAGAATTTGGGCTCGCCATAGGTGGTAATTCACACGGGTGAGTTTGATGAGATTAAGAGAGGTTGGGGGGGGGGGGAGAACGATGGCAGTTTAGGAGAAGAAGCTTCATAGGAATCCGATGAACTGTTGTCGGACATGGTTGGAAAAGAAGGAGGCGCCGACTCTTTGCTGTAGGGTTTTTTTTGTTTTGTTTTGCTTACAGAAGGGGCGGAGACGGAACCAAACGCTCTGATAACATATCATAAAACAGGATCTCAATAATATTAACTTAATGATAAAAGTGTTTACACCGTTCTATATATAATAGAACGTAACTTGATGAGCAAGATAATAATAAATAAAATAATTACACCAATTATTATCAGATAGACTAAGTATTATCGGATAGAATAGTAGTCTCAACACTTGTATTTGACAAGGTCGATGGGCGTCTAGGTGCGAGCATGTCAAAAATAATATTTGAGTCGATCATTTGCTTTGTGTTGGAGATTGAATAAATGAAAAACCATAGATTTTGAAGGCAAAATGTAAAGTCGGACTTTATTTATCTCGCCCCGGCACGTGGGGCGGGTTGAGTAGTTACTACACGAGAGAATGAATGCAATAACCCAAAAATGAAGAAAGCGAGATCACTCACGTTAGAGCACGAGAGAGTGACTGGCATGGCCCATGCCGACTTTACATGTAGTACCTTTCAAGGTTGTTGAATGTGGGTCCTCTTCATGTCTCGGATGTGTATCAACAGTTTTTTAGGCTGGCTGACAATGACCCCGACCCGATTACCGACATGGAATTTTTCTTTTTGGTGTGGGACTGAGACGTCCATTTGAATTGTCTGAGGGCAGGGATTCCCAAGATCATGTATTGGTTTGACCGGAGGTCGACTACGAGGAAGGTTACCCTCTGAGTTCTGAAATGTTCGTAATCTCCTATCTGCACATCCAGGTCGATGGCGTCCTTGACCTGAACTCTATCATTAGTAAATCCCTTAAGAGTGCTGTTGTGTGTCCATAAGCACGAGTCACCGAAGCCGAGCTCTTGAAACACTCGTAGTATAGGACATATCTGCAGGCCCCGGTGTCTATCAAGACTCGACTTATATGGGCGTCTTCCAAAATAACGGACACGATGATAGGCATGTCTAGTGGACTGGGAGATCCGTTAGTATGCTACGGGTGAACGAGAGTGGCTGCTCGATCCTGTGCAGGACAACTGGTTTCTCAAAAGTCCGACTGAAGAAGTTGATCTAGTTTTTGAGCTTGGTGTTCTGAGAGGAGTCGGTGATGATATGGATTTCCCGACCGTATCGGCGAGCTAGGGGTTGCCTCGTTTCACGTTATCCTCATCTCTTATGTAGCGATTCATAGATCCTTGAGGTATCGATTTCTCAGTCTCTTTTCTCAAGAGCTTGCATTCCTCGGTGGTGTGGCCGTGATCATGATGGTATTCACAATATTTAGTTGTGTCACAGTCACCCTGCGTTTCTTGTCTCGTAAGGCTAGGCTCGGGTAGCCCGTTTCACACTTCGTTCATGATTTGAGCTAAAGGAGTGTTGAGGGGCGTATAGTGCTCCTCTGCAAATTTCTCGGGTTTTTTTGAAGTCCCGATTCTTGTTGTTTCCTCCGGCTGGAAGAGACTCAGATTTCTGCTTCCTTTTGCTAGATGAGGATGGGAAGAGGGCTCGGATGCACCATACTTTTGCACTGTTCTGAGCATATCCTGCAAATTCTCTGGGGGGGTGAAGGGTGAAGTTGGACTTGAGGTACATCTCTGCCAACCCGCTCTCAAAACTCGCCATGACCACTTCGTCGGTCACACCTCTAGTCAACTCGTATATCTTGTTGAATCATTCGTAATAGCTGCGAGTTGACTCACTTTCTTCATGTCGGACCTCGAAAAGGTCGATCTGCATTTTCTTTGGCTGCCCGGCAGCCTTGAACTCGGAGACAAACTTGGTCTACAGATCTTTCCAAGATTGGATTGATCCAGGTGGCAAGTTGCGAACCCATGCTGCCGCTCGATCCTATATCGCACCCATAAAAGCGACGCATTAGGCTGACTCATTTCGTGTTGCCGGCGATGCCCTACTTTGAAAAGTCAAGAGCCAATCATACGGGTAGGTCGCCCATGTGTAATACTAAAACGTGGGGTAGTGAAAGCCCTCGGGCGTTGTTTTCAAAATTTGATCGCTGAGGATGTTGGTTCCGAAAGATTGTTTATCCTCTTTCCCGAAGTTAGCCTCTTGCAAGGCCTCGATCTGCTTCTGAATTTTGGCAACCGTATCCTCGGCGGGTGCAATGTGTAGTGTTGGGCACTATTCACCATCCTTGACCTCTCGGATCCGGGTTTGGGATCAACACGGTGATCGCCTGACCTTGATTTTACATTCGACGAGCTGATTTTACCTTGTCGCTTCCCTCTTCCCGGGGGTCCTCATCTCTCTTGCCCGACTTGGGTTCCGGATATATAGAAACCCAAATAGGATCTCAAACGCAGGAAAAACCGGATCCGGAAAATTTCCAGAGCTCACAATTGAGGGTCCTCGCAATTGCCGGAGAAAATTTTCCCTTTTCTTCAGATCGTCAGATCCGATTCACAGCACTGATCGAGACACTCGATCATGCACAACTGAAGCAACGAATTTAACTTCGTTTATGATTTTACCACAATATGATCCACATATCTAATTAATTTAAACCACAAAAATGTTTGAAGATTTACCCAACCGAAGAGATGCCGTGATCTTCCGAGTTGTATCTTCAACTATGTTGCACAGACACGGACACGGATACGCCGCACGACACGACACGGACACGGACACGGCGATACGGCTAATTCCAAAATTTAAGGACACGTTACGCCGCCGCCAATTTGTATATTATGATGTAAATAAGATTCAATTTATCAAATAAAATATTTGTAAAAATCTAAGAAACTAGAGAAAATAAGATAGGCAATATGTAACTCTATGAATATCTAAAATAAATATTCGATCTTTATACGGTGCCAATAGAAATAGTGATTGACCCTCAAAATACTACAAATTGTAAAAATAATTGTTTATCAACAAAAAACATATAAACTTAATACGGAATACTATTTATTAAATTATTATAGAAATAAAAACGTGTATTTTAACGTTTCAATTGAAGAAAACTTAAATAAAGACAAAAAAAATTTAAAAATTGGGTTCATGAGTGTCGGGAAGTGTCGGTGCCGTGTCGGGGAGTGTCGACGGCGTGTCGGAGGCGTGTCAGATATTTAAATTTTAAATAATATTATTTTAATCAGTCGACACGTGTTGGACATGAATCAGAGCGTGTCGGTCGCGTGTCGTGTCGGAAATGTGTCGGACACGACGTACGGCGCCCAGATTGATGTGTCGGTGCATCTTAGATCTTCAAACGACGACTGGTGGACGTCGATCCCGCATTCGAACCTCCCCGAATAGGCTCCAAGAAAAACTCCAATTTTTCTTCTCCCGATGGCTAGGATGAGAAACTAATTTTTCTCTCATTTTTCCTCCAAAAGTGGCACAGAGAACTGATGTCAATTGTGTTGGGAGGAATTCTCTTTATATAGGAAAATAACCGAGCAATCGAGTTTATCGCTTTCACAAGACAATTATCTTTTTTCCAAAGGATATTAATCATAAATAAGAGATAATCACCATAAATGAGATAATCATCATTAAATGGTAAAATCAATCTTATTTATCCATTAAGAATTTAACAAATAAATAATTAATTACACATGTGATATAATTTTGGAAAATTTCTTTTCCCAAATTTCTAAACATGTGGCGCCATTTATGCCATAGGAATAATAGAAAATGTTTTTTTTTCTATTTTACATATTATTTACCGAATAAATAATATTTTGCATATTCATTAAATAGACCAACTATTTAATTTATTCTCGATGTTCCTGAAATACGAGAATCCACTCGCGTGTTAGGAGCCAACCCTAGGACCATGGACCTATAACCAGTAGCTACAATAAATTGAATAAAACATTCATCGAACAAAACATTTCTATTCAACTTATTTATTCCGGAATTACACCACTATAAATCCGAAACTGAACTATATTGATTATAGATATAACTTATTCTCAAAGTGTCGAGTCAATAAATGTCCATTGATATAATCATTACTTATAGACTAATCATCCATAGACTATCCGTAACGAAGCGGGAATGTTTCCGTAAACCTTCTTCATTACATCTTATCCATATTTACCATTAACCCACTAGTGACCAATTACTTTATAACCAATATGAACTCCGTGGATCAATCGGTTTCTAGGTTTAACAAATAAGGGGATTGTATTTCTACTTCCCACAGAAAAGAATGGATTCTGTATCTGTGAGACACATTCCCAGCTACTCATTCCCGATAGTGCCAACGTTAAAGTGATTCGGACCACGCCTCTTAGCAATCCTTAACGAACACATCAAATCCTATCTTGAAACAATAATCCGGACATATAATCTGGGATCCTCGATCTTTTTCGGTGAATTTATTATTCTCTCGGCCACCCTAATGTCGCATGGGGGTTATATGTGTTGTCGTTTTTGGTGTTTTTCAGGAACTAGGTGTACAAGATACCCGGAAAATGTGTTTGAGCTTCGGAATGGTGAAAAAGTCCACTTTTAATGAAGAAACATGATAGGCAGCCGCCTATCTGATGCATAGTCTCATCCAATTTGGCCAGTTGATAGGCAGCCGCCTACGGTGTCACGGTGTACCTGACCGGGCACTATAAAAGCCAATTTCAGGGATAATTATCAGATGATTGTCACCTCCTTTCTTCTCTTAGCTTCGAAGAAAAACCTGCAACTTCACTTTTCTTCACCTTTTAAACACCATAGGATAGATTTTGAAGCTTTCATAACAATATCTTTTGTAAGAATTGCTTGGATCATCTTGGATTTCTTATATATAAAGGTTGTTTTCACGGTTTCGAAGTTTCTTCCAGTTTCTTCATCTCCGTTTTCGGTAATCTCGATTTCTTGCTTTCGATCTTGATTCATGTTAACTTTTATTGTTGATTCTTTTATTTTGTTGATAGAATGAGTAGCTAATCTTTTTATAGCCGAGTTATGTGATAATCTACGAAATCGAAACCCTAGATTGTTGATTGAAGTATTTCGATGTGTTGATTGCTGATTCTTGGTGTTGTTCTTGTTCTAGAACTTATGCTTGATCACGTTTATTGAATTCACGACTCGATAATCGCATTACACGTATTTTCTTTATATATGTATTTTGCGAGAGGATAAGGACCCGGGGTTCTAGGATCACCCTGTAAAACCGACTGAGTTGTTTAGATTCGGTTTCATGTGTGAGGTTTGTATCAACTTATTGAGCATTTCATTGATCGTAGACCGTGTTAGGTCAGTTAAATCCGGTCAGCGGACTGTTGAACAAGACATATGAGGGTAGATTATTGAAATAATGTCTATTCTCAGAATTAGGATACGACACCCTTTAACCGATGCCAATAACATTAGAGTATATCAAAATCACTTCCGAATACAGAATAGGGTTTGATAATAATCGATTGGATCATAGCTCGGCTATCTCTTTTATATTGAATTAACTCTTTGTTGTGCATATTAGTTGTTAGAACCGGTGGTTTGACAAATCACCGTCTTCAGTAGTTGTGTTGGCCTAAATTAGGAACGATACCGACTTTGATACTTGACCAGATTCCTTTTGGGATACGACCTTGCTCGCTAGTTTTATACTACAACCGACTAGGTACTCTGCCGATCAAAGTTGGTATATTATAAAACGGCCGTCAGGCGTCACCAATCTCTCATAGTGCTTGTGTCAACAGTAGAGGCTGTATAGTCGGTTGTCACCTTCCTCACTCCCACTCATTATTTTGAAAAATAGGTAGTCTCATTAGGATTTTTAGAATTTCTTAATAATCCGAAAACAATAAATCAAGAACATTTAATCCACAAATTCACCGGTTCCAAATACTGTCTAACTAGTGTCACTATATTCATGATTTTCCAATTTTATGGATTTATTAAAATTCCTTGTGTAGATACTATACAATTAAAATTCACCAAGAATTTTATAATCCTAATACACCACGACTTATTAATTCCCCAATAATTTAAAAATAATAAATCACAAAACTTAAAGCTCCACTCTAGTTTATCGGTTCCAAATACCGTCTAACTATGGTCACTTCATTCATGATTTTTCAATTTTTTGAATATTTAGAAATCTCTTGTGTAGACACTACACAACTAAAATTCACTAAAGAATTTTATAGTCCTAATCTTGTCATGATAAAAATTTAGGATCTCAAATTTTTTCCAATAATCCGAAAACAATAAATCATGAAAAGCAATCACTAACTTATCGGTTCTAAATACCGTCTAGTTAGTGTCATATCTCTTCACGATTTTCCAAATTTTCGGCCATTAAAATTCTTTTTATGTAGCCATTACATAATTAAATCTCCGAAGGATTTAAGATCCTAAAATCAAATTCACACAGTAAATTTTATTTTTATCATGTGAATTTTATATCCAGATAAAATTTCGTTTGCTCAATTAATTTAATTAATTACCTAAATTAATCCAAATTAATTACGTGTTCATACTTGCCTAATTATTGCCAAGATTATTATCTACATGTATGCATATATTAGGAGTGAAATTAATGAATATGATACATGACATGGTATGACATAGTTCTATCATATAAATAATCACCAAAGAAATAAATGCGAAAAGGTAAACCACTAAGATGGACCGTTGGTACCCCGTATCTAATCTATAAAATAGAAAATTCCTAAACGCAATTTAATGGATTTATTTATTTCTATAGAAATAAAACAGATCCAGCTTCAATATTTAATAGCTGATCGAAATCTTCATTAATCTGGTTCGTAGCCTAACTGGTCCACGCGCCTTCCTTCATCCTACAGGTCGCGGGTTCGATACCCCCAGTTACCGAACGAAACCAATAACACCAGCAGCAACAAAAAACTAACAAATTTTCAAGGAAATTAAATCAACAACAAATTACATAATTTCCTATACCCGAAAAAATGGGTTTACAACAGATTTAACGGATAAACAATACCAACCCAATCCATCTCGTCAACCACGCAATATATATATATATATATATATATATAAGATGCAACTTTTATTCATTTCTACTCATTATTTTAATTAATTATGCAATCAAAATCGCAAAATCGCTTTAACTTGGCTCCGACACCACATGCTGGATATACAGAAACCCGAATCAGGATCTGAAATGCCGGAAAAACCGGATCCGGACAAATTTCCAGAGCTCGCAATTGTGGGGAGGGTCCTCGCAGTTGCCGGAGCAATGTTTCCCATTTTCTTCAGATCGTCGGATGTGATTCACAGCACCGATCGAGACACTCGATCATGCACAACGGAAGCAACGAATTAAATTTGTTTTACGATTTTACCATGACATGATCCACATATCTAATTACTTTAAGCTACATGAAGGTTTGAAGATTTACCCAACTGGTGGACGTCGATCCCGCATTCGAACCTCCTCGCATATGCTCCTAGAAAAACTTATGTTTTTCTTCACCCGATGGCTAGGACGAGAAACTAATTTTTCTCTCCTTTTTCTTCCAAAAGTGGCGCAGAGAACTGATGTCAATTGTGTTGGGAGGAACTCTCTTTATATAGGAAAATAACCGAGCAATCAGAGTTTATCCATTTCACAAAAGAATTATATTTTTTCCCAAAGAAAAAGACATTTACCATAAATAAGACATAATCACCATAAATGAGATAATCATCATTAAATGATAAAATCAATCTTATTTATCCATTAATTATTTAACAAATAAATAATTAATTACACATGTAATATAATTCAGGAAAATTTCTTTTCCCAATTTTCTACACATGTGGCGCCATTTATGCCATAGGAATAATAGAAAATGTCTTTTCTATTTTACATATTATATACCGAATAAATAATATTTCATATATTCATTAAATAGACCAACTATTTAATTTATTCCCGAGGTTCCAGAAATATGAGAATTCACTCGCGTGTTAGTAGGCAACCCGGGGACCATGAACCTATAACCAGTAGCTACAATAAATTGAATAAAACATTCATCAAAGAGAACATTTCTATTCAACTTATTAAATCTGGAATTACGCTACCATAAATCCGAAATTGAACTCTATCGATTATGAATATAACTTATTCTCAAAGTATCGAGTCAATAAGCGTCCATTAATATAATCATTACATATAGACTAACCCTCCATAGACTATCTGTAACGAAGCGGAATGTTTCTATAAACATTTTTCATTACATCTTATCTTTATTTACCATTAACCCACAAATTAGTTCATAACCAATATGAACTCCGCTGATCGATCAGTTTCTAGGATTAACAGATAAGGGGATTGTCTTTCTACTTCCTGCGGGAAGGAATGGATTCCGTATCTGTGAGACACATTCTCAGCTACTCATTCCCGATAGTGCCAACGTGTTAGTGATTCGGACCGCGCCTCTTAGCAATCCTTAACGAACACATCAAACCCTATCTTGAAACAAGCAGGAGTCTGTAATCACTTCAGGATTAAGGTCAATCCATAAATGATCATCTTCTGATTTAATAAGACTTCTCAATTACGGAATTATATGAGAAATTCAAATTAAATCGGTCTAGTCCTATATGACTACATCATATATAAATGCCCCACTTAGATAACCAATATCAACGGTCCGGATAAGATGGTCACACCATAAAGTGTTTTGGATGCATTAATGGTGTTTTAATTAATAGAACCCATACTTTGATTAAATTCACACGGACTGACAGTTCAAGTGTATCACCATAAACTTAATCCTCGCGTGTGACACACACTAAGTTATATGGCTACATATGATACAACTTGGGGTTTTCAGTAGTGTATTATTTATGAGCACGAAGAAAATAATAAGATGAGAATAAATCTGTCATTTATTAATTATAAAAATAATTACAAAAATTGTCTTTCGGGGCACTACTTCCAACATTGGGGCCCAGACGATCTTAGATTGGTCTATTTTCGCGAGGCCGACCCACGGTTGATTAGATGCCCCATTCCTTTTCCAGATGGTTAGAAGAAGATACAAGTGTTGGAGCCGCTGGGGCTACGTGCTTGATGACGGTGGGCGATCCAACTGGAGGAACGAACTCGCTGATCGAGAGGGTTGGTTACCCGAAACAGATCAAGTCTTGATTGGTTTGATGCATTCATTCGGCATAGGCGGCATGTGCATGCAATGCTTGCACATAAAGTTTTTCATACACCTTTATCTCCTCGCTGGGAGATACCTGATGAGTGCGAGCTGGCCTTGAAGCTCCGGCCGCATCTTTTCCTTTGCCTTCTCTAATAACGAATGTGAGATGAGCGAGGGCATGTATGGATTTGACCCTGCTGTCCAAGTAGTTTCACACGTCGTACTGCTGTATATCTTCTTTAAGAGGACTGGATGATCGAGGTCCCTCATGTTCATAGTGTGCTGTGACACGTGAAATGTGAGACCCTTTTGCAGCCGGGTCTGTGTTACCTTTCCTCTTCTTTATCTTAGGGGGAGGAGCATTCCTTTGGACTTGGTTGGTAGATCTAGCTTCTGCAGGCATGCTCTTGAAACTTGAAAGTCTCGATTAAGATTTGGAGGTCCTTTGGTGAATCAGACGGAAATTTTGGACCTTTGATGTGATAGATGAGGATCTTGAAGATTTCTAGGGATAGGATGAAAATATTAGAGATCTAGGGTGCCGGATGAAGATTCCGATGAAGACTTAAGCGGGAACCCAGAAAATGACATCATTGGGTGGCCGGAGCTGAAGAACAACAGTTACTAATCTCAGATCTGACCGAAAAGGTGCTAGAACTCATAGATTTCCCGGTAACGGAGCCAAATGATGTTGTCAGAAACATCACGGGTGTGGTATTTAGACTGTTTAGTGGATATATGGCTTAGTGTTTGGTGTTTTGTTATTACTTATTGTTCAAGAAACGTTTATGAAGATTAACAAGAACAATATGCAGGTATGATAGAGAATTTTTGTCGATAATTTGGCAGAGCTTGGATGCGTATTTAATTATCGGTCCCTTTGAAGGGTAAGAGGTGCCTCTATTTATAAGGCTTACATAGTCACTGTTTATGTGACGGGAAAGTTAAAATACAGGCGTGCGAATATAAGGATGCGAGTCGAGCCCCTTGTATGCGAGCTGACACATATCTCGACCATTGTGGGCTCTTCGCCTATGACTTGTGACTGTTTCCTAGCTGTGCGGGGTGTGAGTTGAGGGGCGAGCCGATTGGCCCCCACTGCTTCAGGTCATCCTATGAGAGAAGAGTTGAAGGCTTTGAGTACCGATGCCCGTTTCTTGACCAATGCCTGAAGTCGTAATGGTGTGAGGCGAACTGGACTTTACCTGGCCTGGTTCGGCTTATCAAGATGCAAGCTGCCTGGACTAAGTACCCGATTCGTTATTGGGCCTTGGCGGAGGCCCAATGTGAATCTGAAGGCACCTTTTCGGGTTTGGCGTATCACCTCACAACCTAGGTTTTGAGGATGGCGCCCTCCTCTTATATGGGTTTAGGCCTAGATTTTCTACAGGAAGAGGCCCTAGCATTATACCACTCTCTTACGGTAGAATTGGCTCACAAATGTCACCACTGCATTGTTGAAGGAGACCGCCTTTTGCTTATTCAACAGCTCAGATCGCCAACGGAGGATCTGTCTGCGTTCGGAGGGATTTTAAACATATGCGAAGATCTCTTTGTTTTGTTTAGCTCAATTTCCTTCCCTTTTGTAAAGAGAACCGGCAATGTGCCAGCTCATCTTCTTGCTCTTTGTGGTTTGGATTATCGGTAATATTCCGATTTTCGGAAAAGGGCAGACGTGTCATTTTGCAAAAACGAATATTGGGTTCGGTTCCTTTTATTCGGAGTTTAAGTATTTGTTAAATTATATATATATATATTTGAGATATATATGTATATATTTAAGGAGGAAAATCTGATTTTTTTTATGATAAAGGAAGATAATATGATCTTTTTTTTTTTTTTTTTGATTTGATAAATCTGATTTTTATGATAAAGGAAGATAATAAGATCTTTATCTTTTTTTGATTTGATAAATCTGATTTTTTTTATGATAAAGGAAGATAATAAGATCTTTATCTTTTTTTTGGGATTTGTTATTTAAGGAAAATAAATCCCCACAATTCTCATAACCTAATAGAAATCAGATTTCTCCACCTCCTAAGTTGTGTTCTGCGTGTGTGGGCAAGGAAGTAGGGTTGAGGATTTTTCATCAATTGCTAAGTCGATTCTCAACGGTTTTCGGATCGAGTAGAGCAACGGAATCGTTGTGAAGAAGGCAACGTTTTGATTGCAGAAAGTTGAAGCTTTGATAAGAGAAAGATCGGTTTTAGCTGCTGTTTTTCTGAGTTTTTGCTGTTGGAATAGCCTTGCTAAAGGTAAGAAGCTCTTCCTACAATCTAATTTTGGTTTGGAGTAGCTAGATCATGATTTTAAAGCGTTTTTATATCAAGTTTTAAGCGTAGATAATGTTTGAAGAATAAGGATTGCTTAGGATCTTTAAAGTGATATTTATCTGTTGTTTTTCTGCTATATTTAGTGTACAAGATGTTTGGGATCGAGTAGAGATCGTTAAGAGATGGAAAACGAGTTTTAGGGCTTATTCTACGTAGGATGCGTACGCATTGTCTAGCAATGCGCACGCATTCCCGATACAGGATTGCCTAGGTTACTTGCAGCAGGTTCTAGGCGTATGCATTAAAAGGAATGCGCACGCATTGTTGGTTCAGAGTCATACAGGATGCTTTCTGGCTGAGGGATGCGTACGCATTCATAAGAATGCGCACGCATTGATCAAACAAAAAGTTTAGCTTAGGTTCTGGCCAGGGAATGCATACACATTGAGCACAATGCGCACGCATTGCTTGAGCAGAGAGTTTTCAAAAGTTTTCAGCAACAGGTTCAATGCGTACGCGTTCCAGAGTAATGCGCACTCATTGCCCCAGTTTTCTATATAATGTTGTTTTAAGCTATGTTTTGAATTTTAAACCTTAATTCATGATTAAATAACACTAATTAAATATGAACAAGCCCCGATTGAGTTTCTGATTCGTTCAGTTAAAACACCGAATGTACTCTTAAAGGGAGTTGAAGTTCGGATCCGTCGGAAGGGCATGAAAGGGCTTGTGCTTTGATGAACTAGAATTCATCAATGTCTGTGTATTTGCTAGGACTTGTCCGTGTTTAGTGTTCTAGGAAAGAGAGTAGTGATGTAGGTGAGGAGCTTACCGAAAACACTTAGATGACTAGTTAATTCACAATAATAATTACATAAGTGTAGTAAAAGCTAAAACGTCATCTATTCTTGGTTAGACACTGATTCAAATCGGCGATGTGATACGTTCATAAAAGGTGGACAACACTACTAGCTCAAAAGGTGAAGGGTAGTGGAGGAAATCCATCGAACGTATATGCATACCGGGGAGATCCCGGGACTACCGGTGCTAATCACCGTAGTTGGCAAGTATATCTCGTGGTGGAATTTTCACCATTCATTGTGTCCCCGAGTAATGATGTAACAAAGATAAGCTAAGTTAGAAACGTATAGTCACGACGTGTCGATGGGCATGTAGTGAACCCTAGATCGAGTCGGTCTCAGGAAGGCAAATCTTTTAATAATAAACCTTAATTATATTGTAGCTTCTACTTCTTACTTTGTACATTGTACTTACCTCAAATGCATGTTTATTTATGTGTTTGGGGGAGAGAAGACGAACATGTAAATGATGAGTTCGAGGAGGACTTTGATGACGCCGTTTGAGGACACCGGACTTGAAGACCTTGTTTATTATTTGTTTATTTACGTTTATTTCATAGATTTGGGTTATTGGAACTAGTAGTTTACTTTTAGTACTTTGGAATTCATACAATTTTTGATTCGTTGGTTTCGTTTTGGATGTAATGACTTTACACTTCCTTCTATAGTTCCTAAACTTCTATTCTGAGATGTTTGAAAAAATTACCCGAGTCTTTTTAGCTTCCGTTTGCTTTTATTTGATACGACGTAGTAGAGGCTTACGTGTAATATTATTTATTTAATATTATGCATGCCGAACGTTTCGATTTCCGGATAAGGACTCGGTGTCCGGGAACGGGGCGTTACAGTTGGTATCAGAGAGAAACGTCATTTAGGCTTCCTTCCTTAAGATAAGACCTCTTTAGACCACTTAGAACCGTTCTGATTCTTCTTGATCTTTCGGAATGTTAGGTGACCTCAGAGATACTCGTGTTGTTAAGTTTGGAATCAGAAGTTCTAGGGCCCAGCAAGAAGCGAGTGGTTTGGTTCAAGATGGGGGTCTAGTGTTTGTGGTTCGTCTAGAAGATGTTGATGATCGTGTTGGAGTTTACCATTGAGAAAGAAGAAAAAAAAGGACCCTATAGTTTGAAATTCTATGAATCATGGTGTAATTCTTGGTATAGGTCGGCCATCCAAGAATTTTGTTTGCATGGATTGTAAACATAAGGAAATACCTTCCGGTGAGGAATGCACCGAGTAGAGGTTGAATAGTGCAGTTTCAATTGTTCAAGAATGGTTTGTCCCGTGAGATCCAAGCGGAAAGGTTGGGATGTACACCAAGGAACATGGCTGAATGTTGAACAAGGTCTTGGAAGCTGAGACCTTCGAGGACAAGCTTTCAGTCGTTAATGGTGCTAAGAGGAACTTAGCAGTTACGGCATTGTTTGATACGGGAGCGTCTAACACTTTTGTGTCAACTAAGATAGCCAAGAAGCTTAACTTACCAACGGAACCTTTAAGAATCACTTTGGAGATAACAACACCTTTAGGAAAAGTGACTAAGGTAACCAAGTTGATACCTCAGGTAGAGGTTCGAGTTGGAAAGTATTGTTGCAGGAGTGATTTGACGGTTTTGGACTTTTCAGATTTCGATGTGATTCTTGGAATAGATTGGCTATCCGAGAATTATGTTCACTTGGATTGTAGAGAAAAGAGAGTGACCTTCAAGATACCAGGAGAATCAGATAAGACTTATCAAGGTAACATTTACAAGCCTAGTAAGAAGCGTCACCCTATAATTTCAGCGGTTAAGGCTATAAGAGCTTGTCGGAAAGGTTGTGAAGGCTACTTGTTGTACGCAGTAGATGTGGAACAAGTGAAACCTGAGTTAGAGGAAACCCCTGTAGTCAAGGAATACCCAGAGGTGTTTCCAGAAGAGTTACCGGGAAACATGCCTGATAGAGAAATTGAATTTGAGATCAAGTTGATGCCAGGAGCGGCACCAGTTGCTAAGGCACCCTATAGAATGGCACCGGCTGAATTGAAAGAGTTGAAAGCTCAACTTAAGGATATGCTTGGGAGAAACATAATTCAGCCTAGTACCTCGCCTTGGGGAGCCCCAGTGTTGTTTGTTAAGAAGAAAGATGGTAGTATGAGGATGTGCATAGATTACAGAGCGCTAAACAATCTGACCATCAAGAATAAGTACCCTTTGCCAAGGATTGATGATTTGTTTAACCAGTTGCAAGGCAAGAGAGTATTTTCCAAGATTGATCTTAGGTCCGGATATCACCAGTTGAAGATCAAGGTGGCTGATATACCGAAGACGGCGTTTAGTACAAGGTATGGACATTATGAGTTCTTAGTCATGCCTTTTGGACTCACTAATGCTCCATCTGCATTTATGGATTTAATGCAGCATGTGTTCATGCCATACTTGGATAAGTTTGTGATTGTGTTCATAGATGACATCGTTGTATACTCTAAGGATGAGAAGGAGCATGAAGAACACTTAAGGATAGTGTTGGAGACTTTGAGGAAGAACCAGTTGTATGCTTAGTTCTCGAAGTGCGACTTTTGGTTGGATCAAGTGAGTTTCTTGGGTCATGTCATTTCTGGAGATGGCATTAAGGTTGATCCGGCAAAGATTGAAGCAGTTGAGAAGTGGTCCAGACCGACTACCGTTTCAGAGGTTAGAAGTTTTCTCGGTTTGGCTGGCTATTATAGGAAGTTTGTACAAGACTTCTCAAAGATAGCTACACCACTTACCCGGCTCACTCAAAAGGATGTGAAGTTTGATGGACCAGTGAGTGTGAAGATGCTTTTCAGACGTTGAAGAAGAGGTTGACTACAGCCCCAGTTTTGGCAGTTCCGGAGATCTTTGATAATTATGATGTTTACACGGATGCTTCGGGGCAAGGTTTAGGTTGCGTGTTGATGCAGGGAGGGAAGGTAATTGCTTATGCATCTAGACAGTTGAAGGTGCATGAGAAGAATTACCCAACCCACGACTTGGAGTTAGCAGCGGTTGTGTTTGCCTTGAAGATTTGGAGGCACTAATTGTATGGAGTTAAGGCCAGGATCTTCACCGATCACAAAAGTCTCAAGTATTTCTTTACCCAGGAAAATCTAAATATGAGGCAAAGGAGATGGCTGGAGTTCGTAAAGGATTATGACTTGGAGATTCAGTACCATCCGGGTAAAGCAAATGTAGTGGCTGATGCCTTGAGCAGAAAACCAGTGTTTGCGGTTTCAAGCGTTGAAGGTGTTGTAGAAAGATTAGATGAGCTGAGAATCCGAAGCTTTGATCAGATTGAAGACCAACAGTTTGTGGCACCGTTGTTAGCAAGGTCTGAGTTGATGGATGACATTCGGGAAAAGCAAGATGAAGACCCAGTTTTGGTTGACTTGAAGCGAGTTGCAAGGGAAAAGCCTACGGTTGGTTATGTGTTAGATAAGAATGGGAATCTTTGGTACCATGATCGTTTGTGTGTACCTAATGTTGGTGATTTAAGACAGAGAGTCATGGAAGAGGCACATAGGATTGCTTTTGCGGTTCATCCGGGAGCTACTAAAATGTACAGAGACTTGAAGGAAAGGTTTTGGTGGCCCTCGATGAAACTGGAGATAGCCAAGTTCGTTGCAGAGTGTGATACTTGCCAGAAGGTTAAAGCAGAACATATAAGACCGGGAGAAATGCTTAAGCCATTGGATATCCCGGAATGGAAGTGGGATAAGATCACTATGGACTTTATCACCGGTTTACCTAAGATGAGAGGCGGTAATGATGCGATTTGGGTGATTGTGGATAGATTAACCAAATCCGCTCATTTCTTACCATATAAGGTCGATATGCCCTTGAAGAAAATGACGACACTATACTTGGATAATATAGTGAAGTTACACGGAGTACCCATCTCGATATTTTCGGATCTTGATTCGAGGTTCGTCAGTCGGTTTTGGAAAAGTTTACAAGCAGCTTTTTGAACCAAATTGGATTTGAGTACGGCCTTTCATCCTCAGACAGATGGACAATCTGAGAGAACCATCCAAACACTTGAAGATATGTTGAGAGCTTGTGTGCTGGAAGTAGGTGGATCATGGGATGATTACCTACCGGTAGCGGAGTCTGCTTACAACAACAGTTACCATGCAAGTATTGGCATGCCACTGTTTGAAGCATTGTATGGAAGAGATGTAGAACGCCGATGTTTTGGGATGAAGTCGGGGAAAGACAAATCACCGGGCTGGAATTGGTTGAGCAAGCTAAAGAAAGGGTTCAGCTGGTCAAGAAGAATCAAGGTAGTTCAAGATAGACAGAAAAGTTGGGCAGATGTTAGAAGGAGACCTCTTGAGTTTGAAGTTGGTGAAAGAGTGTATCTACGAGCTTCACCAATGAATGGAGTGAAACGTTTTGGACATAAGGGAAAGCTAAGCCCGAGGTATGTTGGACCTTTTGAGATTCTAGAAAGAATTGGTCCTTTGGCTTACAAACTCAAGTTACCAGAGTCGATGTCGAGAGTCCACAACGTGTTTCATGTCTCAATGTTAAAGAAATGTTTGACCAAGACGGATATTGAGACTACTGTTGATCCGGAGGTTCTCCAGGATAATCTTTTGTACGATGAGACACCGACCAGAATTTTGGACCGGAAGGAAAAGATGATTAAGAGACGGTTGATTCCTTTAGTTCTGGTGCAATGGAGCAATCATTCACCGGATGAAGCTACTTGGGAAGTTGAGGACGATATGATCAGCGAGTTCCCATATTTTATGGACTTACCAGGTATGTTCTAAGTTTCGAGGACGAAACTCCTTTAAGAGGGGAAAAATGTAATATTCCAATTTTCGGGAAAGGGCAGACGTGTCATTTTGCGAAAACGAATATTGGGTTCGGTTCCTTTTATTCGGAGTTTAAGTATTTGTTAAATTATATATATATATATATATTTCGAGATATATATGTATATATTTAAGGAGGAAAATCTGATTTTTAATGATAAAGGAAGATAAGACATTTATCTTTTTTTTTATTTGATAAATCTGATTTTTATGATAAAGGAAGATAATAAGATCTTTATCTTTTTTTGATTTGATAAATCTGATTTTTCTATGATAAAGGAAGATAAAAAGATCTTTATCTTTTTTGTTGGGATTTGTTATTTAAGGAAAATAAATCCCCACAATTCTCATAACCTAATAGAAATCAGATTTCTCCACCTCCTAAGTTGTGTTCTGCATGTGTGGGCAAGGAAGTAGGGCTGAGGGATTTTTCATCAATTGCTAAGTCGATTCTCAACGGTTTTCAGATCAGAGTAGAGCGCCGGAATCCTTGTGAAGAAGGCAACGTTTTGATTGCAGAAAGTTGAAGCTTTGATAAGAGAAAGATCGGTTTTAGCTGCTGTTTTTCTGAGTTTTTGCTGTTGGAATAGGCTTGCTAAAGGTAAGAAGCTCTTCCTACAATCTAATTTTGGTTTGGAGTAGCTAGATCATGATTTTAAAGCGTTTTTATATCAAGTTTTAAGCGTAGATAATGTTTGAAGACTAAGGATTGCTTAGGATCTTTAAAGTGATATTTTTCTGCTGTTTTTCTGCTATATTTAGTGTACAAGATGTTTGGAATCGAGTAGAGATCGTTAAGAGATGGAAAATGAGTTTTAGGGCTTTTTCTACGTAGGATGCGACGCATTGTCTAGCAATGCGCACGCATTCCTGATACTGGATTGCCTAGGTTTGTTGCAGCAGGTTCTATGCGTATGCATTCAAAGGAATGCGCACGCATTGTTGGTTCAGAGTCATACAGGATGCTTTCTGGCTGAGGGATGCGTACGCATTCATAAAAATGCGCACGCATTGATCAAACAGAAAGTTTAGCTTAGGTTCTGGCCAGGGAATGCGTACGCATTGAGCACAATGTGCACGCATTGCTTGAGCAGAGAGTTTCAGTAGTTTTCAGCGGCAGGAATGCGTACGCATTCCAGAGTAATGCGCACGCATTGCCCCAGTTTTCTATATAATGATGTTTTAAGCTATGTTTTGAATTTTAACTCTTAATTCATGATTAAACAACATTAATTGAATATGAACAAGCCTCGATTGAACTTCTGATTCGTTCAGTTAAAACACCGAATGTACTCATAAAGGGAGTTGAAGTTCGGATCCGTCGGAAGGGCATGAAAGGGCTTGTGCTTTGATGAACTAGAGTTCATCAATGTCTGTGTATTTGCTAGGACTTGTCTGTGTCTAGTGGTCTAGGAAAGAGAGTAGTGTATGTGAGGGAGCTTACCTGAAACACTTAGGTGACTAGTTAATTCACAATAATAATTACATAAGTGTAGTAAAAGCTAAAACATCATCTATTCTTGGTTAGGCACTGATTCAAATCGGCGATGTGATACATTCATAAAAGGTGGACAACGCTACTGGCTCAAAAGGCTAAAGGGTAGTGGAGGAAATCCATCGAACGTATATGCATACCGGGGAGATCCCGGGACTACCGGTGCTAATCACCGTAGTTGGCAAGTATATCTCGTGGTGGAATTTTCACCATGCATTGTGTCCCTGAGTACTGATGTAACAAAGATAAGCTAAGTTAGAAACGTATAGTCACGACGTGTCGATGGGCATGTAGTGAACCCTAGATCGAGACGGTCTCAGTAAGGCAAATCTTTTAATAATAAACCTTAATTATATTGTAGCTTCTACTTCTTACTTTGTACATTGTACTTACCTCAAATGCATGTTTATTTATGTGTTTAAGGGAAAGAAGAAGAACATGTAAATGATGAGTTCGAGGAGGACTTTGATGACGACGTTTGAGGACGCCGGACTTGAAGACCTTGTTTATTATTTGTTTATTTACGTTTATTTCATAGATTTGGGTTATTGGAACTAGTATTTTACTTTTAGTGCTTTGGAATTCGTACAATTTTGGATTCGTTGGTTTCGTTTCGGATGTAATGACTTTACACTTCCTTCTCTAGTTCCTGAACTTCTATTCTGAGATGTTTGAAAAAAATTACCCGAGTCTTTTTAGCTTCCGTTTGCTTTTATTTGATACGACGTACATAGTAGAGGCTTACGTTTAATATTATTTATTTAATATTATGCGTGCCGAACGTTTCGATTTCCGGATAAGGACTCGGTGTCCGGGAACGGAGCGTTACATTATCTTTCTTTTAAAGACTAGGGTACTCGTCCACCTTCAGATGTAATTGTAGTCTGCACGATTGACAGCGCTTAAAAAAACCCTTATTCCCCCTAAAAAAAGTATGCATTTAGCATTCAATGAAGAAAAGGGTCTTTTATGGTGATATAACTACGTGTAGTGTAATTTATAGATTTTTGGTTTTCACCGTGGGGATGATGAAAACAAAGACGAAGAATTTATAATTGTTGATACATCTAATGAAGATGATGAAGTTGCACTTGAAACTCTTAGAAAAGGTTTCATGGGTAAAGATCATGACAAATGAAGCGTGACAGATGCTTTCAAGGATCTGAATGTGGACAACTATGATAAAGAATATGACATTTCTTCATATGGGGAACATACTTAAAAGAACATGTGCACAATCTCATCTAAGAGTATTCGTATTAGAATCTGTAAATTGTGTTAAATCTGTATTTTACCGATTATGATCCGTAAGATTTACTTAAAATGACATTGCAGTGGAATTTGAAAAATAAATCTGTATGACCAGAATCTAATTGTTTGCTGGACATGTACCGCATTTTCACACAATCTGGATACCAACTTGTGTGATGTATTTCCTTATCGTCTCTCTCCTCTTGTTTTCCTTTTTCTTTTGTCTCCTTTTTCAATTGGCTCTTTCAAGTAATTATTTATTTGATGAGTGTTAATTTTTTGGGGGAATGAGGGAGAAGGACAAAAATATTTCATCAATTAAGTAAAAGGACAGTCTTTTGAAACTTTTGCATAAAGGACAAAAATATTTATTCACTGTCGAAATTCACTTGTGTTCGAAATTCACTGTTTAAATTTACTGCCGAAATTCACTGTCGAAATTCACTAATTTTCAAAATTCATTGCCGAAATTCACTGATTTTCGGGATTCACTGTCGAAATTCACTGTCAAAATTCACTGATTTCGGGATTCACTGGGGAGATTCACTGATTTTCGGGATTCACTGTTTGTCCTTCTCGCTATAAAAATTATGCAGTTGTCCTTCTCCCTATAAAAAATATGTAGCTGTCCTGTTACTTAAAAATATTCTACATTGTGTCCTTATCCCTAATTTTCCATAATTTTTTTAATTGTTGTTTTTGTGTGGGTTCAACTTGACCGATTGAAAAAAATTAACATTTTGCTATGCTTTATATTAAATGTTTTCAATTTGGTGAATAGTTGTTTTCTTTCCAACTATTGCTTAGATTTCCTCAAAAATAGAATATTGTTCACAGACTTTACATGCCTTGCTTGCACCACTGAAGCTATTTGGAATGTAAATTAAATATATTATTTTAAATTGTGCTCATGCTTTAACTTGATGTGATCTGCCCCAGAAGTGTTCTTATGAAAAATAAAAATTGTTTGATCCTTCTAAAAAAAAAACAAAAGAATTGTTGAATTAGTTGATTTTCTGTACCCATATCTCTCATTTTACATTACTATTGTAATGGTTGTATATTGCAATCAGTTCTTATTACTTTGCAAATTTTAAATTATGTCCTTGGGAATATATTTATTGAAATATAGATGTTGAGATATTGTTTTTTTTTTAATAATTTTAAATTTGATCAATGCTTCTCATAATTGTTTTGATCAATGAATAAGTTTAATGATAAAAAAAAGTTATAGAAGTTTAGAAAAGTTTAAAAAAATAGTTTAAAAAGCATAATATTTTAATGTTGTATGTTATAATAGAAATTCTGATGTAATTCATTTTCAATTAAGATTTATAAACTAGAAAAAGTGATGTTTGAGTCTGTAAAATAGAGAATCTTTAAGCGACACTGATGCAAGTGCTCTAATGCAAGTTTTTCATTTCTTCTAATGACAATGTTTAAGTGATGTTTTCCGGTTGAACTTAAGCCACAAAAAGCCGGTTTAAATAGAACTTTTAGGTGCATGTTGGGATTTTTTCTTCAATTATTGTCTTTTGAACTTTATTTGTAGTATTTACATCATGCATGAAATTTTTTAGCCCAGGACTTCCAGAATGTGTATTAACCAAGCAATGTTATGAATAAATATCTAGAAACTAAGGTTATACATTTTGAATATTTACATAATTATTTTCTCTACTTGACTTTCATCTTAGGAATCTGATTTTGAAGAGCTTGAAGATTTCATGATGAAACCTAATGAATTGATAGTGTAATATTTGTGCACGTATATATTAGGATGACTTCAATCACTTGGAGGCATGTAGTAGCTACTTTTGTAGTTTTAAATAAGTGTGTTTAATGTGTATATACTTAAATAAATCTGCATACATATTATAAACCATGTTGAAAGATGTTTCTATTGCAGTACTTTGGATTTTGAAGTTTGGACAATTATTTCTTCATTGGAGTTACCGATGGAATTAGGCTCATGAGTTGCTATCAAAATTTTGACTTTGTATCATCCCGCGCACCGGGGAGTAAGAAGTTTGAACAATTATTGCTCCATTGGATTTACCGATGGAATTAGGCTCATGAGTCTGCGTTTCTGGGTTGCTCAGGTCGCCGGCGTTTGATGGAGGATAGCCTCCGGTTTGGTGGTTCTACTGCTGTCCCGAGTTGGTGCTGCATCACCTGTTGCTTATTTCTTTCGGTGCTCTCTCCACCGTCTTCTCTTGGCTCTGTGGCCCTGTTTGGTGGTGGCGCCTGCGATTTGGTTGCATATGATGGTCATCCGACGCCTCTTGGGGTTTGTTGTCTGCTTATTCGGGAGAAGTGGTCATTATTTCGGATTTCTCTGTACCATACGGCGATGAGTGGCGGAGCAAGGGTTCCGGTGCTTTTGTTTTTTTTCTTCGAGCTTTGTGTGTAGTTTTCTTTTCTGTGATTTCTAGTTGTTTTGGTTTTGTATTGCCAAGCAATCAGTTGCTATTGAGGCCCTGTTTGAGCAACTCTGCATGTCTGCACAAAAAAACTTTCTTCCTTCACTCAACCTGCCTCAATCAACTCCTTGCATGACTTTGTTTCGGTTGTTGTTCTTTGCGTATAATTTAGTAGGTTTTTCTCGTTTGGTTCACTGGATGGTGGCTAATTTAATAATAATATTTCTTTTGATGAGAAAAAAAATAAAAAAATAAAAGGAGCGTGTGGAAAAGGAAGAGAAAGGAAAATTCACCCGCAATTACCTGCAATTATCCAACTACACATCAATTTTATCTTCTTCAACACAGTTATTGTTCTTACTAAGTCCAAAAAAAAAAAAAAAAAAAAATACAGTTGTTTGTTTACGAACGAACGAACAATTTCATTTGTGTTATTTGTGTCAAACATATGCAAATATATAAATTTCTCTTTGTGAGAAGATGTTAGCTTATCAAGCATTATTATCATTAACAGCGATAGCAAAACCCTCGATTATCAGAGCGGAACAACCGTTGGCTCCGGATCTTTCTGCTGATCTTGTTATTCCCCGGGTTACTACCTCTTCTCGCCGCCGTGACCTTGTCTTCGTCGTAAATCCTCGAGGTATTGGAGTTTTTTCTTTACTTCTACCACCTGTTCTTCCATTATTTATTTAGTGATGGATTTTGATTCAAATGAGCAGGCGCTAATGGGCGAACGGTTGAGCAATGGGGCCAACTGCTACCCTATATCAGATATCGTCTTGGTTCTGATTACAATGTGAGTGTTCTATTTCAGCGATATTAATTTTTCGATGGATAAGTGTACTACGTTTTCACTTTTTTTTTTTTTTTTTTGGGCTGTTGACCTGATGTAGTGTAATGCCTTAGGCATTACACTATTTTACAATACACAAGATGTTGGGCAATGCTAGATTACACATGCAGGACAAGGCACTAACCTGCGAAAATTTGCAAATTGATTGAATAATCAGTACTTGGATGCCAAGTGGTGATGTAGTAGGCTTTTATATGATGAGGATGCAGGGACAAAACCGGGAATTGGTGGTCGTGTGAGCTCATGGACTATATTGGTATGGTCGGATGGGCTAGATTAAGGCAACTAACTGTGTTGGAGTGAATTATATAACGTTTTTAATGTACCGAAAATAAAACCCGAGTGGGCTGCACTCACCCTACCCAGCCCCTGGTTCCGTCCCTGTGAGGATGGGTAAAAAAAGTTATTTGACAATCTGAAGCTTGTTATCGCAGTGTATTCAACCTTTAAATTATGGAGATGTTGAACCTATCACAAGTCGAAGGGAGTTCGGTTTTTGTTTGTTATCTTTAAAAGAGCAATGGTGGAAAGACACCTAAAGGGATGCTGGATATTTTGCCATATGCAAAGCATAATATACCATTTTGATTTCTTCATCCAATGTATTCCAATACTTATTCTGGCAATTACATGATGAATTAAGCGTTTTTGCTTCAAACATCCATGTTCAATGTTAAGCATTCATTTGTCTTAATGAGGTGGTTCTTTCTTGTTATTATTCACTAGGTATTCATCTTATTGAAACGGTTTGTAACTGTGTTTGCTTAGAGGTAAATTTGGCTTAACTTTTTTTGTACTTTTTGCAAGAGTAGTGGTGATAGGTTGCAAGCTAGTTTTCATTCGTAAACATTTTAATTGCATTGAGGCTGTTTGCTTTTCTGGAATTACCAAAATGCTTCATGTTAGGCTGTGGGGTTAACTTCTTGGCAACAAATGTATTCATAAGCCATTTAATGCTAATTTAAATGCTAATATGGGCATAAGTATTGTTTCCTGTATAGGTTGCTTATATTATGTAATTGCGCATACCTGTGTCTTCTGATAACGATTAAGCATGATGACTGTCCATGTTGTAAGCAGATACGTGAGGCTTTGACGTCCAGTCCTTGTCACGCTGTTGATATAACTAAGGAGGTAAGCAAACAGAGCATTCATGTTTTAGCGCAGATAATTCTGCACTCTGGAGCTTGACATGATATCTGTTTCCAGGCCATTTGTGAGGGTGCTGATGCTGTTATTGCTGTTGGGGGTGATGGAACCCTTCATGCGGTGCGTATTTATTTTAATTTGAAAAAAAGTTATAGATGTATATTTATGCTTAACTTTTGCCTACGGAATGTTAGATTCGTTTCTATTATCTGGAGATTCGTTTCTTTCTTATTAGTAATTGATTTAAGTGATTTGAAAATGATGAACTGTCTTAATATGTTTATGCTATCTCCCCGCTAGTGAACAATTATTTTTTCAGCAAGTCAAAATACTTGCATAAGGAAATTTCAGAAGAATATTTCAGCTTTTGTCATTGAGCTAGTCCTTGTTTCAATTTACATGTTGAAGTCTAGCCTCTGTCACTATTTGTGTGCAACATCACCTCAGTTGATACTCTGTTGGTGTGCTCATGGTTGACGGATATGTTTCATACTACTTGCAGGTCGTAAATGGCTTCTTTTCGGGCAGGAAATCTGTTTCTAGCTGTGATTTTCAGTCTGGCCATACAACTGCTCTTGGTGTATGTAATTTCCAGCATTACATTGTTGAACCTTTTCTTTTCAATTGATTCCAAGTCTCATTTTAATAAATTCTTTTGCTAGTACAAAGTATTCTTTTTTATTAGCATGGCCTGGAGCATTATACTTATATGACATATTGTCTCTGTCTACAGCTTATGCCTTTAGGTACTGGATCCGATTTCGCTAGAACATTTGGCTGGTAAGATGATGCTTCTGCAGATTCTGAAAAATATCGGTTTACTTTCCAATTTTATTTTCGTTATGAACTCTACATTTCACTTCTTTCTTAAAACAGGAAAAATAATCCCCATGATGCTGTTGACAGAATCGCTAGAGGTTGGATTTAGCGGAACAATTTTCTTTCATATGCTTATTTATTTTCGCACTTTCAGTCCTGATAAAGATAGTGCTTCCTCTTCATTTCTTTTGTTTTGTCAACCTGTTATGATAAAGATAGTTTGCAGGGCAGCGATCGCCAATTAGTGTTGGAGTTATTAGTGGAGAAGATGGAGATCCTCACTACTTCCTAAACGTTGCAGATGTGCATCTGTAAGTAATGTCTCTGGTGGAAACATGGGGAGGGACTTTTTTAGTTGTTGTTTGTTTTCTTAGAGAATCCCCTTTATACCCTGGTCCATTTTGCAGGAGTGCAAAGGCTGGTTATTATGCATCAAGGTACAAGCAGTTTGGAAATCTGTGTTACGTTATTGGTGCTTTGCAAGCTTTCTTTGGACACCGTAACAGGGACATTAAGATTAAGGTTGGTGAACTCCTTTAATGCTTGTCATTATTGTTTCTCTTATATATATATATATATATATATATATATATATATATATATATATATATATATAATTTTTGTTTTTGTCATAGCATTTGCTGCCTTTTGGGTTTCTTCTTCTTATGTTAAATACATAAAATGGTTAATTATACTCCCATGATCTAGGTAGATGGGGGCGAATGGGAAGTGTTGTCCCAGGTAACAGCCATCTGCATCGGAAATGCTAAATTCTTTGGTGGAGGAATGAAGATCACCCCAAATGCAAACCCTTCTAGTGCGGATTTTGAGGTAGAGTGACGTGCATCCTTTTTGGTATAGAGAATTGTGTTTTGTTTGTTTAGAAAATTATTTAAAAGCTTTTGTGAAAGTTGCTGAAGATTTTTTTTTAATTGCAACTTCTTATGCAGGTCGTCATTCTTCAAGACTTCAAATGGTATGACTTTATTTTAAAACTGCACAAGCTATATGATGGGACACACCTATCCGTAAAGAATGTGGTCGCCAAAAGGTGTGTTTCTACTCTTAGAAAACAAAGTTTCTACATGTCATTCTAAATTACCTTCTGGAAGATTCTAATAATGATTATCATGATTGTGAAAAACCTTTCTTTAATCTGTTGTAAACTTGGCATTTAGTGATCTATACACGCAAATATTGTCGTAGTTTCAAGAGTATGATTCCTTATATATCAGTTAAAAGCATTGAAAGTATTGTGTATTACGAAATGTGAAACTTGGAGAGGAAATGGGCCAAGGAGAGAAGGAAAATGGCTAGATATTATATCTTATGCATTCATTTTTCACGTTATTATTTTCTCACCGAATTATTCATCAATTGATGGTTACATTGTATAACATGATAACATGTTTGATCATTAACAAGATGGATATGTACTTTCCATTGAAATACATAATAAACTTGTAACACCCCGCTCTTGGATACCGTGTCCTTATCCTTATCTTGAAATGGAATATCGGCATGTGACTTTTAGGGTAAACAGTAGCTAGATATACCTACATATCTTCTCATCGAAAAATAGGGTGAGCACTAGCTAGATGCTCAATTAGGGTTAGAAGATCAAAAATAGATATTAATGTTTTTCCTAAGTTGGGGAAAGACGAGACATGAATCTATTCATCCAGTTTGCAACACAATTTAAAGGATAGAGTACAAAAACTACTTTAAAATCATATTTTCTACATTGCATAGAACAAGTTCAACTAGCTACCTCAATTACCACTAATTATCTTGCACATACTTGTTCGGTTTCTTTGCCTACTTACTTAGCTTGCCCATGTTTGTTATCTTATCTACGTACATAGTACAAGCACTACCAAATACTTAAGGGTACCACCTAGCATGAGGGCACGTTGCAATATAGGTAGTATGACTAGCCATACATCCAACGTGACACGTAAGATCATGGTACTCCGTTCAATACATTGTCCTCGTTCAATATAATTAATGCAACTAGTCATACATCCGACATGAATCTTAAAACCATGGCACTCCGTTAAGTGCATTGCTAGTTAATAACTGTATCTTACCAATAATATGTGGGCATCACAGAAAAACACGTGGGAGCACGTAAAAGCACGTAAAGTCATGTTCAATCCACTTTCTAACCAATGTGATCATACAAAGTCCATAACAACACCTTACAACCAATCATATCTCCATTTCTCGCAACATATTTCATAGATACGATTTGCGGAAATATTTCCACAACCATACCACTAAAAAATAATAACTTTGTACTAACACAGATTAAACACAAAAACCAAACCAAAGGTAGATCATATAAGCTGCCCAACTCGTGGCGGCGTGGCCAAAGCCCGTTGCATCGCGACGGTCAAAACTTCCGTTCGGTTTTTAGTCTCTGCTATTACTCGGCACACATTCTAAACACATAATTAGGTTTGATTGCGTACTCATTACCAAAAAAAATAGTAATAAAAATAAAATCAACATAGGGGTCGGGTCTGGAACTGGATTAAATTACCAAATGGATTGTATCGTTATCTCCCTTCAGATTAGCCCATGAAAACTCCAACCTCTTACGAAGATCTTTATCCTGTATTGTATCGTAAATTAATGTTAGATATGTTAGGTTTTGATAGCTAGATAGTAAAAATTCATATATATATATATATATATATATATATATATATATATATATATATATTTGATAAAAGAATATATATACTAGTAGCTAATTATCCCTTATTCAAACCTTGATTGGTATGTAATGAGGCGTTTAGCATTCTGGTACCCCATTTGGCCACATGCCATGGATCGTAAAACGAGGTTTCACCTCTTTAATACATATGGTTGGCCTCAGGTGGTTTTAATACATATGGTTGGCCTCTAGGTGGTTTTTTTTGCAATAACCTGCAGGCCATAACAGTGAGAAAGTATAGTCATGGATAGGGAAGGAGCGGAGCCGTATGTCGGTATTAGGATAATAAACAACAAAAGTAGAAATCGTGTTTGTTGTTGCTGCAGTTGCATTATGTATGAGTATGTATGACAAGTGCTTGTATTAATTTATGTGATAATTAATTAATGACCGAGGAATTAATATGCATGGGCAATGATGCATTGATCCCCGATCATCAATTTATAGTACATATTTCCGAGATAATTTACCTTACAATTGCCTCACTAAACTCACCAAACGCATGACAAAATACAAATTGTGATGGTATCCCATTAGTTTGTTTGTCACGAAATTCCGACACCTTACAATTTAATTATGTTGATTTCGATTTAAAAAAAACTATAACAACTACATGTGTAAGGTGTTGGAATTGGTGACAAACTGTTAAGCACTGAGCTTAACTAGGGTTC
Source organism: Gentiana dahurica var. dahurica (assembly GCA_024500145.1). Lineage (NCBI taxonomy): Eukaryota > Viridiplantae > Streptophyta > Magnoliopsida > Gentianales > Gentianaceae > Gentiana > Gentiana dahurica. The sequence goes on from CM044903.1 coordinate 69,085,348, forward strand.
AATCTTAGAGATAGAGGAGAGAGAAGAGAGGAAAGGAGAAATGAGGTTGGGAAGAGAAGATTCTAGAGTGAGAATAGAGATTTTATTAATGTTCAAAGATGAGCAATATTACAACACACACTAGCCTTTATACTGCTGGCTCAACACAAGTTAAAGCACTGCACACACAGGCACACCTAATAATACGCACATATATCTCTACACAATACATTCCTAACATCACCCTCCCCTAAAAGACCTTGCTTGACCACAAGGAAGGGGAAAATCGAGGAATTGGGATAGTATAAAGTCTGCATCTTCCCATGTGGACTGATCTTCATCTAAATTCAGCCATTTGATCTTCCATTGTACTACTGCTTTGTTGAACCTCTTCATCGATCCGATTTCCAGTACCTTATCCGGGTACACAACAACTTCCCCTTGTTGATTTGTAACTGGCATGCTTTTGGATGGTTGTATAGTAGCCCCAATACACTTTTTAAGCATGGACACATGAAAAACAGGATGAACTTTGGATTCTGGGGGCAGTTGCAGTCTGTAAGCCACTTCATTAACTCTTTCTAGGATCTTGTATGGCCCAAAGTACCTTGCTGACAATTTAAGGTTCTTCCTCAAGGCAACAGAATTCTGCCTGTAAGGTTGTAATTTCGGAAATACTAGATCTCCCATTGCAAACTCTTTGTCCTTCCTATGTAAATCAGCATAAAACTTCATTCCGGCTTGAGCTTCCTCCAACTGATTTTTGAGGTCCTTCAATATGAACTGTTTCCGCCTTACAAAATCTTCCACATCAGTAATCTGTTCTTCAGCAAAGCCGCCAATTGGTAATACTGATGGGATGATAGCCATATAAAGCCTCAAAAGGGGTGAGGTTAAGGGCTGTGTGGTAATTAGTGTTATACCAATATTCCGCCAATGGTAACCACCTCTTCCATCTACCAGCCTCTGGAAAGTCATACATCTAAGATACATTTCAATGCACTGGTTCACCCTCTCTGTTTGACCATCTGTCTGAGGGTGGTATGCAGTGCTATAAGACAACTTGACTCCTGCCAACTTCATTAATGAACTCCAGAATTCCGATATAAAAACCTTATCTCCATCACCGACAATGCTATCAGGAAGGCCATGTAACCTGTAAACTTCTGAAAAGAACAATGTAGCCACATTTTCTGCTGTGTACCCCTTTTCCATGGCCATAAAATGAGCAAACTTGGTGAGCCTGTCAACCACCACAAAAATGACACTCTTGCCCTCAGAATTGGGTAATCCCCCAATGAAGTCCATGCTAATTTGGGACCAGGCCCTGTCAGGAATTGGTAGGGGCTGCAATAGTCCTTGGGGTTTATCATGCAAGGACTTGCACTGCTGGCAAGTTGCACATTTCCGAATATGCACTTGGACGTCCTTTTTCAAGTTAGGCCAATAAAATAACCTTTTGATTCTACTGTAGCAAGCTCGACCCCTGAATGTCCACCCATGGGGCTAGAATGTAATCGCTCTATTAACCTTTGTTTCAATTCAGGAGAATTGCCAACATAAATTCTACCCTTATACTTCAATAAGCCTTGATGTAGTGTATAATTTGGATCTGGACATGTAGCAACCATTAAGGCTCTAAATTTCTCTTCAATTGCCCCATCATTTTTGTAACTAGATATCACATCATTTATCCAAGTAGGAGAGATTGAACTGATCATAGAAATCGCCCTTGCTCATGGTTTAGTCTGGAAAGAGCATCAGCTACAACATTATCACACCCCTTCTTGTATTCTATGGTAAAATCTAGCCCCAAAAGCTTAGTAACTCCCTTCTGCTGCAGAGTAGTAGTTGCTCTCTGTTCTAATAAGAACTTTAGGCTTTGCTGATCTGTTTTGATCACAAAAGGTCGGCCTTGGATGTATGATTTCCATTTTGTAACCGCCATTAACACAGCCAAGAGTTCCTTTTCGTATATGGACAGCCCCAACTCTTTTGAATTAAATGCCCTACTTAAATAGGCCACTGGTTTTCTGTGTTGCTGCAACACTGCTCCCAATCCTTTACTACAAGCATCTGTCTCTATACAAAAAGGAGACTGAAAATCGGGTAGTGTCAATACTCGAAACTGACTCATGGCTGTCTTGACTTCTCAAAAGCCATCCTTGACTCCTCAGTCCATTTGAACCCATCTTTCTTGAGCATATCATTCAATGGCCTTGCAATTACCCCATAGGATGGTACAAACCGTCTATAAAACCCAGTCAGCCCCAAAAAACCCCTTAATTCCGTGATATCCTTTGGGAGGGGCCAATTTTGCATTGCCTCCACCTTAGCAGGATCAGCATATACTTCCCCACCCTTGATGATGTGCCCTAGATATTCCACACTAGTTTGGCCAAAAGAACACTTAGACCTCTTTGCAAAGAACTGGTTCTTCAAAAGGACTTCTAACACAGCTTTCAAATGCCCTTTGTGCTCTTCCATATTAGCACTGTAAATGAGTATATCATCAAAGAATACCAATACAAATTTTCCGAGGAAGGGCCTTAATAACTCATTCATATTCCTCTGAAAAGTTCCTGGAGCGTTTGTAAGACCGAATGGCATGACCAGAAATTCAAATTGGCCATGATGAGTAGCAAAAGCAGTCTTTTGCACATCACTTTCTTGCATTAATATCTGATGGAACCCGGACCTTAAATCTATCTTGGAAAATACCCTAGCCTTCCCCAATTCATCAAGTAAGTCATCAATGAGAGGAATTGGGTAACTGTCTTTTACAGTTAGATCATTCAACCTTCTATAGTCAACACAGCCTCTCCATGTGCCATCCTTCTTTTTAACTAGCAACATGGGTGAAGAGAATGGATTGTGGCTGTGCCTCACTATTCCTTGCTTTAGCAACTCATCCACTAGCAATTCAATGTCATTTTTTTGGTGATGAGAGTATCTGTATGGCCTTAGCTTCATTGGAACAGCCCCTGGTTTGAGCTCAATTGCATGCTCATATCCTCTTTTGGGCGGTAATCCAGTAGGGGTGGCAAATACCTCCTTATACTCCTCTAATAATGGTGTTAATGCTTCTGGAATCTCCTCTATGTCAGTAGAAGACCCTTGAATCATATTGAAGCATCCCAGTAGGCTGTAGGTTCCTTTCTTCATACTATTGATCAGCTTTTTACAACTAATCAACTTTAATTGCCCTTCTTCATGAGATCCTTGCAAGGTAACTTGGGAACCGTCTTTCATAAATGTCGGACACATGTTCTTGAAGTTAAAAGTCACAGGATTGAACCTGCCCATCCAATCAACCCCTAGAACCATATCACAGCCCCTCAGCCTAATCAGTCTAATATCATGATGGAATTACATTCCCTGCATTTTCCAGGCAAGTGCGGGACATCTATGCTCACCGGTAAGTGTGTTCCCATTGGCTCCTGTGATGATCATTGGATGGTTGGGCTCGATGGTACATCCTGCATCCTTAGCCACTTTATAATCCAAAAATGAATGAGAGGCCCCACTGTCAATTAGTATTATGAGTGGTCTCTTCTTGATCATACCCTTGATCTTGAATGTGTTAGGAGATATCTGTCCAACCAAGGAATATCTTGATAGCTGGGAGGATTCTGTAGATTCTCCATTCACAAAGTCCTCCTCTTCCACAAATTCTTCATCTTCACCAATATGAGATGGATGTGTTTCTGTTTGCACTTGTGCCCAGGGGTATACTTCTCATCACACCTATAGCATAATCCTTTTGCTCTTTTGTCTTGGATTTCTTTAGGTGTAATAGCTCTCTGTAATAGTGGCCTATTATCTGTCTGTGGCATTTTATCAAACACCTTGGGAGTAGTCTGTGATTGTCTAATCTGACCAGTCGTGTATGATATTTTTGGCGGTGGTTTGTGATGTAGGGCCAATATAACGCACTCCTGACACCTAGCAGCTTCTACTGCGGCGGACATTGAATCTGGATGAAGAAGTCGTACCATTGACTTAATTTCGGGCTTGAGACCACGAATGAAACAGGACACAAAATGAAATTGAGTCAACCGGGGGCATTGCATCTGAACAACAGTTTTTAGCTCCTCAAATTCGGCTAAGTACTCATCCACATACCCAATCTGTTTTAACTGGTGAAATTCATCAACTGCCATGTCCATGGACTTGCACCCAAACCGTTTGAGTACCTCTTCCTCATCATTTGCCATGTTAGGTGAGGAAAACTAATACTCATTCCCCCGAACCACACATCAGCAGCTCCGCGAAGATTTAGTTCTGCTAACCCCACTTTCCGATTCTCGGGTGTATCATGTAATTGAAAATACCTTTCGCACCTTCGGACCCATTCCATTGGGGCATCACCATGGAACACTGGAAATTCGACCTTGGAGCTTCTAAACGAAGATTCAAACCTCTCATTCTTCGTTTCTACTGGAACCTGCGTTTGGAAACCCTGTTGCACCTGTACTTGCGGAATGTGAGCTTGTGGCGTAGGAAGTAAGCCATCGCCCACCGTCATAGCCGGAACTTCAACCGCAACATCCTTCTTCGTATTTTCCAGTACCGCTTTCATCACATGCATGAGAGATTCAAATTGAGTCTCAATCTTCCTATCAATCGTACCTTGCATTTCTTCCATTCGATGATTGAAGTTATCCAAACGCTGATTGAATTCATCATTCATTTTCTGTTGAATTGCCCTCGGCTCCTCGATCGATTTAGCAACCATTGATGGAAATCGGACAGGATTCGATCTCCGATACCGGATGTTAAGCACTGAGCTTAACTAGGGTTCAATCTTAGAGATAGAGGAGAGAGAAGAGAGGAAAGGAGAAATGAGGTTGGGAAGAGAAGATTCTAGAGTGAGAATAGAGATTTTATTAATGTTCAAAGATGAGCAATATTACAACACACACTAGCCTTTATACCTGCTGGCTCAACACAGGTTAAAGCACTGCACACACAGGCACACCTAATAATACGCACATATATCTCTACACAATACATTCCTAACACAAACATACTAATGGCTACCATCACAATTTGTATTTTGTATTTTGTCACGCGGTTAGGACGGTAAGCTTAAGGTAAATTATCTGAAAAATATGTACTATAAATTGATGATCAGGGAATCTATGTATCCTTGCCCATGCATATTAATTTCTCGGTCATTAATTAATTATCTAAGAAATTTATACAATTATTTGTTATACATACTCATACATAATGCAACTGCAACAACAACAAACACGATTTCTATTTTTGCTGTTTATTATCCTAATACTGACGGCTCTTGCCCTGTCCATGACTATATTTTCTCACTGTTATGGCCATGCAGGGTATTGCACAAAACCACCAAGAGGCCAACCATGCACTAAAGAGGAGGGTGAACGAAAACCTCGTTTTACGATCCATGGCTTGTGGCCAAAAGGGGTACCGCTGCTGAATGCCAAACGCCTCATTACATACCAATCAAGGTATTGACTAAAGGATAATTAGTTACTAGTATATATATTCTTTTGTCATAAATATTTATAATCTAGCTACCAAAACCCAACATATCTAATAGCTACCAAAACCTAACATATCTAACGTTAATTTTGTTGAAAGATGGTGCCTAGAGTGTTAGATAATATTTATTTATCTTTTCTCTTTCTAGTGCTAATTCCTATATTTTTAGCTCTAGTTCTCTGTTTTCTGTCTAAGCAAGAATAATGAACAGTAAACTGTTTTTACTGTTCATAGCCGTTGCTTCTTGTTTATAGCCGTTGAAGGCTTTCCTTTATATTGTAATCAACTCCTTTCCTACCCGATAAGGAGTTTTAATCTATTGAAAGAGTTTCCTTTCTTTTCCTTTCTCTTTTCTCTAATTCTACATGGTATCAGAGACTATTCTTACAAAAACTCTTTAATCTCTTACTCCTAAATGACTACTGAGAATTCTTCAGAGGTGAACTCAAGGGAAGAAGCCTCAAATTCTTCTTCCTGGACCTCTGACCCCTCTATGATGTCTTTTTCCACTCAAAAACTCAATGGTGACAACTATCTCCAGTGGTCTAGATCCATCGGGCTTCTCATTCTTGGGAAGGACAAGGAATAATTCCTTCCTGGAGAAAGCAAGGCACCAGAAAAAGGCCAACCCAACTACAAGAAGTGGAGGGTTGACAACAGCCAAGTTATGGCAATCCTTTTAGGGTCTATGACCTCAGATACTGCTGAGAACTTCATTCTCATGGACACTTCTGAGGAGATTTGGAACGGGGCTGCTGAGTTATATTCAAAAAGGGAGAATATCTCTGCAACATATGAGATTGAAGCTAAAGTGCAAGATATGAAGCAAGGTGATCTCAGTGTCACCCTGTTCTACAACATGCTGTCTAAGTCTTGGCAACAGCTTGACAGCCTGGAAAACATTTCTGTCAGTCTGCTGAAGATGCAAAGACTTATAAGTCTTTGAAAAATCAAAGAAGAATCTTCAAGTTCTTGATGGGACTTAACTCCAACCTTGATGATGTGAGGGGGAGAATTTTAAGTAAAAAACCTCTCCCCTCTATCAAAGAGGTATTTGCTGACATTAAACATGAAGAGAGTAGGAGGAAGCTCATGTTGAGTAATAATACTCCTCCTACATCTCTGGAAAACAGTGCTCTTTTTACTAAGAGTACTTCACTACCTCAGTCCAATCAAAATCAGAAACAAAAGTACATAAGACCTGTCTGTGATCATTGTAAAAAGACAGGCCATACAAGGGAGACTTGCTGGAAACTCCATGGCAAGCCTCCTAATTGGAAACCTAAGAATTATGAAAATTCTACCAAACTTGCTACCATTGAGGAACATAAGTCTGAAACTGAGTTTAGTAAAGAGCAAATTGAGGCTCTAAAAAGGCTTCTATCTGCTCAAACTCCTCAGACCACTGCTCCTCAAGGGACTGCAACAATGGCTAATGCAGGTGTGTGCTTTAATGCTTATACCAGTAATCATGTGATTAAGAATATATGGCTTGTTGATTCAGGGGCCTCCAGTCATATGACTGGAAACCCTGAACTCTTTATCAAAATCACCAAGTGTGAGTCTTCACACACTGTTAAAATTGCTGATGGGACTTCTTCCCAAGTCTCTGGCACAGGGGATGTGGCCATTAGTGAACAAATAACACTAAAAAATGTCCTTTATGTTCCTAACTTGCAATGTAATCTATTGTCTGTTAGTAAACTGGTAAAGGACTCAAGATGTGCTGTTTTGTTTCACTCTAATGGCTACCAGTTTCAGGATTTTTGCTCCAAGAGGGTGATTGGCAGTGCTAAGGCTTATTTTGGACTTTTTGTTTTCAAGACTCACTTCATTGACAAGTTTTTTGAGGAGATTCCTAGAGGCCTAGCTAGTTTTAACATTTCTGTTTCCAATTGTAATCAGATCATGTTACTTCATTATAGGCTTGGTCATCCTAATTTTGCTTATATGAAAAATTTGTATCCTGATCTGTTTAATGGAAAGAAAATTTCTGATCTTCATTGTGAAGTATGTCAACTTGCTAAACATACTAGATCTATCTTTCCTTGTGGAGGTTATACTCCTTCTAAACCTTTTTCCATGATACATAGTGACATTTGGGGTCCTTCTAAGAAGACTACAACATCTGGAAAGAGATGGTTTGTAAGCTTCATAGATGACCACAGCAGGGTCACTTGGCTTTTTCTCCTAAAAGAAAAATCTGAAGTGGGTGGTATCTTCAAGGAATTCTGTGCCATGATCAGAAATTAGTTTGACACCAGAGTTCAAATTCTAAAAAACTGATAATGGTACAGAATACTTTGAAAGATCCCTCACTCAATTCTTCTCTGATCAAGGGATAGTTCACCTAAGTACCTGTGTTGATACACCCCAACAAAATGGGGTAGCAGAAAGGAAAAACAGGCACCTGTTAGATGTGGCCAGAAGCCTTATGTTCACTATGCATGTTCCTAAATATCTATGGGGAGAAGCTGTACTAACAGCTACTTACTTGATTAACAGGATGCCCTCAAGGGTCCTAAAATTCAAAACTCCAATAGGGGTGCTCAAAGAAAGCTACCCTACATCTCACCTTTTTGGCAGTCTCCCCATGAAAGTGTTTGGAAGTACATGTTTTGTACATGTCCACTCCCAACACAGGGGTAAACTTGATCCCAGATCACTGAAATGTGTCTTTATTGGGTACTCTTCCACAAAAAGGGGGTACAAATGCTACTGCCCCACTATAAGAAAAATGTACACTACTATGGATGTTACATTCTCTGAAAATGTGCCTTACTACAACACTCTGATTCAGGGGGAAGGATTTGATGAATATCACAACTCTTGGAACATGGCTGTTCCAGGAGATGGTGATTATCAAAATCCAAACCCTGAAGACCAAGAGAATGGAACTACTGCCCCTGGAACAGGGAACATGGAACAAAGGGACCCTGGTCCTACCAATCACACAAGTGAACCTAATATCATTGTGTACACTAGAAAAAGGAAAGCTGCACACCAGAATCCTGGGATCTCTGAAAGTGATTCTAGATCTGATAATAGTTCACCTAATAAGGTACAAACTGATACTGAATCTATCACTGAAGGATCCTCAGATACTGACAAGTCTGAGGATTCCACTGAATATGATAAAAGACCTATAGCACAAAGGAAGGGTATAAGGAAGTGTACTGCTCATCCTTTATACAACTTCATGTCCTATGATCAACTTTCACCTCAGTTCCATGGCTTCACTTGCAGCCTGGACAAGATTAACATTCCTAAGAATGTACATGATGCTATGAAAGTCCCTGAATGGAGGGATGCACTTAAAGATGAAATGGATGCTCTCATAAAGAATAAAACCTGGAGCATCACTGATTTACCAAAAGGAAAACATCCAGTGGGTTGTAAGTGGATTTTCACTGTTAAATATAATGTTGATGGATCTCTGAATAGGTATAAAGCTAGGCTAGTGGCCAAGGGTTTCACTCAATCCTATGGGATTGATTATCATGAAACCTTTGCCCCTGTTGCCAAACTAAATACCATCAGAATCCTCATGAGCATTGTAGTTAACCTTGACTGGTCTCTCACCCAACTGGATGTAAAAAATGCTTTCCTTTATGGGGACATTCAAGAGGAAGTCTACATGTCTCTCTCCCCTCTGGATTTGAGGATCTAGGGGAGAAAAGGAAGGTGTGCAAACTCCAAAGGTCTCTTTATGGGCTAAAATAGTCCCCAAGAGCATGGTTTGGCCGGTTCACTACTTTTATGAAGAAGAATGGCTTTAATCAATGCCATTCAGATCATACTTTGTTCACAAAGTTCAGATCTGGGAAAACTACTGTGTTAGTAGTATATGTTGATGATAGCATCTTAACAGGAGATGATCATGATGAGATCAAGAACATTAAAACTGTTCTAGCCTCTGAATTTGAAATAAAGAACTTAGGCAATCTGAAGTACTTCCTTGGCATGGAAATTGCTAGAAATTCTGAGGGCATATCTATATCCCAAAGGAAGTATACCCTGGACCTCCTAAAGGAGACTGGTATGATGGGGTGCAAACCTGCAGAAACACCTGTTGAACCTGGCCTAAAACTAGGAAATGAACCTAATAGTCCTCTTGTGGACAAAGGAAGATATCAAAGACTTGTTGGAAGACTTATTTATCTATCACATACAAGACCTGATATCTGTTTTGCTGTAGGTTTGATCAGTCAATTTATGCATGCACCTACTGAAAGACATATGCAGGTGGCTGAGAGAATCCTCAGATTTCTCAAGAAGAATCCTGGACAAGGTCTTCTCTTCAAAAAGAATGCATCAAGGGGGGTAAGGATCTACACTGATGCTGACTATGCTGGGGATCAAACCAATGGAAGGTCAACTACAAGATACTGCACTTATGTTTGGGGCAATCTTACTACATGGAGAAGCAAGAAACAACATGTTTCTAGGAGCAGTGCAGAATCAGAATTAAGGGCTTTGGCTCTTGGTGTTTGTGAAGAAATCTGGGTGCAAAGGGTGCTTAATGAACTAGGTTTCAAAAATCCTGAACCTATTCAAATCCTATGTGACAACACCTCTGCCCTAAGTATTGCAGAGAATCCTACTCACCATGACAAGACCAAACATGTTGAAGTGGATAGACATTTCCTAAGGGAAAAGGTTGACAATGGGGACATAACTCTCATACAGGTGAAATCCCAAGATCAAGTTGCTGATGTTCTTACAAAAGCTGTGTCTACACAAGTGTTTAACCATCTTCACTCCAAGTTTGGCTGCATCAATATCTACAACCAAACTTGCGGGGGAGTGTTGAAAGATGGTGCCTATAGTGTTAGATAATATTTATTTATCTTTTCTCTTTCTAGTGCTAATTCCTATATTTTTAGCTCTAGTTCTCTGTTTTCTGTCTAAGCAAGAATAATGAACAGTAAGCTGTTTTTACTGTTCATAGCCGTTGCTTCTTGTTTATAGCCGTTGAAGGCTTTCCTTTATATTGTAATCAACTCCTTTCCTACCTGATAAGGAGTTTTAATCTATTGAAAGAGTTTCCTTTCTTTTCCTTTCTCTTTTCTCTAATTCTACAAATTTACGCATACAATACATGATAACGATCTTCGTAAGAGGTTGGAGTTTTCATGGCCTATCTGAAGGGAGATAATGATAGAATTCATTTGGTAATTTAATCAAAATCTACAGGCAAAACTTGAAAAACTGTGAATCTACAAAATCCTACTATGAACATAAATTGCATCCTAGCATCACTTCTACAAGGAACACAACTTTTAACCAATCGGAGGCTGGCAACATGGCATCTTGTTCTGATTCTTTTGATTTATTAGAGAAATCTGTAGAACAAAGCATAGACATGATGAGAACTCCCAACTTGCTTAAATAATCTTGCGGCGTGATGCTATCCTGCTGTGGCGTGATGATCGAAACCTAGGAAATCAAAAACCACGAAAACTATGAAGTTTAGGTCAACTAAGAGCCCTTTTTAAGGTTCTCAGACTCACAAGGCCAGTTTTCCTTTAGTTAAAGTCAAAGAAACATTTATTAAGCTTAAAAAGAAAAGGAAAAACAAAAGGTATTTCGTAAAGAAAAAAATACTCTTGCAAAGAGGTGATGGATTTTACAAAATTTGTATACGGGTGTGTATTTTACTTGCTCTCAATGATGGAGGTGCAAGTGTGGGTCCTTCTGACAGCCTACAAGAAACATGGTCCGTGAGAAGTTCTGGTCATTGTTTATGATCTGCTTCAATTTGCAATATTCTTTTTGCAACTGTACAGCAGTTGGTGTACCCTTGGTGACCTCGATTTAAAAATTCAAATTAGTCGTAGCAGTTCTGGCATGTACAAATGAAGTCATTTGAGGGAGAATACTAACTCAGATACTCTGTTGACAGGGCCACTCACAATGGCCACTCACAATGTTACAACACATGCATTATTGTCTCTTTAACATATTCTCTCATTTCCAGACTCAAAAACCATTTTTTTTTCTTTTCATTTTCTTGCATATTTTATATTATATGGTGAATTACAATCCCTAGAACGTATAATTTGAATACAAATTATGTATCACACTATCACAAAATTTGAAGATTTTATTTTGCAAATCTAAATAGAGATCAATCAAATCGTAAGCCACTTTTCCCATTTCGCTTGAAACTATGAATCCTGATCCCTCTGCATCTGAATAATTTATTTTATCAGTTTCAGTCTTTGAATCCTAAAAATCATAGGCGGCATTCAAGTCCGTCTCTGACCTCTGCCTAATCAAAGTCAGAATGATCGGCCGATGGATAGGTAGAAAATGTCTGAAGCTGAGTAATGAGCTGGGGTACCGTTGTTGGTGCCCTAAGGAAATGAATTCCTCTGCTATGGTTTTTGGTGGATACAAATGGTTTAGATCTCTATTTTTACAAATTGACCTTGTTTTAGAAACACTAATGCATATCACAGTTTGAATGGCGCGGTTAAATTTGAGGGCATAGAGTAACTTTTTCCCTCTACGAAGGCAATGAAATGTTAACCTTAGTACATTACATTATCCGTTAGTGTCATGATTTTGAATGGAGTCTGATTGCTTAGAATTGGGACATTGGCAGCTTATGACGTATCCAGAACGTGTGGTTTTTGTGTGTGAGTGTGTGTGTGTGTGTGTGTGTAAGAGAAAGAAACTGTTTTTGGCTGACTTTCATGTATTGTGGGGCAGATAGATATCCTGATTCAGATGAAAGTTCTCTTTTGCAGGGCACAATCAATTGAAATCGTGGAGATGTTCAAGAGTGAAAACATCTATGTTCAATCTGATGGAGAGCATTTAGGGTTCTTGCCAAGGAAGTTTTGGATCTTGCCTGGTGCAATACAAATGATATGCTAAAAAGCTTGACTTGAATACACATACTTAGATCTGTAGATTAAACTTGACACCGTGATGCTTTTATACTTTACTCTCACATATACTTGGCCCACTGATCTTGCTGAAAACTAGAGCAAAGATTGTTGCGGATAATTGGTCTGTCTTCAGCTTCTTTACAACTTGAGAAAGAAGCGTGTGTTTTGTACCGATGTAAGCATGCTGATCTGTAAAGAGTGAACGACGTACCAAGGATGGTTGTTAGTTTTGCGTTGATTCTCTTCGTTTTTAAGTTAAAATTTTATTTTATAGAGTTTGTGCAATTGTGTTCCGATTGCTATCTTCTGTGAATAAATTAACCTTGAGATTTATTGTAAACTTTTGGTAGCCTGTGTCTAAGCAATTGGTGTTGAGCTTTTGCCTCCCCACTGTATTAATCGTCTTCTATCTCCCGCACCCAAAGCCATCAATAGGAAAAAATTGCAAACGGATCTCTTGAAAACACCCAGGTTTCGTCACTAGTCGAATGCATGAAATCATTATAAGGAGAGTTTGTGTGTGTGTGTGTGTTTTTTTCCGAAAGGATAGTATCTTGGTTTCTCTTGGGAATGTGACCTACCCTATGGCATGTATGCTCCGGAGATACTGAGTATCTAAGACGGTGGGTGACACTTATAAGGACAAACTTAAATCGTTTGAGGATGTCTAGGCTTAATACACGCAAAGGTGGTTAGTGTTTAAAATTTAAAATTTAAAATTAAAAACATGAGTGTTTTGAATATTTAATTACTGTTTAACTGTCATTTGTTTTGACCTACACTCTGCCCGCACTACATTTTAACCTACAAATGCAAGGTTATATTCCTTGGGGATTGGTAGAATAAATTGGATTCATACTGTTGTGTAATCTATGACCCAATTGTATTAAATTTTGATTAGTTCTCAAAATGTGTTAATTATGTGTTATACAATTATTCGGGACTAATGGCCATGAAACTTCAACGTTTTTACATATGGCAAAAATTTTGCGATTTTTTATTTTACAGGAATTTAATTATTTAAATTAATTAGTTACCATTATTTTTGGTTTATTAGTGAATATTATAATTAATTATGTAATTATTATATTGGATAAAATCTGCTGGAATTTATATAGAAACCTGATAATTCTTTATAGAATCCAGCTTTAACAGCCTGGCCATTTAGCCAAATATCCATTTACCCAACCTAATTATACTTGACCCGACCTTGACCTGGCTATATAAGCCTCCAACCCTGAAAACCTGTTTTCTCATTCTAATTTTCTGCCATTTTTCATAAAACCTACTTACCCGAATCCTCTGAGTTTGAATCCCTTCAAACTCTCAGCCGTTTTTCGATTTCCTTGGACGTTCTTGTTGAAAACTCTTACGATTCTCACTGAATCGTTATCCTCCATGGCTGGCTGTTTGATGTTCAGTGTTTTATGGGTCCTGGTCTCTCTCATCTTCGTCTTATCAATCCAATCTGCAACATGTTTTATTAAAAATTTGAAGGCATCGATGACGGAGGTCGGACCAATACCTCGCCATGTGTCATCCCCGCAGCAATTCAGGAATACATGAAGACAGAGAAAGTCAACACCTTAAGGGCTAGAAGCCCCAAGAACCCGAGCTAAGCCCAACTCGACCATCCTCCCAACCTCTGCAGGTGCCGTGCAAGAGTTCAGCCGACTCGGCTCGGACCTGACAGGTTGGCCTGAGTTTATCTCGAACCAAATTTCCCACGTGCATAATTGATCAAATAAGCTTGGAAAGAGTCCTCAGTCATAAAGGCTGATTATCCGATATTTAAGTGTCCACGATTATCTCCTATAATACAGGGGGTCAAATCATAATTATCTACTTCCTTAGGGAACTAGAAATCGAAGTCCAACAAGGACACGACCCATGATGGCCTAGGGCATAGTGCCCCTATAACCATCCCTGAGGAACTACGAAAGACTTGATTCCTGAACAATTACAGGATACGTAGGCAGCTTGAGATACAATTTCTCAGGTCCAATCCAAACTATCACGAAACCACCCCCTATGTATCGTTTTTATTCTTCTTGAAGCTTGAATAGATTGTCACTAAGATAAACCAACCCCGGATTTAATACCCGACGATTTCCAGCTCCATTGATATTTTGTATGGTGTAAAACTCCCCCCTTCATTGTCACGTTATCAACATATATATAGTGTACAATGTATGCCCTACCTCTGTATGAACGGACTAAACCACCCCTTATGTCAACCAATTACAATCACATGTCAAACATATATATCTATTATTTATCTATCGTAATACCCCTTCTCAAGTGGGAGCGTGAAGATCATGAACGCGCAACTTGCGCAACAAAGATTGAAATTGCTGTTTCCCGAGAGCTTTAGTAAAAATATCCGCCAATTGCACCTTGGTCGAGAAATAAGTAGGGTCAATCAAACCTTCCATGATACCATCGCGCATGAAATGACAATCTGCTTCAATGTGTTGACCCAAGAATTGTGCAATTGTTGAGACAGATTGCCCACACTTTTGAATGAAAAATTGTGCAAGTGTTGAGACAGATTTCCCACACTTGAGGGGGTGTTAGGAGAGATTGCCCACACTCTTGAATGAATTAAAAAATATAGTTGCGCCTTTACTACCACCAATTGGTTTTAGTAAAATGGTAAGCGCTTGATCTTTAACATCCATCAATTGGTGCTAGAAGGAGGGCCTTCTTACTGAAAATTCTGCTCAAGGTTTCAAAATCACCATGGTGACAACTCGACAACAAATGGCAAACGGAAATAACGCCAATGATGCCTCGGCCTCTAATGCCAACAATCAGAATCAAAAACAAGAGGAGATCGCCCTCAATGCTACCCACCAAGCACTGGTAGATCAGTTGGTGGCTATGGATGACGCCACCATACAAGAAATCCTCGACGTTGCCTTAACAGAGGACGATGAGGAAGATGAAGATCTGGTGGAAGAAGATCCACTCGAAGAAGAGTTGCAAGAACATGATCTGGAGGAGGAAGATCAGTATGACGAGGAAGAATCACAAGAAGAAACACCCCCTCCTCCTCCTCTAAAGCCTAAACGGGCCAAGATAGACGACCATTCGTCCTCCTCAAATCGAGGAAAGCAGCTGATAGACCCCCGTGCAATGGATGCGGCCAGAGCCGAGCTGGATGTTATCTTGGGCAAGCGTTCTACGGACCTCTCCCTCATATCACCATTCACCAAGCATATAGACGATTATCCGCGACCTGCAAGGTTCAAAGTGCCAAAATCGGAACCTTGAGATGGAACCAAGGATCCCCAGTATCACCTCTTTCCATACCTGACGCATATGAATCTGGACTGTTTGAGATGTTGGGCAAGATGTTTCTCAACACCTTCATCATGGCCAAACCGTTCCAAAGGAACGCCACGCATTTGCTCACTCTTAGACAAAAGAAGGATGAAACGGTGTTGCAATACCTAAAACGGTTCAATGAGGAATCGATGCAGGTTTGAGACGCTGATGAACACATCCTGGTCACTTCCATTGTGGCAGGACTGCGACAAAGGAGGTTGTATGCCAAGCTGAACAGAAAACTCCCCAGATCGATGGAGGAGTGCATGGAGATAGCATATACGCATTGCCAGGCAGATGAGGCTAACTGGCTGAAAAGAGACCCGGAGAAAGGAGAACATTAGAAGGATAAGGCAGAGAAGCAATCTAAATAGAAGAGAAAATCGGCCTTGGACCGACCAACAGCCTCCACTTCAGATCGGTCTGGGGAAGAAATCGGTTTTGCAGCAAAGGGACTTTATTCCCTTAAATAGACATCGGGAGCAAGTCCTCACTATCATGAAGAGGAAAGGATTGGCCCGAACTCCACAACCAATGCGAACTCTCTCAGAAAGAAAGGATCAGAGCAAGTTCTGTGCCTACCATGAAGATGTTGGGCACGATTCAGAAAGTTGTAGAGATTTGCAAAGATATATTGACACGGAAATCATTGAGGGCAAGCTGGTTGAGGTCGTTGATTGGCCTCAATCTGCTGAGCCGTGAGGGCGGCAAGATTATTAGCATAAAAATTTCAATCATGATCAGGGTCGGCAGGAAGCCCCTTAGAGGAGAAGAGATCGATCCCCAGATGGAGATCGACAGATAGATAACCGGCCCATCAACACTATCAACACCAATGTAGGCGGCCCCAGCAACACATTTGGGGCAGACCACCAAATTAGCCGATCGGCTAGCTCATCTGCTAGCAACAGAGGTCAGAGGCCAGCAGGGAAGTGTCCTATGGTCCACGGGACCCGCTTTCGATGGTTACGAACAATGAAGGCCCCGTCAGAGGAAGTAGTGAGCAAGAACTTGGTAAAGAGGATTTGCGTGGGCACATGGAGTGCTGTTAACATCCTTTACTACTCGGCTTTTCAGTCCATGAAGCTTATGGATTCAGAGCTGATTCCTGTCTCGGCCCCACTGTTTGGATTTGCAGATCCTCCAGTCCATCCTATGGGGATGGTTAGACTCGCAACTAGTTTTGGACAAGAGTCGAAGGGAAAAACACTCCTGGTCACTTACGTAGTGGTCAAGGCTTCACCAGCATACAACATTATTTTGGGAAGACCCGCATTGATTGACCTCCGAGCTGTGATTTCCCCAGCTCACATTAGTCTGAAATTTCCAAACGCAGATGGCTCGGTCGAAATCAAAGGGGACTTGGAGGTAGCCAGGAACTGCTATGCGGCTACAATCAAAAGCAAATGAGTGGTCTTGGCTTAAGAGGCTCGCAGGTTCCTAGCGTTTATGATTTATTTCAATTCTTGCAAATTCTTTTCTAGTACTCTTTATTTATTGAACGATGTTTGAATAAATTGCGTCCAGAGAACACCCAATTTCATCATTACGATATGATTGTTTTGATAGTGAGTACATTTTATCTTGTTATGAATGGTTTTATAAGTCCACAAGGACAAATTAACCGAGCTCCACGGGGCGAAAAGTTGGTAAAATCCGTTCCTGCTCGCCAAAAATTAATGCGAGAAGTCAGTAAAATCCGGTCCTGCTCGCCAAAAATTAATGTGAGAAGTCGGAAAAATCCGGCCCTGCTCGCCAAAAATTAATGCGAGAAGTCGGTAAAATCCGCCCCTACTCGCCAAAAGCTAATCCGGCCCAGCTTGCCGATATACGTTAATGCGAGAATTCAGAAAAATTCGGCCCAACTCGCCGATACAGATTAATGCTAGAAAATAAAATTTTCACCTTGCTCGCTGAAAATAGTTCCTACGAGCTCCCAGTTCGACTAACTCTCCTGTTCGAGCTCCCAGGGTCAGACTCGGCTAGGACACATCTAGTTAAGTCCGCCTCACTGACTTTATGGCGAGACGAACCTCCAAGCCCCGCAGGTCGAGTTCGGTTAATATATATAAAACATAAACCTAAGTATACCATCCATCAAAGAGTAATGCATGGTATACTGGGGACGAGATACCCACGAGGAATAAAATACTTAAAAGTACTCAAAAGTGAAATGCTTAAAGTGCTTAAAACATAAAGTTCTCAAGGAAAGTATTGTTTTCATTACAAGGGATTTAAAATAGAAGTTCAAAACAAAAATATACAAACCCTATTGAGCTAAGCTTTGGGGGTCGGATTTGGCAGCTCTGAAGAAGAAGGAGCCGAAGTAGAAGCAGCCGCATGCGTGACAGAGTACTTGGACACGATGTCCACTCCTGCTAGAAATTCCTTAAGGCGATCATCATAGACTCTTCTCATTCCCGGTTTATAATAAATCTCTTTGGGAAGATCGTCTATCACAAGACCAGGAAACTGACCTCTGGCCTCATCCACACCCTCAGTATATCCATGATTCAGGACGGGGATGAGTAGAAGCTTCAAAGCATTGACAAAATCTTCCGAAGCCTTGTAGGCCTGGATAGCCTCAGCAGCCGAGCTGGAGCAGCAGCCTCCAGCTCAGCTAATTGTGCTTGGAGCTCGGCCGCGACCTGCTCCTTCCTCTTCATCTCTTCGGCAAACTTTTCCACCTTAGCCTAAAGCTCGGCCTCTTTATCCCGAAGCTGATCTTGGAGAACCTTCATCTCTTTATCTTTAATCTCGACAGACGCTCTGAGCTCTCCCCGGGTCTGCCTAAACTCAGCAATCTTCTTCTTTTGTTCAGCCAAATCAACTGAGGCTTTTCCCAACCTCCGGAAAACCTCCTGGCCAACCCAGGTCCCCTACATGATTAAACGGAAAAGGTTAACAAGACTATCAAAAGTGTAGTACAAAATCAAAAAGGAGAACAATAACTTACAAACTCCGTGGATTTAAAGGCAACAACGGCTAGCTCTTCGTCCGTCATCTTAGAAATCCGCTCCTTCTCGGAAGCCGCATCCTCTTGTGGACCAAGTTAGTCCTGTGCTCCCCCTAGAGCTTTTGATTTAACCTTCTTTTTGGGCCTGCTTTCTTGGGGGCTCACGGTCGGCCTGGACCGCCCTTTTTTTTATGAGCAAGATCTCCCTCATTTGACTTTCCCGGATCAAAAGTATCTAGAGGAGCCATGTCCACCCTGCTCTGAGTAGGAACGGAGGAGGATGGCTCCGTCACGGTGGCATCCGTAACCTAAGTAGAAGGCTCCCCACCCGCCACACCTTCTGTGTTGAGGCCCGACTCAGATCGGCTGACTTTAACTGCCTTTTCGGCGCCAGCTAGCAACTGTGAAAAATCAGCCGCTGTTAAACAAACAAGACACGGTTAGTAAAAAAAGCAGAATAATGCATATTACAAAGCACAAAAGGGAAATCCCTACAAGTAACCCAATCCCCTTTACTAAGAGGAACGTATGGACTAGGTCTCGCATCCTCGAGCCGAGCAGCAGCGATTAACTCATCATATAGCTCCTCAAACTCCATGGAATAACCCAATTTATGAATCTTCTGTATTAAATCATCGTCATTTATTGGACAATCATCTTTGAAAAGCTCCCCTGAGTTCCACCGGCTCAGCTCCGGATGACATTCATGATGAACGAAGAAGAACCGTTCTTTCCACTGTTTGTGTGATGTCTTCCTCTTGGGAATGATGGGAACGTAGCTAGAGCATCTGGTCCTACAGGAGATGTAGTACCGCCCGGGATGGTCCTTCACCCGGACGTGATGGTAGAAATACCTAAATCTCCGTTTAGAAAACTTGATGTAGAGTAATCTGCACCAGATGGCGAACCCTATGATAGCCCTAATCCCATTAGGGGCTACCTAAGAGATTCCTAGGTCATAGTAGTGCAGTACCGCTAGGAGGGCCGGGCAAAAAGGAAGCCTTCGTCCCACTTCAAAGAATTCCTTGTGAACGGAACAAAATCCCTCCGGTGGCTCGTGAGCAAAATTATGAGGGTCAATGGGGAGTCTGGGGGCATATCTTGCTGTAATCATCCTATAGGTCTCACAGATCTCATCCACATCTTCAAGAGAAATGATAGATTGGATGCCTTCACTGCCTAAGACTACTTCATTGCCGGACCCAGATTCATCCTCCTCGCTGCCTATGACTACTTCGTCGTCGGCCGTTTACGTTTCGAGGGTTAAAACAAAGACTTGAATAAAATCGTCTACTGATTTGACAAAGGTGGACCCAAATAAAATATATATGCCAGAAAGGACGAAAGACGGCTTACTTTGAAAAAATCGAAGAACAGATGAGTGAAGAAGAAGAGTAACCAGCAGCCGGATTCCAATCTTCTAATTTAATAGTAACGGTAGTGGAAAACGTTTGATATGACGGGGTTATAACCACCAACACGTCTTGGAAACCGCCCCCATTCAAAACAAGTGGGCAATAATGCCTCGAACCCTGGGACAATTACGACAACGTCATAACGGCAGACCGTGCCACTTGGAAGTCAAAGTACAAAGTCTATGAGTCTAGATGACCGAGCCAAGCTGCAACCTAGACAGATCCGAGCTAACCTCAAGAGCTCAACCGAATATGTGGGGCTCATGACGGAGGTCGGACAATACGTCACCACGTGTCATCCCCGCATCAATTCAGCAATAAATAAAGACAGAGAAAGTCAACACCTTGAGGGCCAGAAGCCCCAAGAACCCGAGCTGAGCCTAGCTCGGCCATCCTCCCCGACCTCTACAGGTCGGCTAAAGTGCAAGAGTTCAGCCGACTCGGCTCAGACCTGACAGGTTGGCCTGAGTTTATCTCGAACCAAATTTCCCACGTGCATAATTAATCTGATAAGCTTGGAAAGAGTCCTCAGTAATAAAGGTTGATTATCCGATATTTAAGTCTTTACGATTATCTCCTATAATAAAGGGGGTCAAATCATAATTATCTACTTCCTTAGGGAACAAGAAATTGAAGTCCAACAAGGACACGTCCCATGATGGCCTAAGGCATAATGCCCCTTATATAAACCATCCCTAAGGAACCACGAAAGACTTGATTCCTGAATAATTACAGGATACTTAGGCAGCTTGAGATACAATTTCTTAGGTCCAGTCTAAACTATCATGAAACCACCCCCTGTGTATCGTTTTTATTTTTCTTGAAGCTTGACTAGTTTGTCACTAAGATAAACCAACCCCGGATTTAATACCATACGATTTCCAGCTTCGTCAATGGATTTCAGAACATAAATTGGTGAAATCGTTCCTCATCTTATCTCTTTTCTGTTTTGATTTCGCAACAATCTTTGTGATTAACATCTTTTTGATTTGCAGATCATGATAAGATGGTTCATCTGCCGGTCTTGGCCGTCTGAGATGTTGAAGCGTAAGAATCAGGGACTTGGTCACCTTGATTCTATGGAATTTGAACGGTTTCCCTTAAAGATCGAAGCTTTGGATTATCAAAGTCCATTTCCAGTTCCAGTTGCCTCTTTTCAACAGATAATCTTCAAACTCGAGTTCTATGCCTGGTTGGCTCTGGTAAATTGGCTTTGACCTGCTTTAATTCTGTAACTGGTCTGACCGAGGGTTTAATACCCTCTGAGGTCATGTATGGTTCGGTTTGAGTCATTCCCTGAGAACCAAAATGATGGGTCAAAATCATGTCTTGGTTGGCTATTCGGTTTTTAACATGATTTTGACCAACCTCAGGTTTGACCTTCGGTTTCTTGGTTAAATTCTGAGTCAATTAGTCGTTTTTGGCTAATTCCGAACCTCTGCCCGCTACCTGTTATATTTTTGGTTCAGTTTTGGTCAATTGGGCAGTTTAACTGGTTCTAGTGGAAGTCTTGACCAAAGTCAAGCTCCTCACATGTTAAGGTCAATTCCTGGTTGGTTTAATTAAACTGGTTCAACAATTTCACAACCTAAAATACCTCTATTATGGGCCTTAACCGGCAAACCGGGGTGGCATAAGTGATTTTGTTAACAAAACTCATAAACATAACCAATTTTCAGGAATTTAGCATGTGAGTATTAGTGGCTCGGTTATTTGAAATTCAAATTTAAATTTTGAGCTGACTTGGTAAAGAGTCTTGTGACTTAAGGGTTCCTCATACCCTTAGGCTATAAATAGAACATAATAGTGAATTTGGATTGCAACAACTCAGATACATTCTCTTGAGCAATCCAACATTTCTAAAACACTTCAAAAGTTATCTTTTCAGTTTTTCCTTTTTGGTCTGCATAGAAGTTGAGAAGTTGTGAATTTTGTGTCTGACACTGAGAAGTGTGGTTATGATCACTGGTCTACACAGAAGTATGAGAATTGAGGACTTCTGTGTTCTCTTTGAGAGGTAAACACAATTGACTCAGTTCTGTTTCTTTTTGGTTTTTGAATGTGTTGATTGCTTTCTATTTGCAGTATAGTAGTCGTGTTTGATACTAGTTCTGCCTGTTGTGTATGTGTGTATTCTGGTTTTGAAACACTGATTATAGTGGTTAATTCATTGTGATCAAAGTAGTGGACAACATGTTGATTGGTCTGAAGTGCCAAGTCAAGACTGCCCAGTGGGGTATACTGTCTATACTTTTAGTCTGTTTTGAATCAACACTATAAGTCTTTGTTTCTTGCACTAGACAGAAGTTTGAGTCTGATTCTGGTCTTTGTGCTTTCTGTGTGTGAATCTGACACTGCTGTTAAGTCTGCCATTCAAAGTCCCTTCAAGTACTGACTATAGAGCACACTAGTTTGAAGTGCTAGTGGTGCCTTGCCTTGGGGATAAGGCTGTAGGTCCGTACTTTCTATTAGTGATTTGACTGGACTGATTCTCAGTGTTAATCAAGTCTTGTAACACCCCTTTCTACTTTGAGTCTGCAAGTTCTTGTGCTATCTGCTGCATCCTGTCAATCCTGCTGAACTTGTCTTGCCTTGATCTTGCCTGCTGTTAGGGAGTTTATAGGATGATTAGAACAATGGTATCAAAACTTGAAAAGCAAGATAACTTGATATGATCGCAGAGTCGATTTGGAAATCTTTCCTGCGAAAATTATTCGTTCCCTTGAATTGTCTCCGGGAATTAACTCGAATATAATCACGGGATAAATCTGCTTCTCTTCCAATCTTTGGCAATAAGATGAAAGAATGCTATAGAAGTTTTGTAGATATGTGTGTTTAAACTTGAGGCTTCAAGAATTTCAAAGAAAACAGAAAAATTGCTTCTCAAATTCTATTCTTATCTTTAAAAAATGAAGTTCCAAGTGTTTCTTTATGTGTGTGTGATGTTATACTAATGTAACACTACATACACAACCTTTCAGAATCAGTTACCAGTCCAAAACCCGAAAGGATACCAGCAAAACCGACCAAAACTGCTCCAGAACTGCCTACTGGACGCCCGTTTAGAATCCTGGACGCCCGTCTGAAGCATACTGGACGGGCGTCCAGTTTCTTCAGACGCTCGTCCATCTGAACAGCTGTATGTAAATTCACACTTCAGACGCCCGTTTGACATCTTGGACGCCCGTCTGAAGAATGCTGGACGCCCGTCCAGATTCTTAAGACGTTCGTCCATCCAACCAGGTTACATCCTGTATGTAAATCCACCCTTCAGACGCTCGTCCAGTGAACATAGACGCCCGTCCGAAGTCAAACGCCCGTCCATATGAAATGGACGCCCGTCCAATAAGCAGCAGAATTTGGATTTTGTTCAACACTTGATCTAACACTCTCGTAAGCTTGTAAATATCAATTGTAAGCATGCACCCCGCATCTCCTAACTCATATCGATTGTTTCAAGCTTACCAAACCTCGAACTAAGTCCAATAACACTAAATCACATTGGTGATATAATCACCAACAATCCTCCCCCATTTAGTGTAACCCTTGATTTAGTTAAAACTTTTCAACACACAACAATTCATCTTTCAATGATAATATCACGCAGATTGAATTACCATCTAGTATATTACACATTCCAAAATATTCTAGTATTGGGGTGTGACTAAGCATTGAACCCCTTTACACATGTGAATACTTCAAAGATAATACACAAATGAATCAAGAAACAACTTCTATAGCTTGCTTGACACTCTTTATCCAGGCCTTGTGTCCATATCAATTCATGAGCATGTAGAAAGCCAACCCTAACTTTCTTGAAGCGGCCAAACTTCATACTCATATAGGTGAGTCTTATTAATCGTGTACCTGCAACAACACTTTTTCATAAGACTCATTAAGATTAATATCAACCTCACATGCAGGCTCAGCACATACCTTCGGGACAAAACACATGTGCCAAATCTAAGTCACTAGGCCTTCCACATTGAATTCAGCCCCTAATGTCGTATTAGGAGGGAATTGGGTATCCTAATGCAAAGATTCAATGGGTTGTAGACCCATCCCGACAACTGACTTGATGAACAAGTCCTTAGCCAATGCCTTGGTCAAATGATCGGCTAAATTCTTTTGAGATCTCACAAAAGCAACAGATATCACCCCGTGAGTGATCAACTCACGAATCGAGCTATGCCTAACTCCAATATGTCGCGACTTTCCGTTGTACACTTGACTATAGCATTTAGCCAATGTATTTTCACTATCACAATTGATAGAAATTGGTGATATCGGTTTTGGCCACAATGGAATCTCGTAAATCGGATGTTTAAGCCATTCCGCCTCTAAACTGGCCGAAGCCAAGGCAATAAATTTCGATTCCATTGTTGAGTTTGCATTACATGTTTGCTTCTTGGAAGCCCATGAAATGGCACCACCTCCAAGTAGAAACACCCAACCACTCGTAGAAGAATGATTTTCATTTGATATCCAACTAGCATCCGAGTAGCCTTCTATAACCGAAGGATGTCCAACATAAGTTAAACCAAAATTTTTGGTAAACTTAAGATACCTTAACACACGTGTCACCGCATGCCAATGAACACCACTTGGATTACTAGTATATCTACTAAGTTTTCCAACCGCATAGGCAATGTCCGGACGTGTGCTAGTCATTGCATACATCAAACATCCTATAACTCGAGCATATTCAAGTTGAGACTCCGGATTACCCGAATTTAACTCAAATTTCTCATGAGGATCCATGAGAGTTCTTGCCGGAACAGAATTTTCACAATTGAATTTCTTCAACACTTTCTCGATATAGTGAGATTGTGTCAAAGTAATCCCTTTGTCATTCCTTATGATTTTTATTCCAAGGATAACATCCGCCTCCCCCATATCTTTCATTGAAAAACTTGATGACAAAAATGATTTACATTGGTCAACTTGATCTTGGTTTGTACCAAAGATCAACATGTCATCAACATATAGACAAATGATTACACCTTTTCCGGTTTCATCAAATTTGCTATACAAACACTTGTCCATTTGGTTAAGCTTAAAACCATTAGACAATACAACTTCATCAAACTTATTATGCCATTGTTTGGGAGCTTGTTTCAGCCCATACAGTGATTTTACAAGCTTACATACTTTATGCTCATTTCCGGGTATCACAAAACCCTCCGGTTGTTTCATATAAATTTCTTCATCCAAATCCCCATTCAAGAAGGCTGTTTTTACATCCATTTGATGGATAACAAGATTGTTAATGGCTGCCAAGGCAATCAACAATTTAATAGTGGAGATTCTAGCAACCGGGGCATAAGTATCAAAATAATCAATGCCTTCTTTTTGTCTAAAGCCTTGTATCACCAACCGGGCTTTGTACCTTTCAACAGATCCATCAATTTTCATTTTTCTTTTAAAAATCCATTTGCAACCCAATGGTTTACAACCACGTGGAAGATCCGTTAATTTCCACGTATCATTGCCTAAAATGGAATCCATCTCATCATTAATGGCTTCCTTCCAAAAGGCAACATCCCGAGACTCCATAGCCTCTTTATAAGTTCTAGGATCATCATCAATATGATAACAATATGCATATTGAAATCCTACTTCATCTCTTGTACCCTCCACCAAATATGTTTGGAAATCGGGACCAAAAGATTTTTCTTTCCTTGCCCTTTTGCTTCTTCGAAGCTCCAAAGGCTCATCTTGTGACTCTACACCACCACAACTTTCTTTAAATCCAATGTTCATAGGAACAACATCTCTAGGCCTTGATATAGAAGAAAACCGACTTTCGTCAAAGAGAGCATCCCTTGATTCAATTACGGAATGAACCGCAACTGAATCATTTGGTTCTAAAACATAGAACCTATATGCCTTGGAATGCAAAGCATATCCAATAAATATGCAATCAATGCCTCTTTCCCCCAAGGTTTTAATCTTGGGATTGGGTAGTCTTACGACTGCCCTACATCCCCAAACACGCAAATAATGCAAGTTTGGCTTCTTCTTATACCAAAGCTCATATGGGGTAATAGGACTCTTTTTATTAGGAATCCTATTCAATAAATAACAAGATGTTAACATAGCTTCTCCCCAAAAACCCTCACTCAATCCCGAGTAAGAAAGCATAGCATTCACCATCTCTTTTAGAGTTCGATTCTTTCTTTCAGCTATGCCATTTTGTTGTGGTGTATAAGGTGTAGTTCGTTCATGTATAATCCCACAAGATTCAAAAATGGTGGATCAAAGTATTCTCCACCTCTATCCGTTCGAAGTTTCTTTATTTTAGTTTCAAGTTGCAATTCTACTTCGGTTTTAAACACTTTAAACTTTTCCATTGCCTCGTCTTTGGTAAAAAGCAAGTAAACATAACAAATACGAGTGCAATCATCAATGAAAGTAACAACATACTTTTTGTTTCCAAACGATGGTGTAGAACTAAATTCACAAAGATCACTATGAATAAGTTCCAAAATAGTAGACGACCTTTCAACACCTTTGAAAGGTTGTCTTACAATTTTAGTTAAGTTACAAGTATCACACTTATTCATAGTCGTACTACAAACAGGAATTAAGTCATTTTTAGACATTTGCAACATTCTTCTAAAATGCACATGACCTAACCTTGCATGCCACAAGTATGAATCATCAACATTTACATGCATAACATTCATAGCAACATTTTCATACAAACCATTATTAACAATATTAAGCATAAACATACCATTGTTAAGATAACCAAATCCTACAAACATGCCATGTTTAGTTAATACATAACGAGAGGACTCATATACTTGTTTATAGCCCTCTTTACATAAAATACTACCGGAAACCAAGTTTTTCCGGATTAAAGGAACATGTAAAACATTGTTTAAGGTTACAAATTTTCCAGAACTAAATTGCAAATTAACAATTCCTCTTCCAACAACAAAGGACTTAGACTCGTTTCCCATATGCACAATGGATCCGTCTTCAACTTTTTCATATGTTGAGAACCACGATCTATCCTTGCATACATGTCTTGTCGCTCCCGAGTCTATCCACCAACTAACATCATCATCCCGCAAATAACATGCTTCGGAAATCAGTGGTACATAATTCATATCAGAATTAAAGCCACAATCATTAACAAGTGTACCTTGATGTTTTGATGGATCCGGATCTTTCGACCCCTGTCCCGAACCTTTACCGGTTCCTTTACCATTGTTATGCTTTCTAGCATGACAATCCGCCCTAAAATGGCCTTCCTTACCGCAATACCAACAAGCCCCTTTAGGCTTTTTGTTGAACTTTGCTTTGTTTTTGTTGTTGTTGGAATCAAACTTTCTCTTATTATTATTTTTCTTAGAAGTTTCCCCAACTTCAACCATGTTGATTGAAGTTGAGCCACCTGCAATGTTCTTACCGCAACCTACAACATTTTTACCACTTTCTTGCAAACGCAAACTTTCCTCTATTCTAAGATGAGAACCAAGTTCAATCAAAGAAAGTTCTTCCGTCTTATGTTTCAAGGAATTTTTAAAATCCCTCCAAGAGGGAGGCAACTTTTCAATGATGCTTGAAACACAAATGGACTCATCCATAGCCATTTTATGCATAGAGAACTGACCAAACAAACGCAACAATTCATGATATTGATCCATAACGGGACGATTATCGACCATAACATACTTCATAAAATTACCAACAAGAAATTTCTTACTAGACGCGTCCTCACTTACATACTTAGCCTCCAAAGTATCCCACAACTCTTTAGATGTTTCAATTTCAAGATAGGTATCAAACAGACTATTAGACATACCGTTAAGGATGTGACCACGGCAAATATAATCATCATTTTCCCACTTACTTTTCCTCCTTGATTCCTCCATGGTGCTGTTATCATCAATCTGAGGGCATGGTGTACTCAACACGTACACAACTTTCAATGCAGTCAAAAGAAAGTGCATTTTCTTTTGCCACCTTCGAAAATCCTCACCGTTGAATTGTTCCAATTTGCTGAAATTGGAAGTCATCTCCTTGATACTTGACATTGTTCAAACCACAATAATTTTCGCAGATTGTTAGGGAGTTTATAGGATGATTAGAACAATGGTATCAAAACTTGAAAAGCAAGATAACTTGATATGATCGCAGAGTCGATTTGGAAATCTTTCCTGCGAAAATTATTCGTTCCCTTGAATTGCCTCCGGGAATTAACTCGAATATAATCACAGGATAAATCTGCTTCTCTTCCAATCTTTGGCAATAAGATGAAAGAATGCTATAGAAGTTTTGTAGATATGTGTGTTTAAACTTGAGGCTTCAAGAATTTCAAAGAAAACAGAAAAATTGCTTCTCAAATTCTATTCTTGTGTTTTAAAAATGAAGTTCCAAGTGTTTCTTTATGTGTGTGTGATGTTATACTAATATAACACTACATACACAACCTTTCAGAATCAGTTACCAGTCCAAAACCCGAAAGGATACCAGCAAAACCGACCAAAACTGCTCCAGAACTGCCTACTGGATGCCCGTTTAGAATCCTGGACGCCCGTCTGAAGCATACTGGACGGGCGTCCAGTTTCTTCAGACGCTCGTCCATCTGAACAGGTCACATCCTGTATGTAAATTCACACTTCAGACGCCCGTTTGACATCTTGGACGCCCGTCTGAAGAATGCTGGACGCCCGTCCAGATTCTTAAGACGTTCGTCCATCCAACCAGGTTACATCCTGTATGTAAATCCACCCTTCAGACGCTCGTACAGTGAACCTAGACGCCCGTCTGAAGTCAAACGCCCGTCCATATGAAATGGACGCCCGTCCAATAAGCAGCAGAATTTGGATTTTGTTCAACACTTGATCTAACACTCTCGTAAGCTTGTAAATATCAATTGTAAGCATGCACCCCGCATCTCCTAACTCATATCGATTGTTTCAAGCTTACCAAACCTCGAACTAAGTCCAATAACACTAAATCACATTGGTGATATAATCACCAACACCTGCTGCCTCATATTGATTGTGAAGTTCTTGTTCATCCTACTGAGTATATCATCTTGTAATAGTCATTAGGCAGTAGCTTTAGGTTGACTGAACAATGTATTCAACCTGTTAAACTTCAGTCTTGATAATTCTGTTCACTGAACTAAATTATCATTGCTGAAGCTAGCTGATAGTTCAGTCTTAGTTTTGATAAGTACTTGTACTCTACTGAACTTGTAATGTATATTTTACACCTGCTGAGTTAGTGTAATAACCTGTACTGAACTGCTGAATGTTTCTGTAATAGTATAAATCTGCTGAGGTTGTAATTCATATAGCTTTTTGCTAAGTTTTTTTTTCTTTTTGTATTACACTCTACTAAAGTGTAATCTGGTATTTTCAGTAGTATTACTTCTGTTTTTGTGAACTGAGATTTGCTGAAGTGTATTGTATCTTTTTGTTCACAGTTCTGTGTTAATATATTATATTCAGTTTTGCTTTTGATATACATATCTTGCATTGCTTGCAGTATAATATTTTGCACTATTCTAAGTTGAACATTTCATGCTAAACAACCTCACCTAATCTGAGTTAAATCTGTGCTAAGTGTTTATCAATCAAACTGCCTTTAAACTTGACTTAGGTATAACAGTTTAAACATCTAACTTAGTTAAAAGTCCTGCTTCCAGATTTTAGCTAAGTGTGTTAACTGTTTTAATACTCTGATTTTATACAATACAATGCCTGCAATATTTGTTAAGTGTTTAAAAGTTTTAAATAGGCAAAAATTCCCCACACTCTATTCAACCCCTCTAGAGTGTGGTTGCTCATCGATCCAACAAATACATCATGTTTATAATTCTTGAAATTTTCTTATTGATGTTTTTGATTGAATGATTCTCGTCAATTTTTTTCCCACATATAGTCTTGTCAGATTAGTTTACTATTATTTAGAACTTGAGTAAATCGATATTTAGAACTTGAGTAAATCGAAATTCGTAAAATGTGGCTGAGTAATTAATAAGAATTGTTGCACTAAAAAAAGTTTGAGAATGTGAATTAAATTTCGATAAAAGATCGATGGTTGTGGTGACGGAAGTGGTGTGGTGTGCAGTGATGGTAAGATGGGTGGTGGTGGTGGTGACAAGGGCGTTGTGGTGTGTGGTGATGGGTGATGGTGACGTGGGTAGTGGTGACCGAGTGAAGATCGGTGGTGATGAAGTTGGTTGTGGTGAAGGATAGTGGCAAGGATTGGTGGTGGGATAAGTAATGTGTGAGGATGGGGAAGACGGTGGTGAGGTAGGTAGTGGTACGGGTAGTCGTGAAATGGTAGGTAACATGCGGTGGTGGTTGATTTTTTATCATTAGGTCATGTTTTACATTTCATTCTATCCATTTTTTTTGAAACGGAAATGGTAAAATTCCTTTCCAATGGAGCGAAATTCATTCTATTCCCTCGCATCCAAACACGCCAAAATGATAGAATAAAATGAAAAAAACAATTCCATTCCATTACATCAATCCAACCGCACCAAAGAAATTGTTTCCACCGGAAAGAGAAAGGGATTATCCCGAGTATCGGATACGGGTTAACCAAAAAGGGTAAGATAAAAGGTAAATTTGATCTACTCTTTGATCGTGGTAAGTTCCAAAGATCCGTCCACCTAAGTGTTTGACTTAGGTGCTACTTGATCTACTTTGAAAATAATGAGTTCTTATGAAGAGGTGGAAGTAGGAAATATTCACAATGGGAGTAGGAATCGATACAATAGTTTCGGCTCAAACGGTGGGAGTCATTAGACCCAGTTAAGGAAATAAACTTGTAATACTTGATGACATTTTATTCTTCAATAACCGTAGGAATTCAATTTCTATTTCTGGGTTGTTTGGACAAATTGACATAGTCTTTTTTGGAAACAATATCATTTTCAGAATGATTACATTATTATATTCTTGGAAAGAGAATATGATATCTGAGTTATGATGTGGGTATGATCCGAATCATACATGTGGCACCCAATTGTCTATTCTTGATTTTCTTAGCAAAACGGGTTTAAAGAGCTCAATGCTCCACTGGACTTCAAATGGATCTCGACCTCAATACGGTGACCACTACGAGGCAAGAAAGGCCCCTGAGCTACCGACCATATACACGTCATTTCCTGATAACCAAAGCCACTTCGAAGTAAAGTTGCTTATCAACTAGTATCCCCGACATGGTATGGGCTCACCCCATAACCGCGGCTCGGTATCAGCTTTTATGAACTCATATTGCGATTATACAGTCAAACACGGCATTCTCCACGTTCATATAACAACTCTTGTTAGAATAGTTTTAGTTTTGATGATGACCAAATCAGCTGTAATAGATGCCTAGTAGGACTTATAAGGTTTTGTATAGGTCTTTACCAGAAGCCTAAAACTTTGTATAGGTTTGATCAAGCTAAACACTATAATAAAGATCTGATAGGATCTTAGTGATAAGTAAGTCAAATCCAGATTCAAAGCTAATCAGAAGACTGAAACTCTAGACCGGTTTTATATTGAATATTTGAAGACTAGAAGACAGAGGGGTCAGACTCTGTGTAGAATATAAAAGACTGAAGACTGATGGATCGAATTTAGACTAGAAGATCAGAAGACAAGTCATGGTGAAAGAAAGCAATTTAAAAACCAGCTTACTTCAAAGAAGTCAATTGTGATGACTTAAAGTAACCCTATGTGATGAAGACTTGAAGTAAAGCAATGTGATGAGAACTGATCCGCGTGTAAGTCACTCTACTCACGAAATACTAGCAAGAGTGCTAGGTCAATCACAGTATAGTAAGGGCGAGTCAAGGTCGATCCCACAGAGATGATGCAACACAAATAATAAATTCACAGACCTAACTATGAACACAAATAACGGTCCCTAGACCAACATAATAAAAGACAGAAAATAAACTTGGTATTCCTCCACCTCACCGACCTCCTAACTTAGTGTAACTAGTTGTAATGTCTACTTTTCCCCGTAATTCCCCGATTTAACCATGACACTTGTTTTAATTCAATTTTAGCTACGGGTGCAATCTTCTAATATTACGCTACTTCCATAGGACGGACAGTAGGTGCCTATGTGCAGTTAACCTCCTTGGTTGGTTGTATTAACCCACAAGCAATATGTACTAGAAAGTGCCGGCTCAAGACCGAGAACCTCCCTAAGATGCTATCGGGACTGACTAGCACGTTCCTAGAGATTAATTGATACTATGTCCGAACTAACACTTCACCTTGTAAGTCCTTTGTGTTAATTTATGAAAACGCAGAGCAGATTGGCTAGATCTAACTAAATGTGGATTAAACTTGTCGATCAACGTAGCTGACACTGAATCTTCAGATTTAGGGTGAGAGTGCCTCTCAATTGCGGTAAAAACTGTTGCAATTGCGGGAGCGTGGTTCCTAATTCCGGAATATTATTGTTCTGTTTTGATTAATTCTGGTTAATTACGGTTCGTTTAGAGACGCAGATTAATTACATCGCGTAAATCAAACTAATCTACCATGATAAAAAGATAAAGGAATGTTCAAAGCTTCATACCTTTATCAATGGCGGATCTAGCTTGATCAACTCAATCTAGTTGATGACGTGTAGAAGAAAACCAAAGGAACAACTTACAGGGAAAACAAGAAAACCTTTATTGCATAAACTTGTGAATAGTTTTGATGTTACACACATAATGAAACTGGACCAGCCTATTTATAGAGCTGTAAACCGACCTATAGCTTTGATTTCGTGCTTCCCAATTTTTGCAGCTGCGGCTAGGGTTTCTGCAATTGCGAGCCTAATTGTCATCTGTTTTGCCCAGCAGACTCTTCCATGGACTTCAGCATCTTGGTCCAATGACTTGTAATAACTCGGATCCATCTTTAATGCTCCTGAATACGGTATACGTGAAAAGCATGGAAAACGAGACAGAATAGTACCATATTCACGGGATAAATGTATAGATACATAATTAATAACCAAGGAACAAGCACTAAGCAATCGACGTGTATTTCATGCAATAATCGAACTGTCACTTATAAATTGAGCATAATTCGGGGTAAATAACGGTGTAAATTATGGTACTAAATATCATGTGATCAACTACCCCCACTTAGCTTTTGGTCGTCCCGAGCAAAAAGGCGAAAAAATGAACTTTCGGACCAATATACAAGTTAATTATAAACAAATAAGCGCCACAAAGTCAAGATAAGAATCACGTCAACAAATATCCATAAGCAAAGCATTAAGCAATATTCAATTCATGAACCGGTGTGTGTGTGCAAAATCTATCAACCCCCAGTATCGTAGACATAAGACTTAAGTGTAGCTGCGAATCACGAGAATGCTCGTCCCTTTACGCCATTGATTTGATTGATTTTTATTTTGATAGCATAGGTCAAGTCAACTGGGCAAGATGGACCGAGAACTGAGTACTACTCCGAGGCTCACGTTTATCAAGTCTATTATTTATGCGAGGGTCGTGCGTCTTATGCTCCGAATTTGCTTCTCTCTTGCCAAAGATAATATCTATTGTATATATATCTTATTTGTTTTGCTTGTTCTCTTTTTGGCGGGGTGGCACTCTCAAAAATCTATCTATCCTCACGGTCCGCTCATTGATAAACAACTGAATCCGTTTTTCCTTAGCCCTTATAAGATCCACAACTTGACCTAAATGACCATAGGTAGAACAAAACTCGGAAAACTAAGGTCAAAACAAGTCAAAAATAACGAATCATCTAGACTACAAACTGAAGAAAGTGAGTTATACGTGCTTAAAAAGGCGGCTCATAAACAGAATATGCGGTTAATACGCAACTACTTTAAAAGTTGACATGATTTTCATCCGTTCGTTCATGAAACAAAGATGTGAATAATTAGCTCCAAAAGATCAAAGACTTCATATCTTTTCAGTCTTACTCGAAAACAACTCGAAGGTAAAGTGGTGAAAAATGCATCGAAAAAGAATCGAGACAAACCAAGAACTTATGAAATACATAGTCGAAAGCTAAGTGATGTTCCTACCCCTACTTAAACAAAGCATTGTCCCTAAAGATGAAAAGATTAAAAATAGAAAGGAACTTAGCTACATTAAGCGTCGAGCAAGAAAAAGTTGAATCCGTATCGCGTGGTTTGGGCAAACATCAATGGAAATCTGGAAAATCTGCTAGAAATCGTACATACAAAACAAATCGAAGCACTCGGGGTAACACAATAAGATATAAACTATTCTGTGGCAGTAAGTAGTAATTACAACTGCAAACAATTTAAGCCAACAAAATACTCCCTCCGTCCCAATTTGTTTGAGACTTATTCCTTTTTTGGTTGTCCCAAAATAAGTCCTATAACTCTAAATAAACTTAAAGTTTTTGCTTTAACTGCCTAAATTGCCCAAACTCATTAATTGATATCTACTTAAATATTGTGAAAATAATGCTACATATAAAGGGATAAAAAAGTAAATTAGTCAAGTTTTAAATGACCAGATAACTCATTAATTGATGTCTCCTTAAATATTGTGAGTTTCAAAATGTCCCAAACAAATTGGGACGGAGGGAGTACTTCATAATTCATTGAGAAAAGCTACCGGAAATTGTAAAGTCATAAAGAAAAAGAAAAATAAAGAAAGAAAAACAACAATGGAGAAAAAGTACTAAAAAAGAGAAAAACTAATCTACTCATCCGAGTCAGACATCGGATAATCCTCGAAACCAGGAGGCGGTGCAGAAGTGGACGGTCCAGCCCCCGAAGAAAGTGGAGCATGTCTAGGGGCTCTACAAGGTGGCGGGGCATATGGAGGAATGTTGAGATGCTGTTAGGAACATTTTGTTGTTTTGATGATGGCCATACTAGCTGTTATAGCAAGCTTGAAATAAGTCTAAATGAGTTAGGAGTTTTTGTATAAGACTTTACTTAGAGTCTGACATTTTGTATAAGTTTAGTCAGACAAACACTGTACTAGACTGGTAGGACAGCTCAGTGAAGATGCAGGACCAACTCAGTGAAGACAGCCAATGACCAACACAGTGAAGTACAGATTCATATGGACTGACTTATAACCAAGGAAGTCTGTGATGACCTTGGATAAATCTAAGATATACATTACAAGTGATGAAACCAACTTTGTTATAAATATGGTGTACACTGATCTCACACAAAACAAGGATCAGTGAAGTGAAGCTCTATTAGCGGCATAAATATCTACTGATAAGCACAAACTGAAAGGAAGCACCAGACTGATGGTAGCCCAGTGACCAGCACTTGAGTAAAGTAGTCACTGAACCGGCTAAGTAACAAAGCAACAGCCCAGTGAAGCATACCGTCTACACTTAATTCGGAACGTGGAAAATATGGAAATCAAGCAATTAATGCTGAATTAATCAATGATGGATTTTATGAAGAACGTTTGATTAAAATCCGAATCAATAAAATCTAAGAGAATTAAATCAAGGAAGAATCAAGGATTATTCTCTGCATTAAATAGCCAACGGACCGAAATTCAAAATCAAGGAATCATGGCTATAAATAGAAGGCATTGACAAACAAGGATAACAACGACTGATAATCAAGAATTCTAAGTGCTGAAACTCTTACACAAGCCTTCTAATTGTTTTACAAAAAATATTTAGAAGATCAATCACAGAAAACAGAGCATCAAATCTACATCGAGTACTGAGTTTGATCAAGCCTTGTGAATTCAATTCACACCTAACTTGAGCAATTGAATAAGATTGTCTGGGAAGGAATTGAAACCCAGTGTGATAGCTGCTGAAAGATTTGTTTTCAAGGAGCAATGTTGAAGATTGAGTCACTAAAGCTTTTGTAGCCAGGGAGTGTGACGTATGTCAACCAGATGATCATATTCCACGTTATTTTCCCCCTATTCTCTAGTATATAGTGATAATTCGTTTCAATTATAGTGAAATCTGTTATAAATCGAATCACTTTTATTTTAGTATAAACGAATTAATTATCCAACATTTTACTATAGTTATACTAGTTTTATTTCATTCTCGGAATTTCTCGTGGCATTTTCATTTTGATATTTTTCAGTAATTACGAGTGCGGAATATAAGAATCGAACATGGAACGACTTATTTAGCAGGAAATGAAATGGAGGAGGAATCGGTTCTGTTTCATCATATTTTCAGAACAAGAGATGTTCCAGCGCGGGCCGAGACATGTTGATGGCGCACGCCGAGAGACCAAGTGTATTATTGCAGATGCATTAAATGTGATGTCAAATCTCAACAACTAATGTCATGTCCGGTGAGCGCCAAGGACATCATGGCGCGCACCGAATTACAGAAAAGGCGGAAAAATGCAATTTAACTATTGCACAACAGAGAAGAAAAAGAGGAGTTGGTTTTTAGAAAGTTTGGGGAGAGACTTGCAGACAACTTCGTCCTAAGGCTTCCCTTAGCAAAAAATTCCACCATTTTAACATTTGAATCTATTGTAAACAATTTAGAATTATCATTTTGGAACTCAAGGCTTTCAATGGATGTGGAAGGCAACTAGCTTGTGTTCTATTTTCATCAAACTTGAAGTGGATGACCTCCATTTTTGAGTTCATCACTCAAAATTGGTACTATCTTGATTTTTACTTTGATCTAATTGATCTTATCATTATGAATGCTAGCTTTAACTTGTTAGTAGTTGTAATCATGAGTGTCTAGTTCTTTGTACTAGCTAAGATGATATAGTAATGATAGTTAACCCATTTTTTGTTTGGAATTGATCGTTTATGTTGCTAGCTTCTATTGTGTTGAAAATCTTCTTGTTTGCATTGATTGATGATATGTATGTTGGAGTAATTAACCAATGTATGTACCTACATGACTAGTAGACACCGAACGGAGACGTTAGTCGTGAGATGAAGGCAAGAAGGATGGAAGGTAGAATCGACCCTTGCGGAATTTGATTCCTTATCCGGGGAGTATTGCATTCAAGTGTTTATCGTGTCGAGTCATTAGGTTTAAGGTGCTTAAAGGATAAGGCATAGTGTGATTTTGTACACTCGTATGAGGGAAAGTCGCATGTTTATGAGTGCACCATTCACAATAGAACATTAATGGAAGGCGGTAGGTTGATCAATTCCAATCAATCTAAGGGAGATAACTTGAACTAAATGTCATCTTAGTTGGTTTCTTTTATCGTTTGAACAATCTTTGTAGCTAATTATTAAGTTATTAAACAAAAATTGCGATTCGGATCAAGATAATAGCAACTAATTAGTGTTTACCTCACAGTCCCATGGGACACGACCTTGACCACCATACTAGACTACGATTGACCCGGTACACTACCGATGAGATTGGAACCCTAGGAGGTTTGCATCAAGTTTTTGGCGCCGTTGCCGGGGATCGGTAACGGTTACTACTTGCATTAGTTAAAAAATTCTTGAGAAAGAATCAACACTTTTTTCTAACCTAATTCTATTTTACTTTTTGGTGCTTACCTCTTGGTAAGTTGCCAAGTGTCGTTCACTGTTTTCTTGTTGTTTCTATTTTGCAGTTGATGACCCGTTCTAGAAGCAGTAAGGCCCCTCTCACTCCATACAAGCCCGACATCAATAGTTACGAAAGGAAGTTATGAGTTGAGAACAAGTGAGGTCAAACTAGCCAAGGAAAACTTGGTGAAGAAACTTCCCAAGGATCATCTAACCAAGAAATGGATATGGCCGAGATTAGTGATGAAGCACAATGCGAACAAGGATTGAATCATGCCCAAGGACATAGTCAAAGCCAAGCCAACTTAAATCCACCACCCATTCATCCACTTCACCCAAATCCAAACAATCAAAATCCCAATGACCGACAAAATCAAAACCAAAACCGTAACCATAATCGGAATCAAAATAACCGAAACAATCAAAACAACAATCCTCCATTTCGACCCTTTTGTGATCAAACAGTTAGAAGGAATGTGCCTAATGATCCTATTCGTTTACCTAATGAAGGAGCCAACAATTTTGAAGTGAAAGGTCATCTCTTTGGGTTGATTGATACTCGTTGTCAATTCTTTGGTGAAGATCACGAAGATCCACATCAACATCTTCATCTATTCGAGCAATTTTGCAACACGGATAAGAGCCATGGTGTTCACAAGGAGTTAACAAGGATGTCAATGTTTCCTTTTTCATTGACCGGAAAGGCTAAATATTGGTTTTCATCTCTTCCTCATCATTCGTTGACTAGTTGGGAAGAAATACAAGATGAATTCTTGAAGCAATACTTCACACCCGGGAGGAACTTGAAATTAAAGGTTGAAATTGCTAACTTCAAGAAAGGAGTTGAGGAATCTCTCGGGAGTGCATAGGAAAGATTTAAAAAATTGTTGAGAGCTTGTCCCGATCATGGTTATACTCTTGAAATGCAAATCCAACTCTTTTGTAGACAGTTAAGACACGAGTCCCGTGCGGATGTTGATCATGCATGTGGCGGTTGTTTAATGATGCGTGATGCAGAAGAGCTGTATGATGCTATTGAAAGAATCTCGAAAAAAAAATAGAATGTGGGAAACCGGATCGAGTACAAGAAAAGTCACTTTTGTAGGAGAAGCTACGTCCTAATCGGAAGTGTTAGGACAATTGGCCTCTCTCAACAAGAAATTCGATGGCATGTAAGCTAGCAAGAATTCGGATACTTATGCACAATGTGAATGCCCAATTGAGGAAATGAGGTATGATGATGATACAACCTTTGTAACGGATGAGTCAAGAGAACCTACAAATGAAGAGGTGAGTTTTATGCAACAACATCGGAATTTAAATAATGCTTACTCAAATTCCTTTGATGCCATAAGAAGAGATCATCCCAATTCCCGTTGGTCCGAAAATGCAATGAAACAAAACTTATCACCATTCCCTCTACAACAAAGAACTTCATACAATCCAAATTCCCAAACTCGAAATTTCCAAGGAAATTCTTCCAACTATCCACAACAACCACCAACTCAATCTTACCGACAACACACCACTCAAAGCGTTCCCATTACTCAAAATCCAACTCGATTAAATGAAAATGTTGATAAATGGGGAGCATTGATGTATAATCTTATGGGTGTTGTATCTACTCAAGCTAAGAATATGGAATCCATGATGACTTCTATGAGTACGGTTACTAGAGAGCTTAGCACTTTGAAGACTACGATGAGTGGTCATGACACGACAATGAAAACCATAGAAGCATCAATGCGGAATGTGGCAGAGCACATGAGTAGGAAAGGTGAAAGGAAGAGTAGTATACCGCCCGGTGGACTTCCTAGCAATAACGAGAGAAATCCAAGGGAGGTTAATGTTATTGTTACTCGTAGTGGAAGAGCTTGTGGAAGCAACGGTGTGGAGAATTTCGGGAATAACGAAGTGGAAGATGATTTGGACGACAAGTTTGAGAAGGAAGAGTTGAGCGAGGAAGAAGAGGAGATTGTTGACAATTTTTTGAGAAGGGATCGATATGTTCAAAGGGAGGACCTTGTTTAATGAACATGTGAGAGAAGATTATGTTGAAGAAGACACGGTTTCTAAAGACTCTCCACCGGTTCACATTCAAAAAGCTCAAAGGGAACCAATGAAAAATTCGAGGAAGGAAAAGCAAGATGACATCAATTGGTGACCACCTAATGCCCAAAATTTCAAAGAAGCTTCTCCATCTCAACCAAGCGACAAAGGTAAGGGGACCTTGAATCACTCCCGTATCCCCCAAAAGAACAAATTAAAAAGTTGAAGATGGATAAAAAGTATGCGCGTTTCCTTGACACTTTTCGCCATTTGAATGTTAACATTCCAGTAATTGAAGCTTTAATTAACATGCCTACTTATGGGAAATTTCTTAAAGACATCCTTTCCAATAAAAAGCGTTTAGAAGAATATGAGAAAATTTGTCTTAATGAGGAATGCACCGCGGTTTTACAACATAAGCTTCCTCCTAAACTCAAGGATCCCGGTATCTTCACCATTCCGTGTGAAATCGGGGGATTTTTGTTTAAGAGAGTGCTTTGTGACCTCGGTGCAAGTATAAATCTCATGTCTTATGCGGATTATAAGAAACCTAGAATAGGAGAACTTAAAAACAAGGAGATGCCTCTCCAATTAGCGGACCGATCACTTAAGTACCCTAAAGGAGTCATTGAAGATGTTTTAATTAAGGTCGACAAGTTTTACTTCCCGGTTGATTTTGTGGTGATGGAAATGGAGGAAGGGTATTCAACGCCCTTTATTCTTGGTCGTCCTTTCCTAGCCATGGGAAGAAATCTTATTGATGTTCAAAGAGGTGAGGTAATTTTGAGAGTTAACGAAGATAAAGTCACTTTTAATATCTTCAAGGAAATGAAACATCCATACAACTCACGAGAGTCATGTTCTTTTATAGGTGCTATATCATCTATTTGTGTGGATCGTACTAACCTGTAGGCCTTTGAAGATAAACTTGAAGAATGTTTGGCTTTATCAATTTACAAAGGAGAAGAAAATGACAAGGAAATGAAGGAAGTGATTTTTCATTTAGATGCCGGCGGTCCATTTAAGAGACAACCATGGCACCGGTGTTTGGAACTAGATTTGAGTGGACTAGTTTTAAAGCCTTCGGTTGAAGAGCCACCAAGAAATTTGGAGTTGAAACCTCTCCCCTCTAATCTTAAATATGCTTTTCTTGTAAGTGATAAATTGCTTCCTGTTATTATTTCTTCGTCACTAACTGATTTGCAGGAAGATCAATTGTTAAGGATGCTTAGGAAGCACAAGAAATAATTCGGTTGGACGGTAGCGGATATTCATGGAATTAGTCTGGAAATTTGTGTGCACAAAATCATCTTGAATGACAATGCCAAGACGTGTGCATAACCACAACGCCGTCTCAATCCACATATGCAAGAAGTAGTGAAGAAAGAGGTTATAAAATTGCTAGAAATGGGCATGATCTTCCCTATCTCGGATAGTGAATGGGTTAGTCCTACTCAAGTGGTACCAAATAAAGGCGGTTTCACAGTCAAGGAGAATGAAAAACATGAACGGATTCCTACAAGGGAAGTGACCGGATATCGCATGTGTATTGATTTTCGGAAACTGAATGAGCATACAAGGAAGGATCACTACCCGTTACCATACATTGTCCAAATGTTAGAGCGGCTATGTGGACAAAAAATCTATTGTTTCCTTGATGGCTATTCAGGATATTTACAGATTTTCATTGAGGCCGGTGACCGAGAAAAGTCAACATTTACTTGCCCTTATGGAACATTTGCTTATAAAAGAATGCATTTCGATTTATGTAACGCTCCAGCCACATTTCAAAGATGTATGATGGAAATCTTTTCTGATATGGTTGAGAAATTTTTGGAGATATTTATGATGAATTTAGTATCATTGGAGATTCCTTTGATCAATGCTTATCTCATTTGGAACGTGTCCTACAACGTTATGAAGATAAGAATTTGATTCTAAATTGGGAGAAGTGTCACTTCATGGTATCCGATGGTATTGTTTTAGGCCACCGAATTTCAGAAGAAGGTATTGAAGTTGACAAGGAAAATATCGAGGTGATCGAGAAGCTACCACCACCGGTAAACTTGAAGACCTTAAGGGGATTTCTCGGACATGCAGGCTTTTATCGTCGTTTTTTTAGAGGATTTCTCTAAAATTGCTAAACTGTTAAGCCATCTACTCGAGAAAGAAGTACCTTTCAACTTTGATGAGAAGTGTATGGAAGCATTTGAAACTTTGAAGAAGAGATTGGTAAGTGCACCTGTTTTAGTAGCCCCAGATTGGACTTTACCATTTGAATTAATGTGTGATGCAAGTCATCTAGCAGATGGTGCCGTGTTAGGCCAACGACATGATAAAGTTCTCAAAGCAATCTACTATGTATCTCACACCTTGAATGCGGCACAAATCAATTATGCCATGACCGAGAAGGAGCTTTTAGGGGTTATCTTTGCTTTGGATAAATTTCTTTCTTAACTTATCGGTTCTAAGGTTATTGTCCACACCGATCATGCGGCACTATGACATCTATTAAACAAGAAGGATGTAAAGCCAAGACTTCTAATATGGATCCTACTTCTCCAAGAATTTGATATTGAGATTAAGGATAAGAAAGGTAAAGACAACGTGGTGGCGGATCATTTGAGTAGACTAGAGATCGTTGAAAAGGAAGGCAAAAGAAAAGAGATACAAGACTCATTCCCGGATGAACAACTTATGGTGATTGATGCATCCCCGTCAATGCAACTCATTGGAAACAACCCGATGCAAAAGGAGGACTCACCATGGTTTGGTAACATTGTTAATTACTTCACACATGGTTATATCCCACCTCATTGGACATGGCAAAAGAAAAAGAAGTTTTTCCATGATTTGAAATTCTATTATTGGGAGAAACCGGACCTTTTCCGGAGGTGTTCGGATGGCATCATTAGGAGGTGCGTTCCCAATAATGAAATTTTGAGTCTACTATCCTTTTGCCATGGACGTGAAGTTGGAGGCCACCACGGTGGCCGGAAAAGCGCTTAAAAAGTTTTACAATGTGGTTTTTATTGGCCTACGTTATATAAAGATGCACATCATTATGCTAGATCTTGTGAGTCATGCCAGAAATGGGGAAATGTATCTAAGAAACATGAAATGCCTCTCCACCTATTCTAGAGTGTGAGTTATTTGATGTTTGGGGCATCGATTTTATGGGCCCATTTCCCCCATCGTTTGGTAATAAGTTTATTTTGGTAATGGTCGATTATGTATCCAAATGGGTTGAAGCCCAAGCTCTTCCCACCAATGATGCCGGGGTAGTGATGAATTTCCTTAAAAACAACATCTTTACAAGATTTGGCACTCCTCGGGCCATCATTAGTGATAGAGGATCTCATTTTTGTAATCAACCATTCACCAAATTGCTTGAAAAGTATGGTGTGAAGCACAATATCGGTACACCATACCACCCACACACTAGTGGTCAAGTGGAAGTGTCTAACCGAGAAGTGAAAAAGATCATTGAAAAAACGGTGGACGCTAACCGCAGAAATTGGTCG
The DNA here is from genome assembly GCA_024500145.1 of Gentiana dahurica var. dahurica. Lineage (NCBI taxonomy): Eukaryota > Viridiplantae > Streptophyta > Magnoliopsida > Gentianales > Gentianaceae > Gentiana > Gentiana dahurica. The sequence continues at coordinate 69,128,478 of CM044903.1, forward strand.
GTGAAACTTGATGATGCATTATGGGCATATAGAACGGCTTTTAAAACACCCATTGGTTGCTCTCCTTATAAGTTAGTCTTTGGGAAATCTTGTCATCTTCCGGTTGAGTTAGAACATCGTGCATTCTGGGCTATCAAGTTTCTTAACTTTGATCCCAAGGCCGTAGGTGACCATAGATTGCTCCAACTCACGGAACTTGAGGAGTTTCGCTTAGACGCTTATGAAAACGCCTGCATCTACAAGTAACGCACGAAGTCTTTTCATGATAAAAAGATTTTTCATTGTGAGTTCCATGTAGATGATGAGGTGCTTTTGTATAATTCTCGTTTGAAGTTGTTTCCAGGAAAGTTGAAATCGAGGTGGACAGGTCCCTTTAAGGTAACCAAGCTATATGCATCCGGATCAGTGGAGCTGACTGACGGAAAGACCACATTCTTAGCCAATGGACACAGAGTGAAATTATTTGTCAAGGAGGAAGGAATACCTCAAACGGAGGAGGTGATGTACCTCACCGACCCCCCATCTGACTAATGACATGGCATAGTCTAGCTATAGACTATAAACTTAGCAACTCCGGGTACTATCTAGCTTTTTACCGCTTATGCATCACTTTGGTAGGTTTATGTGCTTATGTGCTATTTGTTTAAGTGGTATTAGTTGGTAGTACGCCCTAAGATTCATCTGTATAAGTCCATTAACTCTACCGTATAATCTCGTCGAGTCAACGTTAAATAAAAGCGCTACCGAGAGGCAACCCGTAGGAATTTTCATTTTCAAGTCTAGCATTTTCCTTGGTGTGTTAGAAATTTTTTCTAAGTATGGAAATGTGTGTTTTGCTCTCTGTATATGAATAGTGGATTTCGAATTCGAAGCTGAGTAATCCGGCGTGCACCGTAAGATGTCACGGCGTGCGCCGAATTAAATCTCATAATTTGATTTTAAATTCAATTCGGCCTACGCCGTGAAGATGTCTCGGCCTGTGCCGAATTCTTCAGTTTCGAAAACAGTATCGGTTTTTCCTCTCTCCTTCATTACAACAAATCATCCCCTTTCACGCCTCCTTCCCTATTATCAGATTTTTTTAAATTTTTTTTCCAAACATCTACACACAAAGCCACCTCTTCTCTTCTTCTCCTTAGCCAAATTCAGCCTCAACCATCTCTCTCTTCGTAAGGACGGTCTTAGGAGCACCCAAGGGCGAAATTTCAGTGCTTTAGGAAGTGGCCACCATAATTTCCGGCGGCCATCTCCTTCAATTTCAGGCATCTAGACCATAATTTCCGGCGGTCTTACTTCATCAACACGGTAAAAATTTTCTGCATTTATTTCAATACTACCTCTATCTTTTCCATAATTTATATCGTTTCAATGTCAAACCCGAGGATGGGATTTAATTGTTTGTTGGATGAATTGTTGTTGTTGCTTTGTTGATTGTTGTTGTTGCCACCACCATAACCATAGATGTCTAACCAACCATCTCGTAGTCGAAAAAATCCATCGAGCAAAAGGCGGAAAACTATTCTTGTTTCTACACCTCACTCGAGAGCCCTGACCCAAGCCGAGTAGGATGTTCTTTTCGAGAACACCGCTTCGGCTGCAGCCCGTGCCAACTTTGCCAACGTTTTTAGTCAGTGTCCTCTCCTTTTAGAGCATAGTTTTAGTTTTCGGCATAACACCACTAGGCTTGAGAAAATCATTGATGACCGTCAGTGGGGCGCTCTAGCAGCCGAACGTGTCGAGCCCATTAATTATACGATGGTTGCAGAGTTTTACTCGATATTATTTAGTATTGCCCCGGGTGAGGTTGAGAATGGTATGGTTTGTTCTGTCACCATCCGCACTACTACGGTCCCATTTTCTCCCAAAATCATTATTGAATATTTTTGTATTCCTGCCATTCATGTGAGTGCTGAGTACAATACCGTTTGGGAATTAGATAGTCCACCTAAGTTGTGGGAGAGAGCCGAAGCTTTTAGGAAGAAGATTGACCCTACTGCTGTCTGGGTCCAGGGCCGATTCCCCTTAGGGAATACTACGAGAGAGATTAGAGCCCTTAAGCACTTTCTTGGTCATAACGTCTACCCATCTCACCACCTATCTAGCTTTACCATGGAGGAGGCCTGCACTGCCTCTGCTATTCTTGAGGGTCTTCCGGTCAATGTAGGCAGCATTATTTTTGCCAAGGCCCTGTTGTTTGCTGAGCAGTGTAGAAAGGATGGTAATATACCTTTTTTCCAGTCTTATCTCCGGCCTCTGAATGCGTCATCGAGTCACACCACTGTTAGGTGTAATACCCGAAAGACAATTTTTGTAATTGTTTTATTTAATAAATGAAATAATATTATTATTCATATTTATTATTCTCATATTCACCGATGTGACAATAGTATTTACACTACAGAAAACCCTAAAGTATATCGTTTATGTAATCACTTAACTCAGTGTATGGGATATACACGGGAGGATTGAGTTAGTGAAGATGTACTTAAAATACAATTAGCCCGTAGTGAAGTTAATTGAGAGTATCGGGTCTTTCCTTTAACGTGCTATTAATGCGCCCAGAACACAATACGTGTGATTGTCTTATCCGGACTTTCGGTTAAGATAACCTAGTGGGGCATTTATATATGATAGATATATCATATAGGGCTGGACCGATTTGATTGGAGTTCATGATATAATTCCGTAATCGAGAAGTCTTATCGAATCAATCGATGATCATATTTATGGATATATCTTAATCCTGAGGTGATCACAGTCAACTGCTTGAATCAATATGAGGTTTGACTTGACGGTTAAGGATTACACTGAGTCTGTGATCTGAATTACCCCATCTTGGCATTGTACTAGATTGAGTGAGTAGTCTGTGTTATCACAGATACGGAATCCATTCCTTCCATTTCTGGAAGTAGATAAACAGTTCCCTTATTTGTTAATCCTAGAAACTGATCGATCCATGGAGTTCATATTACACTGATTAACTACCAGTGAGTTGTATGAATTAATTGATCACTAGGGGGTTAATGGTAAATAAGGTAAGAGGTTCTAAAAAGGGTTAACGGTAACTTCCCGATTTAGAATGAACAATCTATGGAGGATTAATCCATATGTAATGATTATATCAATGGACGCTCATTATCATTCTCGTGAGGAGATAAATATAATCTCATAAGCGGAGGAGTGCATTCACGGGATTATGGTGGCATATTCTTGTGATTGATTTATCGAATATAATTATTCTGTTCGTAAGATAATTATTTATTTGATTTATCGGAGCCGCTGATTATTAGTCCATGGTCCCCGATGTGCCTCTAATATAGCATAGCTATTCTCGGACGTCGAATCCTAATAATATTAATTTAGTTCTTATTAGAATTTAATTAAAACGATATGTGAATTAATTGTTTAGTGGACTATTAAATTAGTTGGGCTAAATAATTAAATATGTGAAAAAGACATTTTTCATAATCTTGGCACAATTTAGTGTGTATAGTTGAAATTATTGTGACTAGGTCACAAGCTAGAATTTTTGGCCATAGCATAGTCTTGTTCAACAAGAAATTGGTTTTCTTGTGTATTAATAAGACATGTGCACAAAATATTTATTGGATAAATATTTATGGTAAGAAATAAAGATAAATATTATTCTAGATTTGTTCTAAAATATTATGGGATTATCTTTTATTTAATAGGATTATTATAATTGATTTTGTATTAATTATTAGATCATTGGAGGACAAGGATTACTCTCCTATATAAAGTGAGTTCTCCTAAGCCTAAAATACAACACAATTTTCAACTTCTCCTTAGAGAGAAGAAGTAAAAATTTCGGCCAAGGGTGTAGGGAGGAAAATCTTGGAGATTTTTCCGGGTAGCATATCGGAAGGATTCGAGACGAGAATTTCCTTCCACCGGGAGTTGCTTGGATCACACGTGCGGAAGATCGTGGTGCTTTTCATACTTTCTTTCGTTCTTCCTATTGCAGTTCTTCTACTTGGATTTTGAGATCCAAGAGGTATGTTCTACAACCCCCTTGTAGAGTAGATCTAGTTATTTTATTACATGTAATTTATAGATCTAGATTTTTAAATCGCTTCCGTTGCGGATGGTATTACTAACAACCACTTCCTAATGAGACAAAGATTTCCCCTTCTTCGGTTTTGATTGGACCGAACTTGCCTAAGACCCCTCCACATCGCTCCCCAGTCCCTCCTATAGCTCAGTCTCAGTCATCCGGAGTTCCACCCTACTTTACTCCATCCTCTAGTCAGCCTGCCCCACGGTCTGCCCGTCTAGATTTTTAGGACACTGAGTTCGCTTTCCTGCTTGGTAGCCAGGCTTCCATGAGTGCAAACATGACCTTAGGTCTTGATAGGCTATATCAGTGGGCCAACGACATCCATGTTGGTGTCCGAGGCCAACGCGACTATTTTGCCTCGCTCATCCCGACCCTTGCCCAGAATGCCAACCGGTACCCCACCTGTTCTGAGACTGCTTACACCGTTCCTGACTGGTTTCCCGCCATTCCCGTTTACACCCTTTATCATCCTTATCCGTCTGCGACCAGTGGTAGTGTGTCTGGGTCGGTTTTCACAGGTGCAGGTTCGGAGACTTTATCTCAAGCTACTATGAGCTTACCATCTTCAGTGGAGTCACTCAGTTCTGGTCTCGATACATTGGGTTTAGAGAGTTCGGTCATGATGACTACTATCGGTGCGTGTTCTGGACAACTCGCTGCTGGCATTGCTTCCTCTGAGCTGATAGAGATGCTCAATAACCCTCACGCAGCGGATTTTCAAGGAGACATTCTTCTCAATCGGATGAGTTATGCTCTGACGAGCACTATAAGTTTGCATAGCATCGATCTCGAGGCGGTGTCTCATGAGAGTAGCGAGGATGAGGATGAGTCTTGAGTTAATTACTTATTTTTATCAGTACAATGTCCTATTTCAAACATTTCAATCATCTTTCATTTGACTATTTTGCTTACTTTATTTCATTTCTAGTTGTAAATTCAAACTATTATGAACGTGTTCCTTTTCAATTTTAACTTTGTCAGGATTTCTTTTTACTATTTTGGGGTCAATTTGAAGTTTTATTTTGTTTTAATATCTGTTGATTGCACATATAGTTGTATTTTATACACCCACTTGCATCGTTTTGATTTTTGGCCAGGTTATTTGTGTATCGGCGTGCACCATGCGTTATTCCGGCGTGCGCCGAAACACCTTAGCCCTCTCTGACCACCCTGTCCAACCTGCAACTCTGATTGACCTCTTTCAGTCACTCGGCGTGCGCCCTGACCTATGGTGGCGTGCGCCGACTATTACTATTGCTCATCAGAGAGTTTAGTGCCCTCTCGGCCCCTTTTCTTTCCCATTCCATCTATTTATACTTCCCCTTCTTCTATTCTCCATCTTCACCATAAAATAACTATTCCCCTAGCTTCTGCATTTTTATTTTCTCGTCATGTCCTCCAACAATGAGATAACTCCACCACCTTCACCATCTTAGACTCCTCCAGACTCTCCGAGTCCTTACTCTTCTCCTCGTTCCCCACCGCCCATCGTCAACTCTGGTTCAGAATTAACAGTCAATCGCCGCATCAATTGTTTCAACCACGCCCCAATCCTGTTTGAGAAATGGCTCAATCTTAGCAAACTACAGGAGTTTTCCAAGGTCCGAATTGCCTGGGGCGGCTGGTCCCGGTTTGTCAGGGCTCCCCAGGTTTGCATCAACGTGTCCATGGCACTCATGTTATTCTTATGCGTGGTGTTCAAGTTCCTTTCAACCCAAGTATCATAAATTCAGTGTTAGGAACATTCTATTAAGTTTTGATGATGATCATACTAGCTGTTATAGCATGCCTAAAATAAGTTAGAATTCTCTGTATAAGTCTTTACTTAGAGTCTGACATATTGTATAAGTTGAGTCAGAAAAGACTAGTTGGTAGGACGGCAAAGTAAAAATAGATTTTCGGCAAAGTGAAGCCATCCAAGTACCAGTGGAGAAGCAATGAAAACATTATGGTCTAACTTATAACCAAAGAAGTATGTGATGACCTTGGGTAAGTCTAAGTTATGTTTTAAGTGTTGAAACTTAATGTTCAAATATGGTGTACACTGATCTCACACAAATCAAGGATCAGTGAAGTACAAGGATTCTCCTTGAACTGAAAGAATGAAGGAAACAATGAATCGGCAAAGTAAACTGACTTTCAGCTGAGTGAAGACAAAGCAGTGAAGGAAGATCTAAGCGGAAAAGTTAGATGGATCACTTGACCATTCAGAGAACGGCTGAGTAAACCTTAATGAGTCAGATTATTGAAATATGATGAAGATTCAGAGGATCAAGCATTGAATGCACAATCAATAGAAGATCAATCAAGGACGGATTTTCTGATAAACGTTTGAAGAAAAAATCCGATCACTGAAATCAAGGAGAATACAATTAAGGGGGAATCAAGAAGAAAGTCAAGGATTATTCCTCTCATTAATATAGCCAACGGACGGAAATTCAAATCAAGGATAATCAAGGCTATAAATAGAAGGCATTGACAGAAAAACAAAACAAGACAAGCAAGAACGATAAATCAGAGCAAAAACTCTGTCAAAGTAAAAAGCCTTCTATCTGTGCGAAAGAGATATATCTAGTGATCAACTCAAAACTGAGAGCTACAATTCAAACATCAAGCATTGAGATTGATTAACAAGTCTGTGAATCCAATTCACTTCAATCAAGCAACAGAATCAGAGCCATCTGAGAAGGAGTTGTGTTTGTGATAGCTGCTGAAGGATTTGATCCCAAGGAGCAGTGAAAGAGACTGAGTCACTAAAGCTGTTGCAGTCAAGGAGTGATAGTCTTGTAGATTGTGAAGCTTGTGAAGTCAAGGACAATCGTACATTGTATCTGTGAAAACAATAGTGAAATCCTCCAATCATCATATGAGAAGAGTGGATTAAGGGATTACACCATCTTGAACCACTATAAGCCTTGTGTCAATTTACTTTCTGCAATTTACCTTACTGCATTCATTTAATTGTTTATATTATATCTTATATCTGTGATTTCCTAAACTACTTTGAAACAATATAGTAAGAAGGGACTTATCCGTTGCCCAAAAGCTTTTAAAAAAAAACAAGAAAAGTTTTTGAAACTCCACTATAGTCATTCACCCCCTGACTATAGTTTTACCCTTCTCTGGGACCAACATTCAGCTTACCATCTTTCCGAGTCCTACGTCGAACCCATGGCTCCTTACGACCAATTGTGGGAGCTTGATAACCCTCAGAACTTTGCTTTTCGAGTCTACAAGGCTATGGGCACTCTTTTTCCTTCCAACCGTGGCCCTGCTGACACCCTAACTGCCGCCGACCTTGATCCGGACGCGCGTGCATGGAAGTGCTTTATTAACTCCCGCCTCATGCCATCCCAGTTTTTTTCCCACATCTCAGACGAGGAGATTATCCTCCTTCATACTATCCGGGTCGGTGCGCTTGTCAACTGGGGCGTCCTCATCCATAGCGCGGCTATCCATTTTTCTCCAGGTCAGAGTCACCCGTACCAGCTACTTCCTTTCACGTGGTTCATTACGCACCTATGCACTCGTGTCGCTGGGCTGCCTACTCAGATGGGGGATGAACTTCTGCCGAGCCGTGTGACCCACTCCGGTTTTCTACCTATTGACCCGCCCGGTAGCTCTTCCACCCCACTCCCACTCAAGTTCTGATGATGAATGATGAAGAGGTTTCCCTGTTGTTGGTTAGCTTCTCAGTTTTCAGTCTTACCAGTTTGAACCAGTTGTTGCATTTGCTGCTTTCTTCAGTTTTTATGTTTTTGATTGTAATAATTTGGTGCTCGGCACCTTAGACCGTTTGTTTGTTTTTATTTTATTTTCTCTGTATAATATAGTATGTTTCTTGAATAAATTTTCCTTTGAGTATTATATTTATGTTCATCCATTTTCTTTCCATGCATCCATGCATACGTCCGGCTTGCGCCAAGGACTCCTTCGGCATACCCTGTACACATTATTTTTATCTGTTCTGCACCTGCTCTGCATGCATGCATTCTCCCGATTCGATTTTTTTCACGCTTTGCTATAATTCGTCGTGTCCTTCCCTCCTAATACTTCTATCCACACTAGATATTGAGGACAATGCTAGATCGTAAGTGGGGAGTGGAGCCGTAGTCGGGAAAACACGAGAATATATTTGCTATATACTTTAGAAACACTTAACTTTAATCAAACTTGAACACTTAAGTGGATAACATAAATTTTGGTACGAGCTAAGATAAGTAATTAAAAGAATAGATGTTTTAACAAAGTAAGTAACTTTAATGAATTATAAATGCATGCTATCGTGATTCCGTGATCATAGTGTGAACCCTTAGAGTACGTATATTTCAATTTTTGTTAACACGTAAACTTTTATGTAATCATGCAAGCATGCTCACTAAGCATCTAGAACTTAGACTTGATATCATTTCGAGGCGAAATAGAAAGGTATTCAGAGTCGGAGTTAGGGATGACGGTCCTGGCATTTTTTTGAATTAGCTTGAGCCAAATGGCCTACCCGAACATGAATTTCCACTTGTCCCCATCTCAGACTTGTAGCGTGGCGAGACCCCACTCGAAATAGCTATTCCTGATTAACCTCGTTATAATCCGACCCTTAACCTAATTTTGGTCTACATTTCCTTGTTATCCCGCAAGTATGGTAAGTTTCTATGGATTGTGCGGTGACGACTTAGGAAGTTGAGAGTTGGATACATTTGTGGCGCGCTGTTGAGATGGTATTTTATCGAGTTCGGAGCCATTATTGTATATAGTGAATCAATTTTTATTTTTCAATTGTGTTGTAAATATTATCAAATAAAGGTTGTAGTTCAAAGAAATATCAGGAGGATAACCCATCAATCTCTAGTAACATGGGTTGGGGAAGTTAATTAATGTGATAGGGTATGTTTATTCTCGTGTTGGTTATGAGGGAGACGGCTTTAGTAACTATATGAGAGTTAAAGTACTGTTTCACTTTTCATTGGAGTCGAAGGTGTAGAATGCTTACTATCTTGTCCATTCTCTTTTGATACATCCTTATTATCCCTTCGATAAGCCAATTTCCGAGCCTAACATTACAAGCTTGCAAGTCCTGCTCGATCTATCTCCTTGACTCCGAATGCCTCGATTAGTGGAGATTGGTATCATTCTTAAGTTTATAGGTTGAATTTTACGAGTTCTGCATGCATGACTTCATATCTTGATTGCTTGATAATAAATCTAAGGAATATTCACACACACACTCCGCTATAATCTTGGATCACGGTAACCATACATTTATAATTTTCCTTAGTTGCATTACCTATTTGAGCATCCAGTTCCCGACGTTGCATTATCTTAACTGTACCACTAGTTATTTTATCGCTTGTTTGCTCAAGGGTGAGCAAAAGCAAAGTGGAGAGTGGTTGATGTATGTCAACCGGATGATCATATTCCACGTTATTTTCCCCCTATTCTCTAGTATATATTGATAATTCGTTTCAATTATAGTGAAATCTGTTATAAATCGAATCACTTTTATTTTAGTATAAACGCAATAATTATCCAACATTTTACTATAGTTCTACTAGTTTATTTCATTCTCGGAATTACTCGTGGCATTTTCATTTTGATATTTTTCAGTAATTACGAGTGCGGAATATAAGAATCGAACACGGAATGACTTATTAAGCAGGAAAGGAAATTGAGGAGGAATCGGTTCTGTTTCATCAAATTTTCAGTTTTAGATTATGCAGGATGCAACGTTGATAGAAAAAGCACCTCAGGAACTTGTCAGATGCTAGGCAGCAGACTAGTATCTTGATTTAGTAAAAAAGCAAAATTCTATATCTACATCTATAGCTGAAGCAGAATATATTGCAGTTGGAAGCTGTTGTGAACAAGTTCTATGGACAAGACAACTACTGAGAGATTATGGAATAGAGGAAAAGACAATTCCTATTATGTGTGATAACACAAGTGCAATATCAATTACAGAATGTGCTCACTTGGCAGGTAAGGCACTGGTGCCAGTAAAGTTCACTTCACTGGTTGTTAGGAAAAATTGTTTTGATGGAGCCGCTCAATAAATGTACTAGCTGAGTAACGAGCAAAGTCACTCAGTCGTTCAACATCACCAACATAGTAGATAAGTGAGAAATGAATAAATAATTTACATATGTGGAGAATCAGAGAATTATTCGACATTAATCATGAAGATTAAACACGTGGATATTGCATAATTTAATCAGACACAAGGATTAAATGACGGAGGTTGTAATTTGAAGAGAGGGAATGAAGGCTACACTTAAAAAGGTTGGATTCATCATTACTTATCTTTATCCACTCCCCCATTATCCTTATTTACCGTGATTTATACCCAAAAAATCATGACATTTATATCAAACACGTGTGTATAACTCCCTCCACACTCCATCGTGCAAAATTACGTTCACACTCAAATCTCTCCACTATATAAGCAACACTTCGGCATTTACCCAAATTCTCTACGCTCCTTTACTTTCTCAAAGCATATTTTCAAAAATTTCAAAGCTTTTCCTCTCTCAAATTTTCAAAATTGGCTTCATATTCCACTACCAAAAAGTCTGGAAAACAATATGAGAAATCAATTGTCACCGGGTCATTCGTCAAACCCGAACATTATCTCTCCTTATGCAACAATGACCCACATGCACGGCATTTGGTAGATGGGTGTACCAATTTAAGGTTAATGACTTTTCTAAACCCTTCCATTTCAGGAATTTGTAATGAAAACCTGATTTCTTTCTGGAAAAATGCAAGTTTCATGGTAGGAGCACTTCAGACGATAGAGACTCATCTCCTGATCAAATCATTAGCAATATACAAGGGCAGGAACTGGTGATTACGGCAACACTTATCAGTCATTTTCTGGGGTTACCGTCAACTGGATCAGCCAAGGTTGAAGACGTAAATATGGACACTGATGCTTTCTGGTTGGAAATTGGAAAGCATTCCACATCTGAGAACAAAAAATTCAACTGCAACATATCAGACCTCAAAAAGCCGTTTAAGGAATTTGGTTTGTTAATAATCAAGTGCATTGAAGGGAAGCTTGGATCCTTGCATGGCATGACTGAAGTAAGGACAAAACTGATGGCCATCATCTATCTAGGCCTGGAATTCAACTAGGCCAGGTACATCTTTCTCTGAATCAAGGAACAAATACATGTAGAAATTGATGCTGCAACAAAAGGTGAAGAAAAATGGTGGATAAAACCTGGTATTTTCTGGAGGAAGAAGTCCTTTGGAATTCCCCTCCAACACCTACTAGACTGCATGAAGATTAGACCTGTCCACCTGCACAAACCACACAATGAATAAGTGATTTTCACTTATGTCAAACAACCAAGGAAGTTGCAGACAAGAGCAGGCCAGAAAAGAAAGCAGTCTGAAAGCAGTACTCCTGGGTTCAGGAGAAGAACCATATCTCAAACCAGAGAAGCTCATCAAAGAAATTTGACAAGTAATGAGGAAGCACCCTGGTGATTACTGAGGATAAAGAAGATCCAGAGAAAGAAGTGAACACACAATCTGACGAAGAAGAAGAAGAAGAGGAACCATCTAAACAAAAGAAGGAGGATGATCATCACTCTGATGATCATAAAAAAAAATGATTCTAATGACAAATTTTCACTCCTTGATGTTATTAAAAGGAGTGAAGCAGTAACAGAACAACAGCTGAGTGGATCAGCTGAAGGAATGCCATCAGCAAACACTTCTACAAAAGGCACATCAAGAGGCATCTCCAGCATTGAGCAAGAGGGAATGTCAGCTGATACACCTACTCTTGATGCCAATGAAAAATTTGAAGAAGTGGCAGAGCAAAGAGATGAGAAATCCCCTCAGGGATTTGAAGTACCAAAAGCCTTATCTTTGATATGGAGATTGAAGAAGAAGCAGCTGAAGAAAATCTTGCTGATACAGCTGCAAAACCACAATCAGAAGATCACTCTAGAGTTCCAGACAGAGAATTCCGTCTGGACATTGTACCTCTAATTTTTGATATGGAAAAGAAAGGCCCAAGCTTGGAAAATCTTAAAACCACATTGCGAGATGCAGGTACTTCACTGAATCAAAAAATTGAGGCTTTACTTAGTCACATTGAGTTGCAAGATGACATCATTGAGAAGTAGGGAGATCTGCTAATTCAATTGAATTCCCTGGTCACCCAACATGTTCATACAGAGCTGACACATCTGGGAAATGCATTTGATGAAAGGATAAACCCTATGGTTTATATCCTGGACACTAATTATGAACAACTTCAAGTCAATGATAGCACCCTAGATCATGCTGTCAAACAAATTGACACAATCATCTCAATCTCAGAGACCACCAACAAGACTCTATCAGCTCAGCATGATGCTACCAAAAAGGGGAAGGTAGTGGTAAGCCTGAAAGTTCTACCAGGAAAAGTATCCTATTTGTAGAGAAAAAGTAGAAATAATTTCTCCGATATTTAAGTTTTGAACCTTTTGCCCTTTATGGGTGAATAAAATTTCTGAGTTTTATTCTTGTTCATTATATGAATTTAATGTACTTATATTCAGGCTTATAAGGATTTTGGCATCATCAAAAAGGGGGAAATTGTTAAGAACATTTTGTTGTTTAGATGATGACCATACTAGCTATTATAGCAAGCCTGAAATAAGTCTAAATGAGTTAGTAATGTTTGTATGAGACTTTACTTAGAGTTTGACATTTTGTATAAGTTCACTTAGACAAGCACTATACTAGACTGGTAGGACAGCTTAGTAAAGATGCAGGACCAGCTCAGTGAAGACAGCCAAAGACCAGCACAGTGAAGTAAAGATTCTTATGGACCGACTTATTATCAAGGAAGTCTGTGATGAACTTGGATAAGTCTATGATATACATTACATGTGATGAAACCAACTTTGTTATAAATATGGTGTACACTGATCTCACACAAAACAAGGATCAATGAAGTGAAGCTCTATTAGCTGCACAAATATCTACTGATAAGCACAAGTAGAAAGGAAGAAGTAGAAAGGAAGCAGCAGACTGATGGCAGCTCCGTGACCAGCAGTTGAGTAAAGTGAACCGGCTTAGTAACAAAGCAACAACCCAGTGAAGTATAAACAGTGAAGCATACTGTCTACACTTAATTCAGAACGTGGAAACTATGGAAATCAAGCAATTAATGCTGAATCAATCAAGGACTGATTTTATGAAGAACATTTGATTAAAATCCGGATCACTAAAATCCGGGAGAATGAAATCAAGGAAGAATCAAGGATTATTCTCTGCATTAAATAGCCAACGGACCGAAAATAAAAATCAAGGAATCATGGCTATAAATAGAAGGCATTGATAGACAAGGATAACAATGATTGATAATCAAGAATTCTAAGTGCTGAAACTCTGTCAAATTACACAAGCCTTAAGCTTCTAATTGTTCTTACAAGAAATATCTAGAAGATCAATCTCAGAAAATAGAGCATCAAATCTACATCAAGTACTTAGTTTGATCAAGCCTTGTGAATTCAATTCACGCCTAACTTGAGCAATTGAATCAGATTGTCTGAGACGGAATTGCAACCCAGTGTACTAGCTGCTGAAGGATTTGTTCTCAAGGAGCAATGTTAAAGACTGAGTCACTGAAGCTTTTGTAGCCAGGGAGTGATAGTCTCGAGATTGTGAAGCTTGTGTAGCCAAGCACAATAGTACTATTGTATTGGTGAAAAACAATAGTGAATTCCTCCAATCATCACAGGAGAAGAGTGGATTAAGGGATTAAACCACCCTAAACCACTATAAACCTTGTGTCATTTACATATAGCATTTACTTTCTACATTTACATTCAGTATTTTTTATTTTATATGTCTGTGATTGATCAAGTGTTTTGAAAATACGTTCAGAAGGGTTTCATTTCCACTGCACAAAATCTTTTCATCAAGAAAAGTTTTTGAACTCCTAATATAGTCATTCACCCCCTTTTGACCATATTTCACCTTTCTCTAGGACCAATAGATGCGTAATCATATGATCAATCTTGGCGTGCATCATCGCAATCTCTCTAGTGACGTCCTCTTGGAACTCCGGCTGAGTTCGTGCATCTTCATGTACTAGTGTGTGTGGCCTTCTCCTTCGCCGTCTCGTGATTGTGACTAAATTGCTGTCAAGAATAGGCAGTGGCTCAACTCTCTCATTAGCCGCTAGAACAGGGCACTCTGCTGCCATAGCTAGTGCGTCAATCAGATTTCCATATGGCAAGATCTCATACGCCATGTCAAACATAAGCCGGTTTGCGACATGTCGATATAATAAGGGTGATATGTGATGTGAAGAGACAAGCTTTGTCGAAGTCATCAGATACATTATCCCAATATCGAGCCAGTCTCTTTTCGGCCGATTAACGGAGGCGGCCCTTGTCATTCCGTCTAACGGCTAATAAGTTCCATGTGTATGAAGTTAGGTCATACCCACATCGAAGCCCCTCGGACCTGAGCTAGAACGTATATAGTGGGTTAGGTCTGTTCAGAGAGGACGTGATACGTGCTGAGAGGTCAACCTGTAAATAAATACGCCAAGTTGGGCTCACGACAAGATAAAGTCGACATGCGGGTACCGGACCTGCATGGGAGTAATATATGACTAGCCAGATTTTGTTTGTGAGATAGCTACTATCTGATCTTCCGAGAAATAATACAAAGCGTCAAGTATTTGTCTTAAGAGAATTTGACTTCCGACACCTGACTTGTAGGGGAATAAAGATAATATTCCAAGTATTCGGCTTCCGACCTACGGCACCCAACCTGCAGGGAAACAACGATAATCCGCCAAGTATGTGGCTTAACAAAATGTCGACCCGACCTACGGGGAAAGTAAAGTTACGTCTAAATGAGTTGTTTTGCCGTCTTGCGGATCTTGACATGTTCTATTTTTCTTTTGAGCATAATGGATAAATTGCCCCTGACATGCGGGTCCCAACCTACGGGCCTTCATATGCTGGAATCTTGTCCATGCGAGTCTTTAGTAAGATATAGTTATAATAGTTCCCAAATTCGAAAAACAAATTCAATGGAAAATTTATTTCCCTTGTCTCCTTTATTTTTATGCTTGTATACCCTCAAAAGCCCCCTGAGTATACTTGAGCGAGCTGGGCTGTTCGCATAAGTATACTGAGTTTGGCTATTGAAATTCTTGATCTGCCCAGCAGAAAGGGTTTGTAGAAACCTCTACACTTTTGTGAAAAAAATAATTCGTGTATATATATATATATATATATATATATATATATATATATATATATATATATATATATATATATATATATATATATATATATTCTAGTATCGTATGCTCAATTAATTTATATCGACATCACTTGATCAAAGCATTCCGATGCACAAGATCAGCTCATTCACTCAACGAGCTACCTGAGATAATTCATATAGATTTTACATAATTTTAAACAAAATATTAATAAAGTGAACATGAGCTACTTGCAAGTATGCTTGGCTCATTTACAAATATCAGTTTTATTGACATGCAGATGCGTTGTATGAGTTTATATCATTATTTTGAACTAATTGAGGAACTTTTTGTACCACTTGGCTGAGAGTTTTGGATATCTTTTCAATCCATTCCTACGATCAACATAGATTAGGCCATAATCGACTGTATAGCCGTTAAACCATTCGAAATCATCAAGTATTGACCATGCCATATGCCCCTTTACATTTGCGTCCTCTCTGCAATAATCAAATATGATTAGGTTTCTACGATTACCTAATAAAAGGCACCTTTAACACTAAAATCCTCTAAAAAATATTCTAAGGGCATGTTTGGTACGAAGAAAAGTTAAGAAAAGAAAAATAATGAGAATAGACATTAGAATAGAAAAGATGATAAAATAAAAAAATATATTCTCACAATTTGTTTGGTATGCATAGAAAAAATGTTGAGAATAGAATTGATGGCCTTTTCTATTCTCACTCAATTTTTCTTCACCTTAGCCTGAGAATTAAAAAGGTGGAAAAGAATTAAGATTTGAGAAAAGTCTCTAACTTGAGAAAATAGACTTTTCTATTCTCAATTAACCAAACATGTCCAACTTGAGAAAAGAAAAAAAAAAAAACTTTTCTTTTCTCATTTATTTTCTCCCACCCAAACACACCCTAAAATTATTAAGTAGTAATAGTAACATAACAAAAACGGCAATAAATTCAACATTATTTCTCCTAAAAGAATAAAAATATTCAATTATTATGAAAATATATGCCCAACAACATATGATAAAAACATCATTCTCAAAACTGATGTTGTGAGATAAAAAGAAATTCATATTTTAGTATGGCAGGCAAAACAATAGAAAATTCTTAATGTAGGACGACTTTTGCAAGTCTCCTCAAATGCGGGCTTACAACAAATAGTCAATCACTTCAACAATATAAATGAGTGACTCTGATACCATATTGAAAACATGATCCAACAATGTATAATACAAGATACTCCATCCATAAAACAAAGGTTTTGAGGATAAGACGTGTTGTAAGAGATTGCGAGAGAGAGCCAAGAAATAACAGACGTAATTCAAACGAGAAAAATAATCAAACAATAACAGATCGAAACAAAAAGAGACATAGTTTTAATGTGGTATCCAGCAATGTGCCGACTAATCCACGGACTGGAAGAGGAATTTTGTATTATGCACAGAAAGTTACACAGATGCTACATTAACTGTTGGTATTTATAGGCTTGGGGACTTAACCTTAGCCTCCGTAATGACCATATGATATTTTCCTAAAATACCATCCAGATGTGATCCTCATAGAAAACCTACCAGTATCACCATATATAACCAGATTCAGAGTCAAAGCAGATCAGGCTTGCACACTTCAAACTTGAGATGTGATTACCGGAATTTAGTTGTAACCCCCATATTCAGTTGCGATCACCAGATCTTGTGTGATCACTGACCTCGGTCGAGAACTTCTCAGTTGAGTACTCAGACATGTTCATCTCAGCTAAATACTTCCAGCTGATCTTCAGATACCAGCTTTAACAGATTCAGAGACGCAGAGATTAAGTCACCAATGATGAACAAATCTTCAAGTTGACTTGAACTCTCATTGAAACAGATGCATAACCAGATTTCTAGGCGTAATGTACCAGACGCACTTGCTAGTTCCAGACATACAATAACAAATTTCATATTCTTCAGACTTGTCTCAACAAACTAACAACTTAGTATGTCAAGCAAATCCACACACAACTGAAGTATGCTCTTTTAAACAGACTTAGTGAACATATCATCAGGATTGACATAATTGCTGATTTTCCTCACATGAATCCTCTTCTAATTTCTCAGAAAATGATACCTTATATCAATATACTTGGCTCTTTCATGATGAACATGATTCTTAGCTAAGCATATTGCACTTAGACTATTACAATATATCTCAGGTCAATCCTGATGCAGACCCAAAGCACTGACTAGTCCCTTTAACCATATTCTCTCATTGGTTGCCTCAGTGGTAGATAATGCCAATGTTTCCTGCAAAGTCACAGATCCCGCTGTCCACATCTCCAGCATAATCCGAATCACAGAACCTTGTGACTAAACACTGAGTATCACATCCATAAATAAGACCAACATATGTTGCAACCCTAAGGTGCCTCAACGTCCTTTTCACTGCCTTCTGGTGTTCCTTTCCAGGTTGAGCCATAAACCTACTGACAACACTGATTGTCTATGCTAGATCAGGCCTAGTGAACACCATGGAATATATCAGACTTCCTATTGTACTAGAATATGGAACCTTTGGCATTTATTCCTTTTGCTCAATTGATTATGAAGAATAAATAAACATATGAGTATTCGGTGCCATTGGAGTATCTATCGGCTTGGCAGCTGACATGCCAAATCTGGATAATATCTTCTGAATATAATCCCTATCAGACAAGAAAAGATTTTTCTGATTCATGTCTTTATAGATCTCCATCCCCATATTTTTCTTCGCTACACCCCAATCTTTCACCTCAAATATAGCAATGAGCAGATTCTTCATATTCTGAACATCAGAATTGTTTACAGATGCGATCAACATATCATCCACATATAGAACCGGAAAGATGAACGAACCATCTTTCAGCTTGTTATATAACACACACAACAATCATATGGACCTGTGTTATAGCCCAGACTAATCATGTAACTGTCAAAGTTTTTATACTACTGCATTAGAGCCTGCTTAAGTCCATACAAGGATTTCCTCAACTTGCAAACATACACTTCTTTTCTAGGAACTTGGAACCTCTTTGGTTGAGTTATATATGTTAGGCATGGTGCCCGGAAAATCAATATTGCATTGTGTTAAATTAAATAAAAGTAACATTTTCTCATAATATTTATTTGTTTAATTGCATAGATATAAATGACACTGCATGAAAATCCCTGGGGGTTCATTATGTAATGATAAAGATTAGTGCATAAGTGTTATGTATTGAGGATTGAGTGTATGGTGTACTACATTAAACATTTAGTCCGTGGTGAATTGTCTTGTTTCATAATTGACTGGAGTTCATGATCTCACAGTTAAACCATAATTAGTTCCCCAGAACACTTAGAGTGTGACCGCCTGATCCAGCCCGTCAGTGTTGGACACTTTAGTTGTCGCACTTATATGTGAAAACGGTTACATAGGACTAGGCCAATTCAATATGATGATCTCATACTAAGTCTGTCATGAGAAATTCTAATTGAATCACAAGATGTCCATTTATGGATTAAATCATAATCCTGATGTCATTATAGACTAATTCCTTTTCAGGGGTGATGTTTGATTTGGCGTTATGGTTGGCTAAGTAGTGCCTTCCTTAACCTCAACCATCTTAGCATCAGTCAAGGATCGGTAGCCGGGGATGAATTCACAAAGATGGGTCCACTCCTTCTTCGTAAGGGGAAGTAGATATAAGGTTCACGCGTTAGTTAATCCTGGTACTGATCGATAGCATGCACCTCTAATATGATAAGAGGATATTTGTGTTTAGGGGTTCATGGTAGTTTGGGGATAAGAGGTTACAGAGACGTCCCGCGGACGATGCAGTCTCGGCTCTATGGTGATACGACGCCATGATTAACAAAACGGGTGATTTGACGGAAGAGTTCGGTTGGTCTCTCGGATCATTGAAGCTTCTAGATATAGGCCCATGGTCTCCAACTTGTCTACTCGTAAATCACAAAGAAGCACTGCAAAAAAAAAAAAAAAAAGTTCTTCTCGGAATGAAGGAAAAATCGTTTTTCTTCAAAACTAAGTATTTTATGTGCACATGGAAAATAGTTTTCTACATTATATAAATTAGTCATGGATTATTTATATGATAAATAATAAATTAAATTAGTTGAATAAGATTAATTTAACTTAATATGACTATTAAAGTGGCTAAGTAATAAAATAAATAGATAGTAAATCGTGCTAATAATTTAATTAGATTAAATGAGAGACTATTTTATTGGGCTTCACTTAATATGATTAAGTAGCCTTTTAATTACTAAAGTAGTAAGGATTTTTTAAAGGGCTTCTAATCCTAAAATAAAATATCATTAAGCCATTTTTTTTTGTAAAATTGTATTTTACATAATGTCCTAATCTACTATATTTAAGGGAGCATTCGTGAGATGAAAACCAAATCATAATTCCATGTTTTGGAGTGCTACGTATACTATGAAAGTAGGAGAAACTTCTCTTAAAAAAATACATAGATCCAAAGTAGAAAAAGTTTTCGAAGATTGGATTTTTGGATAATGGTCATTTTGAAGACTATTGGAGCTTGCTTGGATTTGGTTCACTACCAAGTGTGGAGTAGGCTTTCTTGAAACATCTTGGATTCCACTATCTTTATATCTTCAACATTATCTTCTTCAAGTGATGGTATAATCTCTAAAATCCCCTTTGTAGATTTAGATTTTATTTAGTAAAATGAGTTCCAAAATTCGTATATTAAGTGTTTCAACATTATGTTTCCGTTGCAATTCGTATTTGATGAAAATGAGATGATCTGGAATATGATTTCTGTTAATGAAATTTTTGGCATCAAAGAAGATTTTGTGTTGATTACCGAAGGTTCTGTGCTCATAGAACATTCTATTATTTTTTACCACATCTTTTCTCTTAGGAAACGGGTCGAACTTGTTTTTTCGGGTCTGTGAATGGTTCTGATCATTTACAACAATATATATCTCCTTATCAGCATCTCCATGTAGGAAGATTGTCTTCACATCTAACAGCTCATATTCAAGATCTTGATGTGCAACCTTTGTTAGTAGCACATTGATCAGAATATCTCAACATAGTCAACCACCTCTTTTTGACTAAACCCTCTTGCAGAAATACATGCATTATATCTTAACTGTCAACTGATGAAATTCTTTACTTTTTCTTGAAGACCCATTTACAATTGACTATCCTCACATTTTGAATTTTCTTTGACCAGATCCCAAGTCTGACTCTTTTGAAGTGACTCTGTCTCATCTCCCATGGTAGCAAGCCATTGAGATGATTCTGAACATGTCAAAGCTTCCTTGTAGGTGTTTGGTTTAGAACCATCCACCTCCTGTGTGCCCTGAAGTGAATAACCAACCGTGTCCTCAAACCCATACCTTATAGGAGGTCGAACATTGGTCCTTCTAGCTATGCTGATAGCTATACTCTACTGACCATTATCAACTGGTTTAGTCTCAACTGAACTCTGTTGTGCTGACTGATTTAAATCTGATGGCATCAGACCTGAGGTCGTTCCAAATTCAAATCCGGTTCGGCCAAATCAGAAGAGTGTTGGCTATTCTCAGCTAAATGTTGTTGTTCAGCTGATTGAACCTGAAGATCCACCTGTTTGTCAACTCTCCCAAATTAAGATTCAACGATGGACCTCACAAATGAGTATACCATAGAATTTTCATCACTCATGTTGAGTATAACCATATTTTTAGCTGATGGCTAGATTCTACATCCTTTAAATCTACCTCTATACCCTACAAACACTTATTTCTTGACTCTTGGTTCCATCTTACCTTCACTAATATGATAAAACCGTGCTTCCATAAACCCTTAGATTGGAGTAATCTGTAGGCTTGCCTAGACACATCTCAAATGGTGTTTTGAGATTGATCCTTGTGTGAGATCCTTTATTGATCAAATATGTATTCACTGCCTCTACCCAGAATCTCTTTGCTAAACCAGCCTCAGAGAGAATGCACCTTTCTATCTCCAGAAGTGTTATATTTATTATTTCTTCAAATCCATTCTATTGAGGTGTATCCTTGACTATATGGTGCATGGAAATACCCTCATCCTTGAAGAACTCATCAAACTCAAACCAGCATAATTCTAGACCATTATTTGTTTGGAGCCTTTTCATTTTCTTTCTTGTCTAATTCTGTACCAGAGCCTTCCACTGCTTGAAACTCTTGAATGCATCCCTTTTATGTTTCATCATGACCACCAAGTCATTCTTGAATAATCATCTATGAATGACACAAAATATCTATGACCACCCAATGATTCCACCCTTGATGCCCCTTAGCTATCACAATGAATATAATCAAGTGTTGCCTTTGTGTTGTGAATTTCTTTTGGGAACTTGCTTTTGTGTAGCTTTCCAAACACACAACTGTCCCAAAAGCAACAACGTAATGATAAATTCTTGACCTTATATCCCACAACGTAATGCTGCAAAAAGTCCTCATATGATGCAGGCAATGATACCAATAGAATCAAAGTTGCATCCACATATTCAATATTAACATCAATATTCTTAAGATAATGTAATATTAGGTTCATCTGATCAATATGATCTCTCAGTTGTGTCCTTTCATGCATCTGAAACTGAATGGACGTTGTTTCAACAACAACTTGTTGGTTAGCACTTTTGTCATATACAAACTCTCGAGCTTCAACCACAGCCCACCTGTAGTGTCCTCTTCGACAACTTCTGTAATGATATCATCTGATAGGCACAACATGATGGTTGAATTTTCCTTCTCCTCTAGATTGGCCATCTCAGCTGAACTGGTATCCTCCGTCTTCATCAACAGAGCCCAAAACCCTTGTTGCTTTAACAGGAATGCATCTTGATTAGCCATAATCTGAAGCTGTTTCAACCTGTTAACTTATCAGTTTTCACGTTAATTGAAGACATCCTTTTCATCGGAGAACAAGCCGTGATTTCAGGACCTAGCATTGAAAACAACATTGGTGACGATCAATCATGCTCGAACAGATTGTGGCATTCCCAGAAACCTCGCTCTAATACTAGTTTGTTGTAACAGATTACGAGCGAGAACCCACAAATAACATACACAATTAAAACAAGAGAAATAATCAAACAAGAATATATAAGAAGAAACACATATTTAACGTGTTATCCAGCATTGTGCCGACTAATCCACGAACGGAAAGAGGAATTTTGTATTATGCACAGAATGATACAAAGATGTTACATTAAATGCTGGTATTTATAGCGTTGGGGACTTAACCATAACCACCATAATGACCAATATGGTATTTTTATAAAATACCCTCCAGATGTGTTGCTCATAGAAAACAGGCGAGTAAACCAGATGTAACCGGATTCAGACTCAAAGCAAATCAGGCTTGAACACTTCAGACTTTAGATGTGACTAGCAAAATCCAGCTGTGATCACCACACCTCATCTGAGAACTTCTCAGTTGAGTAATCATACATTTTTATATCAACTTAATACTTATAGCCGAGTCTTCAGATATCAGCTTTGTCAGATTCAGATTTTGGATGCAGAGATCTAGTCACCACTGACTAACAAGGCGTCTACTCTTATATGTTGTTGGTCTTATATTTCTATCATGGTATTAAAGAAGGAGGGTCATGTGTTCAAACTCATTTCTCAACATTGTATTTCCATTTATATTATGCAATTACTGGACCACTTTATTGGATTTGTGTACTATGTTAAATCAAACTCTGTGTTGTGTGCTCACTGTCACATTTAAAATAAGTTTGTTGAAGTATTTGATTTGATAATTATCTACATCTCTATTAGAAAAGGTGACTTGATCTCTCATCAGAGCTAAGTACTCAGCAGAGTTGAGTACTAAGCAGGGCGAAGTCAACTGAGCAAGGTCAGCAGGGTGAAGTCAGCTGGGCAAGGTCAGCAAGGCGAAGTTAGCTGAGTATAAGTCAGCAGGGCAATGTCAGCAGGGAAAATATCAACATGTTATGTCTGTTGGATTCAGCTGAGCTGAGTTCACAACTGGGGTATTTTAGTCAATCTACTAGCATGTCTTTATATCGGCTAGGTCTAGGGTTTTGTGACTATAAATACTCATCTGTTGTAATCTAGAAAATTTGCAGAAGCTGCAGCAGTGTCAGTATCAGGAGCGATTGCGTATGCAATTGCAGAGTCTGTACAATCTTCAATGATAATATAATCTCCTCGTTTCTGCCCGTGGACTAGTCGGCATATTGCCGGAAACCACGTTAAATCCTGTGTTTTAGTTTCTTGTGTGATTTATGTTGGAAAATTGATGGTTAAAATGGAATATTTTAAATGATATGTCATATTGGGCCTATTGGGCTTAAGTGTGTGAATGGAAAGTGTTATGGAAAGGAAAAATGGGAAGAAGCTATTTCTCCCACATTGGTTGGAAGAAGGGAAAAAAGTCAATATTTATATGATGTTGTTTTAGTGTAGTTGGAATAAGAAACCAACATTATACACAATCTCGCGTGCACAGGGGGTGGGGGGGGGGGGTGCAAATCTAATCCGGATTTCACCTTGGTTTACACTTGGGCTTGTGCATGCCCGCGTGTCCTACGTACACGAATGCAGCTTGATTCGAAGGGCTCACGATAAGGCTCGGTTTTGCAAATAAAATCTTCCATATTCTATTAGATTGTTTTAATTAGTATAGTTCGGTTCAAATGTTCTATACAGTATTGAAAGGAATTTAATTATTCCATTAGATTGTTTTAATTAGTATAGTTCGGTTCACGAACGTTCAGAAATGGCAACCAGTGAAGGACAAAAAGGGGCTGATGATCAGACTCAAGCTTTGGTCCAGCATGTGCCGAATCGAATTGTTGCTCCTCTGAATCAGCATGAGAGGCCTGAAAAATTCAATGGGCTGAATTTTAAGAGATGGAAACAAAAGATGATGTTTTATCTCACAACGTTGCCTCTGGCAAAGTTCCTAACTGAGGATCCACCAACAACAGAAGGGGAGCCAGATCAAGATTTTATGTTTGCCATTGATGAATGGAAACAATCTGATTATCTTTGTGGACATTATATAATGATTTGTTTAGTTGACTCATTGTATGATGTATATTGTGAGAAAAAGAATGCAAAAGAATTGTTGGATGCATTAGATAAGAAATATAGAACTGAAGATGCAGGTACAAAGAAATTTGTAGTTGGCAGGTTCTTGGAATACAAGATGGTGGATTCTAGACCACTCATGGAACAGGTGGAAGAATTTCAGTTGATTCTTCATGAAATTCAAGCTGAAAAAATGGAGCTTAGTGAAAATTTTCAAGTCGCATGTGTAATTGAAAAATTACCTAACGGTTGGAAAGATTTCAAGAATTACCTTAAGCATAAGCGAAAGGAAATGAGCATGGAAGATCTTGTTGTTAGGCTTCGTATTGAAGATGACAATAAGAAGTCTGATAAAAGAGGAAACAATTCTAATAATTTTCCAAGAGCAATTATGGTGGAACATGGCCAAAGCTCGAAGAAGAAGAACAAATTTGTGAAAGGGTCTAAGTCGGGACCAAAAGCTAAATTGGGACCGAAAGGTGGCATATCAAAACCTAAGTTCCAAGGGAAATGTTTTAATTGTGACAAGATTGGTCACAAATCTGTTGACTGCAAGCTGCCAAAGAAGAAGGTTTCTGAAGCAAATATTGTTGAAGGCATGGAAGATATTGATCTTTGTGCTGTTGTGTCAGAGGTGAACATGGTGGATTCAAATCCAAGAGAATGGTGGGTAGACACAGGAGCTACAAAGCATGTGTGCTCCAACAGGGATGTGTTTACTAAGTTCGAGCCAGCTCAAGAGAATGAGACTTTATTCATGGGAAACTCGGCTACTTCTGCTATAGCTGGAAAGGGTGAAGTAATTCTCAAGATGACTTCTGGCAAGCATCTGACTCTGAAGAATGTGCTATATCTCCCAGATATGCGTAAGAATCTGGTGTCTGGAGTGCTATTGAATAAAAATGGCTTCCGTCTTGTTTCAGAGTCCGACAAGTTTACTTTGACTAAGAGTGGTATGTATGTCGGTAAGGGGTATGCATTTAATGGCATGGTGAAGCTGAATGTAATGGCTATTAAGCCAAACAATATTAATAATAATATTTCCGGTTCTGCTTACTTGGTTGAGTCTCCTTCCTTATGGCATGGTAGACTAGGACATGTTAATTACGATTCCCTGCATAGATTAATAAATCTAAAACATATCCCTAAATTCGATATTGATAAGGAACATAAGTGTGAAACTTGTGTTGAAGCAAAATTAACAAGAGCGTCTTTTCAAAATGTTGAAAGAAATACGCAACCACTCGAATTGATACATAGCGACGTGTGTGATCTTAAAGTTGTGCAATCGAGAGGTGGAAATAATTATTTTATTACCTTTATCGATGACTGCACTAAGTATTGCTATGTATTCTTGTTAAAAGGGAAATATGAAGCGATAGATAAATTTATTCTATTCATAAAAGAAGTTGAAAATCAACATGGGAAAAAGATCAAAACACTCCGAAGTGATAGAGGTGGTGAATACTTGGCACCACTCAGTGACTTTTGTGCTGAACATGGGATTATACATGAAATAACTGCACCTTGGTCTCCACAGTCAAACGGAGTGGCTGAGAGGAAAAATCGAACATTGAAAGAAATGATGAATTCAATGTTGTTAAGTTCAGGAGTGTCACAAAACTTGTGGGGGGAAGCTATCCTATCTAGCAATTATCTTTTGAATAAGATACCCTGAAAGAAACAAGAGAAAACTCCTTATGAACTATGGAAGGGTAAACCTCCATCCTACAAATGCTTGCGAGTGTGGGGGTGCCTTGCAAAAGTTCTTGTACCTACACCCAAAGTAGTAAAGATAGGATCAAAAACTGTTGATTGTATATTCATTGGATATGCACACACTAGTAGTGCTTATCGGTTTCTTGTGTATAAATCAGATAATCCTGAAATACACAAAAATATGATAATGGAATCAAGAAATGCATCATTCTTTGAGAATGTATTCCCGGCTAAAACAAATGAACCTAGTTCATTAAAGCGTGTTCATGTTCAGGATCACCCTTCTGAACAAGTGAATGAGGAAGAGCCAACTGAGGTTGAGCCAAGAAGAAGTAAAAGGTCGAGGACTGAAAAATCTTTTGGTAAAGATTTTATCACATATATGTTAGAAACAGATCCTCAAAATTTCAAGGAGGCGACAACTTCTTCTGAAGGTCCAATGTGGAAAGAAGCAATAAATAGTGAAATAAATTCTATATTGCAAAATCATACATGGGAGTTAGTTGATCTACCTCCAGGATGTAAACCACTAGGATCAAAATGGATCTTTAAAAGGGAAATGAAACCTGATGGATCTATTGATAAATATAAGGCCAGACTGGTAATAAAAGGTTACAGTCAAAAAGAAGGTCTTGACTATTTTGATACATATTCTCCAGTAACGAGAATAACATCCATTAGGATGGTACTTGCTATAGCAGCTTTGCGTAATTTACAAGTACACCAGATGGATGTAAAAACAGCTTTCTTAAATGGAGATTTAGATGAAAAAATCTACATGGAACAACCTGAGGGTTTTTCTAGCCCAGGACAAGATAAGAAAGTGTGTAAATTAGTTAAGTCTTTGTATGGCTTAAAACAAGCACCAAAACAATGGCATGAGAAATTTGATCATGTTATGCTTGAAAAGGGTTTCAAAACCAATGAATGTGATAAATGCATTTACATGAAAGAAACAAAAGATGGCTATGTCATTTTGTGTCTTTACGTTGATGACATGCTTATTATTGGAAGCAATGATAAGATGACATGCTTATTATTGGAAGCAATGATAAGCAATGATAAGATTTGAAATGAAAGATATGGGTTTAGCAGAGATAATACTGGGAATTAGAATTACAAGAAATTCTAATGGTCTCATTTTGAGTCAGTCTAATTATATTGATAAAATCCTGGAAAAATTCAATAAAGATGATTCAAATGAAGCCAGAACTCCGATAGATCAGAGTCAGCCTTTGTTAAAGAATAAAGGTGAAAGTGTGTCTCAATTAGAGTACGCAAGGATTATTGGAAGTCTAATGTACTTAATGAGTTGTACTAGACCGGATATCGCTTATGCTGTTGGCAAGCTAAGCAGATATACTAGTAATCCGAGTAATGATCATTGGAAAGCTATAGTGAGGTTACTGAGATATTTAAGATATACTCGTAAGTATGGGCTTCACTATACAAGAGAACCTACTGTTATAGAAGGATATACTGATGCAAATTGGATATCAGATTCAAAGGATTCAAAATCCACAAGTGGTTTTGTATTCAAATTAGGAGGTGGAGCTGTGTCCTGGAAATCGTCTAAACAAACTGTGATAACCAAATCCATAATGGAATCTGAGTTTGTAGCTTTAGATAAATGTGGAGAAGAGGCAGAATGGTTGCATCAATTCCTAGAGGATATTCCTCAATGGCAAAACCTGTTCCAGGAATATGTATTCACTGTGACAGTCAATCTGCGATTGGACGAGCACAGAACAAAATGTATAATGGTAAGTCAAGGCATATACGCCGAAGACATAACTCCATTAGACAACTACTTTCTACTGGTACGATTACCTTAGACTATGTTAAGTCAGAGGATAATCTTGCGGATCCGCTAACCAAAGGGTTAAATAGAGAAGTAGTTGCAAAGTCATCAAGAGGAATGGGACTAAAGCCCATGGAATAAACTTTTGTGAAGGAAAACCCTACATTGTAGATTGGAGATCCCAAGATCTTGGTTCAAAGGGACAACCTAACTTGAAAAGTAGAGATCACTGTGGGGGGTTACCCTCCATCTCATTCCTAAGATGAAAACAGTGAGAACGAGGATAAGCTTACCAGTAAAGATTTTAATGAGTTGTGTAAGAAGAATAATTCGAGAAATTCTGAATTACAGAATCACCTATGTGAGAGAGAAGAGGGGCCGCTTCAAAGGAATTGTATAGGGCGCAATTCTTAGATACTCTTGCAGAACCAGGCAGATGTCCACGGCCAAAATGGACATAACCGCAAGAACTAAATGTTGCTAGGTAGATGCATTGTGATAAATATGTCATCGTTTACATCAATAGCAGAATAGTTCAAGGACATCGCGTCTACTAATCAGCTAGTAAAGTAAACATATATTATCAAGGGAAGGTTCAAAGGGTCACACCTACCTATCCTATGCATTCATCTACCGTTGAACTCTCTATGTCATTCTTAGAGCCTTTGCTAGGGTTTTACACAATTTCCATTCATGTGGGGGACTGTTGGAAAATTGATGGTTAAAATGGAATATTTTAAATGATATGTCATATTGGGCCTATTGGGCTTAAGTGTGTGAATGAAATGTGTTATGGAAAGGAAAAATGGGAAGAAGCTATTTCTGCCACATTGGTTGGAAGAAGGGAAAAGAGTCAATATTTATATGATGTTGTTTTAGTGTAGTTGGAATAAGAAACCAACATTATACACAATCTAGCACGCGCAGGGTAGGGTGCAAATCCAATCCGGATTTCACCTTGGTTTACCCTTGGGCTTGTGCATGCCCGCGTGTCCTGCATACACGAATGCAGCTCGATTCGAAGGGCTCACGATAAGGCTCGGTTTTGCAAATAAAATCTTTATTTTATTTTTCCAATACTGAATGCTCTTGAATGATGTTGTTGAGGTTGTTCCTATCCAACATAAAGGCGTGAATAAAAGCTGAGGCTTTTGGCTTTTCTAGTTCTAACATAATGCTGATACTAATGACAATCAATTCGAGCTGAGGCTGTTCATTCCATATTCCATCAGTTTTGCTACTCTCCTCTACTAGAGGCTATATATACTACAGCTTTTCTTCATCAGCAAAAGACATTTTCTGATAACCTAAAAATCTGTTTCTTCGACCCTTTCTTATGAAACTAGAGTGTTCAAGCAACAAAGTTCTTAAGAAGCTGAAAGCGTGGTGCATCTTGTCGCTGCTAACCGTTCTATCCTAGGAGACTAACGTTCCGTTGAAACTCCAAGCACTCGAAGGTGAGGGGACGAATTATTCTTAAGGAAACTGTGTTCAACACAGGGCTCGGTTCACATTATCTTCTGAATTCGTTTTCATTTTGCAATTGTAATTCGATTCAGTTATGTTTTCATTTTATTGTAATTGTATTCTAGTCAATGAAATCAGATTGTGCCCCAATATTGTGCAACAATTTATGCCTTCTCGTTTATTCTTGATTGTTACAATCTGTTTTTGATCCCTGACGGTCCTGTTATAACAAACATGTATTAGTGCCAGGTTATCATCAGGGAATCCAAAATCCGTTCGAGTTAGGTTGATTGTCACCAAGGTCGTAATTGACGATAGGTTCTGGGATTAACACTAACTTTCCGGTGAGATCAAGATGTCTGGGTTAGATGTAGATATTGGTAAATTCACAGGAAGAAACAATTTCAACCTGTGGCAAATCAAGATGCGTGCTCTGTTGAAGAAACTAAGGCTCTGGGCTTCATTGACAAAGGCGGTAGATGCTGGAAACACTGTGATGGCAGAGAAAGCATATTCAATAATATTGTTGTGCTTGTCTGATGATGTTATCACTATGCTGAAGAGGATTCAACAACAGGGCTGTGGCTGAAGCTTGAGAGTCTGTATATGGCAAAGTCGTTGACCAACAAGTTGCTGATGAAGCAACGTCTGTTTAGTTTAAAGGTGAATGAAGGAATGCCTCCCAGAGATCATCTAGAAAAGCTGAACACAATATTGCTTGATTTAAGGAGTATTGGTGTTAAGATCGAAGATGGGGATGCATATCTAATTTAGTTGGTATCACTGCCAGCATCATATGAGAATTTTGTGCAGTCTTTTGTTGTTGGAAGAAACACATTGTCATTGGAGGATGTTAGGGAATCACTCTATAATCAAGAGCTAAGGCATAATGAAGCTGGCACATGTACAGACAATCAGGCTATTGGTTTAATTGCTAGTTGCAGTTGCATAGGGAATGTAAATCCGGAAAAAAGACATTCAAGAAGATTGATTCCAAAGACCCTAATGCAAATCTGATCTGAATCTAAATCTGGAGTGTTGAAAAGCATGTGGAGCTTCAAGTCCATACTCAACTGAGTTTGCTGAACTCATCTGAGAATAGTCAACACTAATCTGGCACTTGTTTGTGCATCTGAACCTGAAGAATCAAGAGATGAATCTGGTGGAACCAAAATTTGGAGGTCTGGTGAGTAAGGGTCAAGCTGATGTACTACCAGCTGATTGAAGGTCAGCTGAGTAGTGGAATGTTCAAGTCTAGGAAGTCGGCTAAGTGAAGAGTCAGCTGAGTCCATCTGTCAGCAGGGTGGTGCTTGATAAATCTGTTGAACATGTCTATGCTGGTTCTACATCTTTATCTGGAAGCCTCGGCTGAGTGAAGTCAGCTAAGTAACTGGTGAACATGTTTGAATTAGAGTCTCATCTAATCTGGGAGATTCTTTTTTGAAGTGGAGTTCTCATATGGAGTTAAGTCTCGTCTAGAAAAGTCTCACCTTAGAGTTTGTTGTATTCACATCTGGTCAGCTCAGAATCTGACTATGAATCTGCAATCTGTTTGGTTGAATTTGAATCTGAAGAACTCAGTTGAGTGTGCTCAGCTGAGGTGATTACATCTGAATTTGGTAATCACATATTGTTTGGTGATCAATTTTGAATTTGTTGGTCACATCTGTTCTCAACTCAATCAAGTCTGAATCTGTTGATAGTAGAGGATCTCATCTAAATTTGGGAGGCTCTCATCTGAAGTTGGTTTCTCATATGGAGTTAATTCTCACCTGGAGGAATCACATCTGTAGCTGTTAAGTCTGAAGAAAGAGGAGGAATCTGCTACAGTACATTTGGCATTGACGAATGCATCTGGTACATCTGTTTGAACTAGAGTCAAGTCAAGGTGTAGATTTTTTGAAAATGTGACTTGACCTATCATCAATGCTAAGTACTCAGCAGAGTTGAGTACTAAGTAGGGTGAAGTCATCTGAGCAAGGTCAGCAGGGCGAAGTCAGCTGAGCAAGGTCAGCAGGGCGAAGTCAGCTGAGTATAAGTCAGCAATGCAATGTCAGCAGGGAAAATATCAGCAAGTTATGCCTGGTGGAGTTAGCTGAGCTGAGTTCACATCTAGGGTATTTTAGTCAATCTGCTAGCATGTATTTATGTCGGCTAGGTCTAGGGTTTTGTGAAATACTCATCTGTTGTAACCTAGAATATTTGCAGAAGCTGCAACAGTTAACAGTAGCAACGTCAGTATCAGGAGCAATTGCTTATTCAATTGCAGAGTCTGTACAATCTCCAGTGATAATATAATCTTCTCGTTTCTGCCCGTGGACTAGTCGGCATATTACCGGAAACCACGTTAAATCATGTGTTATTGTTTCTTGCGTGATTTATACTTTCTTGTTCATTCTTGATTATTGCGATCAGTTTTTAATCCCTGACGGTCCTGTTATTACGATCTCCAATAATTTAAGATGTTGAGAAATGTGGAAATTCAACCTATTGTCGTCTCTCTTGAAAGCTTGAGTTTTTGGAACGACAAATAATTAAGATATTAAACATTTTAACAAATTTATTTTGAACTGTTGACTTATTTCTGGAATCTTAGATAAGATTCACCGGTCTACTTATAAACAAATTATTTATTTATTTATTTATTTTACTAAAACTTATAAACAAATGCAGATATATCAACTTGTCAAGTAAATAGTTAATAATTGTGTAATCGAAAAGTGTTTCCATTGCATTGAATCAAAAGCAGTAATAATACCTACTTATAGTTTATGAAAACTTAGGCAACAAGAAATACAATAATAATGAATAAATAAAAATTACTATATGAATTATTCTAGAGTAATCTCAACACGTTCCTACAATCTCATGGGAACAGAGTGTACATGAAGATTGGTCTTCAAGTTGTGGAAGTGTGGATTGCCAAGTGGTTTAGTGAGAATAAAGCTCCAGAACCTGTCTGTGAAGCCTGTCAGTTAGCTAAGAGTCATAGGTCTCATTTACCTTTATCTCATTTTACTTCTACTGCACCGTTGGACTTGATTTAATTATTATGATGTATGAGGTCCTTGTGTCAAACTCTCTATTTACGGCAATTTTTATTATATTAGTTTCTTGGATGATTTTACAAAATTTCTATGGATTTATCCTCTGTGTTTAAAATCTTATCTTGAGCAAACCTTTCTTAACATAAAATCCTCGGCGGAAAGTCAATTTAGTACAACCTTTAAATCATTACAAATTGAGTGGGTGGTGATTCTTGTCATTTGCTCAAAGAACTCACGAACTTGGGTATTCAACATGGTCAAACCCCATACACATGAACAAATGGGTGCCATTGAACATCGCCATCCGAATTTGTTGAAGTCGGCCTTTCCCTCCTTGCCCAATCCCACCTCTCTCTCCCTTATTGGAAGATGCCTCTGTCACTGTCACATATCTCATTAATAGCCTTCCCACCCCCATCCTCTAGCACAAATATCCCTATCAAATGGTTCATGGTCTTCCTCCTTACTACTTTTTCCTTCGCGACTTTGGGTGTGCCTGTTTGCCATGTCTGCGTCCCTACAACAGTCACAAAGCTAATTTTTGCTCCAAAACATGTATTTTCATCGGCTACGGCCCGGATCACCATGGTTACAAATGTCTCGACCTCACTACTAGCCGCATCTATATAGCTCGTCGTGTCAGCTTTGATGAAACTTCCATTCCTTATCACACACCATCAACTCCACTCACCTACACTGATTTAACGGTACCCTTAATTGCCTCTCCATCTTACATCAGCTACTCTAGCTCTGACACAGTTCCCAACCACTATTGTCCCTGATGATACCGGGATTCACTCCTCCACGTGGAATTATATGATTGGTCCAGCTGGCATGTGGAAAAGTCTGTGTTAGTGATCCACATCGAATCGATATGAGACGTGCCAGTGAAGGCCGTGGTTCAGGGGAGGTTCCACAGGTGTCCGAACTCGAACACCCACGTCGGTATCCATCGACTCGAAACCATAGACTTCAGTCTAGGCTCCTGGGCCCACATCCAATAGGTTACTTGGGCAAGGAGGCAAGGCCCATTTAGGGGTATTTATGTCAATAGACCTAACCGCCCTAAACTTAGGGCAGAAGAAGGACATGTGCCTATAAATACATCATTCCAGGAACTACGTAAGGCTTGATTCCTGGACATTACACAGGATACGTAGGCAATCCAAGATACATTCTTGGACTCAGCCATAAAACACCAAAAATACCTTCTTTTACTCACTTTCAGCCATTCGATCCCCTTTACAGCTCACCCTTAGATTACACATGGCCCGGATTCACAGGTGGTGCGTTGCTTAGCATCATCATTTGGCGCTAGAAGAAGGGCCTTCTACCGGTGAGTTGGTAAAGAAATCGCAATGGCACCACCAGCAAGGAAGAAACCGACGAGCAGTAAGAACGCGCAGATCGAAGAGCACACGGATATAGATCCAGTAGGGGTTCCATCCCAGATTCAAGAAGTCCCCACAGGATCTAGACCCGCAGTTGCAGATCCACCCATGCCTTAGCTTCCTCCCCAGCTGCAAGATATGGCAGATCACTTAGCGTCTTTAGATGAAGACGCCCTGAAGAGGGTGGTGGCTTCGGCATTCATAGGCAAGGGAATCTGTAATCCCCCTAAGGAACACCTGCTAGACCCACTGGGTCGTAAAGGGATTGAGAATGCCGGGGGGAAGAGGCCTGTCGATCCTCAAGAGGAGTATGAAGGAGACGCAATTGAAATCAGCGTGACTAACGCCCACAAACGTCCTGAACAAGAAAAGCATCAGCGGCAGGTCGAGGACAGCATTCGAAATGAGTTCAATCGCATCGTTGGAAAGGAGCAGGTCACAGAATGGCTCGAATCGCCATTTAGTCCCGAGATAGAGATATACACGATGCCTGAATCGTTCAAGCCACCCAAGATGGAACCTTATGACGGTACCACGGACCCAGAGGACCATCTGTATCGATATATATCGTTGATGAGGTTGAGGAACGCAAATGATGCCATGAAGTGCCGTGCCTTCGACACGCTGCTTACAGGTCGAGCTCGAGAGTGGTTTCACAAGCTACGTCCTGGGTCGATCTCGAGTTTTTTACAGTTGGGACAAAAATTCCGAGATGCCTTCATTGAGAATAAGAAGTTCCACCTTAGTGCTACACACCTCATGAATATCAAGCAAGAGAAAAGGGAGTCGACTATTGACTTCATGAGACGCTTTAATCTTGAGGCCATGAAAGTGTATAACGCTAGTGATGCACTGCAGGTTAATGCTTTTGTTGGAGGTTTGCGCAATATGAAGCTGTATGATAAGTTGTCTAAGAAGATGCCAAATGATATGGATGAATGTGTGAACATAGTCCATAAGTTTTGCCAAGGTGAAGAGGCAGTGCGTCTGCACACCATTTCACTTGGCCTCAACTTGAGGAACGACTCCCGAAGCCAGACCAAGGGCCAGCCTAGGGGTCGGAATGAAGAAAGCAAGTCCAACGTTTTTGATCGACTGACAGCTCCGATATAGGAGCGGCTAGGAAAGAAAGGGAATTTTAAAGATCAAGATTTTATACCCCTCAACCGATCTCGGGGGGAGGTGTTGGCGATTATGATAAAAAAGAATATTTCTCGGACACCTAAGCCGATGTCCAAGGACCCAGAGAAAAGGAAAAATACCCACAAGTATTGTGACTATCACAGAGACGTGGGGCATGACACAGAGGAATGTTTCGATTTGAAGAGGGATATCGACGCCTGTATTCAAGAGGGTCGATTGGATGAAGTGATTGACAGGACAGAAAAAGACGAGCCAAAGGGCCGTCGAGAGTACAAGAGAAAAACTTATAATGGAAAGAAGGACCGATCTCCGCGTCGTGACAATCGGAATCATCGAGACAGGTCATCCGAGCTGACATACAGGGACAATCGTCGAGATGACCATCGGGAAGTTCAGAACCGAGACCCTCATCGAGATAATCGCGTCGGGTACGACGTTAACACAATCGTTGCAGAGCACGAGTCGGATCGACCTTGATCTAGTCGGCATTCTTCAGACAGATCTAGAGAGTCAAAGAAGATCAGGTTTACGACAGAAGTGGGTTATGGACCCAAGGATGATGTTCCGAGTTCACACAGCCATAGCGAGGGATTAGTAATCGAGGCGGTGATAAGCCGGGGGCGAATAAAAAGAGTTTGTGTCGATAGTGGGAGCGCCGTTAATATCCTCTACTACTCAGCCTTCAAAGCCATGAGGTTGAAAGATGAAGACATTGTTCCATTATCTATCCCTTTATTTGGGTTTACAGGGCAAGCCATCCACCCTGTCGGGTCGATCAATTTGTTGACTACGGTTGGAGACGGAGAAAAAGGTCAAACAATGGAAATGACCTATGTCGTGGTTAAGGCCCCATCGGGGTACAACGCGATATTAGGTCGACCAGCTTTATATGATCTCAGAGCCATTATCTTGACATTCCACAACAACATGAAGTTCCCCACCTGGTATGGTACCCATGAAGTCAAAGGAGACGTCGAGGTAGCCAGGAATTGTAGTCTGGTTACGATCAAAGGAAAAGGGGTTGGGCAGGTGCTGGTTGAGGAATTGATCCCTGAGGAAGAGGAAGATCGGAGCTGGGTCTCCGCCGACGCGACAGAGGAGGTTCGAGTGTGGAAGGAGGAAGAAGGTCAAGGGGTCCAGATCGGGAAGTGGATGCCACACCCCGACATGAGAACCTTGGTCGATCTCCTAGCCGAATATCGAGACGTTTTTGCATGGAAGGCAGATGACATGCCAGGCCTGTCGGCGGACATAGCGGTACATCGACTCAACGTCGACCCAAAAAAGAAGCCGATTCGACAAAAGAAGAGAAACCTTGCTCCTGAAAGGAAAGAGGCAGTAAGGAAAGAAGTCGACAAGTTATTAGTTGCGGGAATCGTGAAAGAGATATTCTACCCGGATTGGTTGGCCAATCCAGTGTTGGTTAGGAAGCCGGATCAGAGCTGGCGGATGTGCGTCGATTTTACAGATCTCAACAAAGCATGCCCTAAGGATTCATATCCGCTTCCAAAGATTGATCAGTTGGTCGACTCGACACTGGGCTTCGAGGTATTTGGTTTTCTCGATGCGTACAGGGGGTATTATCAAATCTTCATGGACCCCCTAGGACTTGGAAAAAACCGCGTTTATCACAGAATTTGGTACGTTTTGCTTTGTAACAATGCCGTTTGGCCTGAAGAATGCAGGGGCTACCTATCAGAGAGCCGTCAATAAAATTTTCGAGGGGCAGATAGGTCGAAATATGGAGGTTTATGTTGATAATTTATTAATCAAGAGCAAGTCCATGTGACAGTTTCTTCTCGATGTCAGAGAGGTCTTTGAGGTACTGCGGGCCGCAAACATGAAGCTTAACCCAAAGAAATGTACCTTTGGAGTTCGATCTGGAAATTTTTTGGGGTACATGATATCGAGAGAGGGGATCACAGCTAATCCAGATAAAATCGAGGCCCTCAGGAACATGCCTACGCCTCGTAACGTAAAGGAAGTGCAGCGATTAACGGGTCGGATGGCGGCCCTCAATCGATTCTTGTCGGTATCAGCGCAAAGGGCCCTACCGTTCTTTAAGATATTAAAGAAAGCGAGTCCATTCCAATGGGACGAGAAGTGTCAAAAAGCATTCGATGATTTGAAGGAGTATCTGTCTGATTTACCAACGCTGTCTTCACCTCGAGAAGGAGAGAAACTCCTAGTCTATCTAGCAATCTGTGAAGAGGCAGTGAGTGCAGTGTTGGTTCGAGAAGGAGATCAGGGACAGATCCCAGTGTACTTTGTGAGCAAGGAATTGCATGGACCAGAGATCAGATACATGCCGGCCGAAAAATTGGCATTAAGTCTGGTTCATGCATCGAGGAAATTGAAACCCTACTTTCAAGCACACCCCATCGCTGTGGTCACCGACCAGCCTCTGAAACAGATTTTGGCAAAGCCCGAGACATCGGGTCGATTGGCCAAGTGGGTTGTCGAGCTAGCTGAGTACGATATCGAGTTTCTACCTCATACAGCCATTAAGGGTCAAGCTCTAGCGGACTTCATAGCAGAAGGATTGTCAATTCAGTTGGAGCAGGATAAGCAGTCATCAGATGAGCAGTGGACCATCCATGTCGATGGTGCCTCGAGTAGAGAAGGAGCTGGGGCTGGTTTGTTACTAGTCAGTCCTAAGGGAGAAGAGTTTCCTTATGCGCTGCGGTTCGAATTCAAAGCTACAAACAACGAAGCCGAGTATGAGGCAATGATCACAGGTCTAAAGCTGGCTTTGAAATTGGGGGTCGAGAACCTCCTGGTTTACAGTGACTCTCAACTCGTAGTGAATCACATACGAGGCGAGTATGAGGCCAAAGAAGAATCTATGAAGAATTATTTGAGAGTGGTTCAAGGACTGATGTCAAAGTTCAAAACGATTCGTATTGATCAGGTACCCCGAAGTGAGAACAAACGGGCCGATGCGTTGTCTAAACTTGCATCGAATTTCAAATCGAAGAGGAAAGTTCTGGTGGAAATGCTAGCGGAGCGAAGCTATAACGAGGTCGATGTGCAACCAGTGGTTCAAGGATCGACATGGATGGATCTGATAGCGTTATTCTTAAAGGACGGAATTCTCCCGTCTGATAAATCTCAGGCCAGAAAAATCAGACTGCAAGCCTCGAGGTATGCTCTATTCGACTATGTGCTATATCGAAAATCGTTCGTAACCCCTTGGATGCATTGCGCATCGGAAGACGAGGGGGCTTATCTACTCAAAGAGATACATCGAGGGGTTTGTGGTAACCATTGCGGAGCTCGGATGTTGGCAAGAAAATGCAAGCTAGCAGGCTATTTTTGGCCAACGATGCAAAAGGACGCCAATCGATTGGTGATGAGGTGCAGGGCTTGTCAGGTACACAATGTAGTGACCCATCAACAGGCACAAGAGATGAATGCCATCGAGTCGGTATGGCCGTTCGATGAGTGGGGGGTCGATATAGTCGGACCTTTGCCTCGAGCTCCGGGCAATTTCAAGTATGTTGTAGTCGCGGTTGATTATTTCACGAAATGGGTCGAGGCCAAGGCTCTAACTGACATCAGAGCTCAGACCATCAAGAAGTTTCTGTGGGAAAACATTTTGTGCAGGTTTGGGATTCCCAAGTATCTGATATCGGATAATGGGACTCAATTTCTAGATGATCGAGTGCAGGATTGGCTCAAAGAGTTCAAGATCGAACATAGAACGACATCGGTGGCCCGACCTCAGTCCAATGGGCAGGTCGAGCAGACAAACAGGCAAATCAAGTTTGGGTTGAAAAAACGGTTGGAAGACGAGGGTCGAGATTGGGCAGCTCAGTTACCCAGCATACTGTGGTCGTATCGAACAGCACCCAATTCAGCTACCCAGGAGACTCCATTCGCTATGGCTTATGGATGCGAAGCAGTGATACCTGCGGAGATCGGACTGGCCTCACCTCGAGTTCTGGCATATAACGTTGAAACAAACGCCACCGATCTGCTTCAAGAAAAGGATAACGTCGAAGAGAAGAGAGAGGTTGCGGCATATCGAATGGACAATTATAAAAGAAAGATATCACAGTATTATAACGCGAGGGTAAAGTACAAATATTTCCAAGTGGGGGACCTCGTGTTGAGGAAGAACGAAGCCAGCAGGCAGGACCCAATAGGCAAGCTCGAGCCGAATTGGGAAGGACCATATAAAATTCTGAAGGT
Source organism: Gentiana dahurica var. dahurica (assembly GCA_024500145.1). Taxonomy (NCBI): domain Eukaryota; kingdom Viridiplantae; phylum Streptophyta; class Magnoliopsida; order Gentianales; family Gentianaceae; genus Gentiana; species Gentiana dahurica. The sequence goes on from CM044903.1 coordinate 69,167,645, forward strand.
GCACCCAAAAGGGTCGTATCAGTTGGGGAGATCGGACAGCAGCACAGTGCCCCGGACGTGGCACGCCACCAATCTCCGGAAATACTACGTTTAAGCTGTTTATTCAATTTATGACATTCGCAACTTCAATTTTTAGTTACTTGTAATATGTCGATGTGACAGTTGCTTTTAATGCCTTTTATTCAAGTAATTTTCTTTTCTAAATTGTGCTTAACATACACGCTCATGTAAAAAAGAAAAGGAGGCTGGAAGAAAAAAGACCAAAAATCAACTCCAACAAGAGACCTCGACACGACAGAGTCGAAGCAGTACGGTGAATAAAGCCAAGTCACTGACAATGCTTATATCACCTCCAACCTGCAATACCTCGACACGAAGGAGTTAAAATGGAAAAGTGAATAAAGCCAAGTCACTGACAATGCTTAAATTACTTCCGAGCTGCGCACCATCGACTCGATGGAGTTATAGCAAAATAGTGAAAAAAGCCAAGTCACTGACAGTGCTTATATCACTCCCGACCTGCCAATAAGCCACGGTGCAAGGCAGACGGAAGATCCCACGATGGATACCCAACTCGACCAGATCATAAGCGCCACGATGTGCGACGGTCGAGTATGGACTTCTTAATTCGATGTCCATATAAGCCTGACAAGGCAGGATAATCGAATCGAGCTCCGACCAGATAGCCAAGTCAAGCCAGTAAGGCAGTACAATGCTAGGTCGACTCATATTCAAGCGTACCACAAGTCATGTACTCATACTACGCTTCGAGGGGCCAACAGGGGAATTAAGTCCAAAAGACTACACCCCATAAGGCAGTATTTGAAAGGGAATTAAGTCCAAAGGACTACACCCTAGACGAATGATCAACAAAAGACAAGATATTCAAGTGAAGAGCAAAGATTTAATCAAAATGCAAGTTTGATTTAGTCAAAATGCAAATTGAAATGTCAAAGTTTACAGGGTCGAATCGATAAAAGACAAGTTCAGACAAATAAAAGCATAAAAGTTATTACAACCAAATCGAATCAAGTAACTTAAAAAGACAGAGGAAATAGCATCAGGTGGCAGGCTGATTTGAGGTCGAAGCATTGGGATCGACTTGTTCTTTCGGCTCGACGTCCTCAGTTCCATCTCTCTCCAGAGCAGGGACCACATACTTGTCATAAAGAGACACACCAGCCTTGAAGTCGGTGATATATCGACCATATCGAGGGATGGACTCTGGGTCATACAAGTAGGCTTTCTCGATATTTTTAACCTCAAAGTCAGGAATGACCATCTTGACTTGATCCAGCACGTTCGAGAATCCCCCCTTCATTGCTTGAGTCATCAGTAGCGACAAATCGTTATCGAACTCCTCCGACGTCAGGAAATCCTTCTTAGTCGCTTCTAAGCGAGTTGGGAAGCTATCAACCTCGAGTTGAAGATCGTCTCGAGCCTTGATAGTTGCAGCCAGCTCAGCCCTAGTCTCGTCCAACTCCGATTTTACTACCGCCAACTCAGCTTCCCTAGCGGATATGTCTTTGTGTGCTTTAGACAGATCGGACTCCAGTTTCACGCGTCGATCATCCAACTTGTTGACCTTGGCCTTCAGCTTCTCGAGTTCGGAGGTCAGGGTAGCGATAGTCTTTTTCTGCTCCTCCAAAGCTGCTGCGGGAGACTTGATTCTATTCAGAGCTACTTTAGTAGCGAGTCGATTCTGCAAAGAGGAACACCGTTAACGTAGAAAATAGACAAAACATCACGAAGCTACAAGGGAAATAAAAGAAGACTCACAACTCGATAACTCTTCATAATAAGGTCGTGTAGCTCCCCCGGAGTCATGGCCTCCATCTCTGCCACACTCGTCTCAGGGATCGGATCGGTAGAATTTGGTGGGGCAAGGTTACGGATCTCCTTCCCGACCCCATGCCGCACCTCGGCTGTTTTCTGGCGCTTCCTCGAGACGAGGTCACCTTCGGACTGCTCTACCACCCTAGCCTCGTCAGGCTGATCTCTTAAAATCTCGGATGTCGACACAGGGGTAGGAGTTCGGGTCGACCCTCTCTGTCCTACGGATGTAACACTAGACGCTGGCTTTTTCGATTTAATGCTGGCCAGTTCTTGGATTTTCTTGGGGTCCGTCTTCTTGGGATCGGGCATCTTACCCAATGCTTCCATCTTTGAAAAGTGTTCCACTGCAAACAGGGATAAATCAGCATTAATACATTACAAAGAACCTTAATCGGTCTCGAAAAACAAAAGTGTAACGGCTCGACAGAGCGAAAAAGTATCCTACGCAAAACTCGAACGTCCTCGTCGAGTTCCAGATAGTCGCCAGGTCCTGCCGTCTCGATGTCAGCGAAAGGATACAGAGAATGCACACTTTGAGTCGAGACATCGGGATGAATGCTCTCGATAATCGCGCACCCAGTGGGGTCGTCCGAGTCAAGTCGATCATGCCATTTATGCGGCCTCTTATACCAAGTGTGAATGTCAATGTCCACCAGCCCATGTCGGATAAAAAAGAAATTAGGCTTCCAATCGCCTTGAGACGAGGTCACCTTTCTCACGAATTCCGATGCCAGAGGGCGCTTCTGAAATGTATACCACCCCGCATCCTGCAAGCTTGACAAGGCATAATACTGGCGGAATAGTCGAACCGAGAACTCAATCTTGGTGATTCGACACGCCAACACGAAACCCATTACACTCCTAACCCCATTTGGAGCAAGCTGGGTGACACAGATCTTGTAGTGTTGGAGGATTGCGATGAGACACGGATCGAAAGGAAACTGAAGTCCCTCCCTCAATTGCGCCTCGTAAATGGCGCAGAACCCAGGGGGAGGGTCACAGGCGAACTGATGCTGGCCATGTGATACTGTGATATGTTCAGAGGAGTAAGGAATGCCATATCGAAGGCAAATGACTTTGGCTTTTTCTGGGGTGAGATTGGATATGCAACCATATGGCCCTTGGCCCTTCATCCTAGTTTGGTGCCTGGCCACGGGTCGAGAAGACGATTCCTCTTCTCCTCCCTCTCCTCCCTCTTCTTCTCCGGTAGCTTTCTCACCGGAGATAGTTGGATGCTCAGAAATCGTTTCCTCCGTCGACTCTTCTTTAGTTTCGACAATCTCCTCTCTATTTTGGGAATCGCTTTCACTACTTGACATGGGGGTGAAGAGGGCAAAGAAATAAAAGACAAAGAAAAAACTTGAGTGAACTGGGGCTTACTTGAGATTTTAGACGAAAACTGAGATTTGCAGAAGTTGTGATAGCAAGTGGGAGGCTTCTGTGACCTGGACTCCTTATATGCGTGTATATCTTGCAAATGATTTGAAAGGGTGAAATTTGGGGGCAGTTATAGAATATGTAACGCGAGAATCAAGGATAGTGGGCCGGATAAAACGCTTCGTTTCCTACACCCATTAATGCGGGTACAGTGTGACGTCACCCTACGACAGCCTATATCGGCTAGGAGAGACAGCTGTGTTCCCGCCTAAAGTGGACCACGTGTCGAAGAGGTTATTCAAATTTTCAGATCCGACATCAGCATCTCGAGATGAGCTTCCCTCCGATCTGGGGGGCTTATGATGATACCGGGATTCACTCATCCACGTGGAATTATATGATTGGTCCAGCTGGCATGTGGAAAAGTCTGTGTTAGTGATCCACATCGAATCGATATGAGACGTGCCAGTGAAGGCCGTGGTTCAGGGGAGGTTCCACAGGTGTCCGAACTCGAACACCCACGTCGGTATCCATCGACTCGAAACCATAGACTTCAGTCTAGGCTCCTGGGCCCACATCCAATAGGTTACTTGGGCAAGGAGGCAAGGCCCATTTAGGGGTATTTATGTCAATAGACCTAACCGCCCTAAACTTAGGTCAGAAGAAGGACATGTGCCTATAAATAGATCATTCCAGGAACTACGTAAGGCTTGATTCCTGGACATTACACAGGATACGTAGGCAATCCAAGATACATTCTTGGACTCAGCCATAAAACACCAAAAATACCTTCTTTTACTCACTTTCAGCCATTCGATCCCCTTTACAGCTCACCCTTAGATTACCCGTGGCCCGGATTCATAGGTGGTGCGTTGCTTAGCATCATCAGTCCCCATCCCTACTTCACCACTAAGCCCCACTCCTCCTTCCTCCCTTTCTTCTTCATCTCCCATAGACTCCTCCACTAATTCCCCCATTGATTACCCATTACCTCCTTATCATCCCCAGGTCACTTGGTCAAAGACCAACTCTCTTAAACCCAAATGGCAACGAGATTTCATTCGTTATCCCTTACCTAAGGGCTATCTTGCCGCCTTTACATCTCTTGAACCCACCTCTTACACTGAGACCTCTAAACACCTTGTTTAGCATGATGTTATGGCAGATGAGAGGAATCGATTATGGCTCTGATACCATAATAAATGTGTAATCGAAAAGTGTTTTCATTTCATTGATTCAAAGGCACTAATACATATTTACGGTTCATGCAAACTTAGGCAACAAGAAATACAATAATAATGAATAAATAATACTAACTCCGTCCCATAATGTAGTCCCGTTATGTTTTTTTTGAATTTGTCAGATAATATAAGTCTATTTAGAATACCAATGGAGCATTTATTACATTTTTCTTCCTTTTACCCCTAATTTATTGTACATTCATATACTTTACCACTATTCTATTAATGAGAGTCAAAGGGTATTCTAGACTTTTTCTTTTAAAGTTAGTGACACTTAACACATTCTTAATCTGTGTGCAAATGTCGAAATAGACTTTTATTTTGAGACTGAGATAGTAAATATTAAATGGATTCTTCTAGAGTAGCCTCAACAATAGTACAATTTCAAGATTGAATAATTATGAATCAAATCATTAGATGTTATAAATTACTTAAAATATATATATATATATAAAACTCACTTGAGTGCTTTCTGGAGATATGAGAGGTGTTGCTTGTAGTATCGAACTCTTGCATTGTCTTTTCTTGCTTCATTATGTGACAGCGAAGGATTTCGCTGTTGTGGTAGGCCTGTGGAATTTTTATTTTTTTTTGGAAGGATTTTCGAAAAAAAAAAAAGGGTTATTTACAATTTTAAATTTCTTTCCAAATCTTCTCGGTGCAATATAAGTAGAAAATTTTACCATTTTCTGTGATGTAAATGACTGGGTTATTGTACTTCTTTTGGATGTACAATACGAGGTCTCGAATTCCTTTTGGGTAGACAAAAGTATGTTTTAAAATTGGCTGCATTTGGAATCGAAATATATCAAACAAATGAAAAGAAATTCAAAAACCAAGAACAATAATATTACTACTTATTCTGCTATAATGAAGTCTACAAATTATTATTGTGCTTCTTCTTGGTACCCTCGAAATAACGTATCTGGGTGTTGGATTCTGTTCATGGCCAAATGTTTAAAAATCTCTGCTATAATCCGTAAAACCTCTCATCTACTCGTCAGGATATTTTCGTCCATTTTGACAGATAATAATTGTAAACGTATTTCATTGATTGGAAATGTGTATAGTAGAGTATGTTTTTATATACAATTAGGTGTTGGATTCTGTTCATGGCCAAATGTTTAAAAATCTCTGCTATAATCCGTAAAACCTCTCACCTACTCGTCAGGATATTTTCGTCCATTCTGACAGATAATAATTGTAAACGTATTTCATTGATTGGAAATGTGTATAGTAGAGTATGTTTTTATATACAATTAGGGAGCTATCTAGGGGATTCTTGAATTGTGTACAATAAATATAGAATATCCGTATTAAATTACAAAATATACACCATATCTCCTAATACGCCCCCTCAAGCAGGACGAGGGAGTGAAGGCCCAGCTTGGATTTGAATGTCGAGAACGGCAGGCGACAGAGTGGCTTGGTGAGAGCATCTGCAAGCTGATCCGAGCTAGAGACATGAGAAACTCAAATAAGACCTTGTTGAACTTGATCACGGATAAAGTGGTAGTCAATAGCCACATGTTTCATGCACGAGTGAAAAATCGGGTTCGCACAGAGCTGAGTAGAACCAACATTATCACAGAAAATAACTGGAACCGAGGCAGAATAAAACCCAAGGTCAAACGACAAGTAAGAAACCCAGGCAATCTCAGCAGCAGTGGCTGCAACGGAACGGTATTCGGCCTCAGTAGATGAGCGAGCAATAGATGTCTGCTTTTTAGAGCTCCATGAAATGGGATTCCTGCCAAGAAACACAAGATAAGCAGTAGTAGAGGAGTAATCGTCATCTTCGTTTCCACCCCAGTCGGCATCGGAGAAAGCATGGAGGTCAAGGGAGGAATGAGCAAAAAACTGAAGACCTTCGCGGAGGGTTCTGGCTAAGTACCGAAGGATACTCATGACAAGATTCCAATGATACTCAGTTGGTGCATGCATAAACTGGGACAATTTATTGACTGCGTAGGCGTAATCAGGACAAGTAAATAATAGGAACTGCAAGGCTCAAATAACTTGGCGGTAGTGAGTAACATCCAAATAATCAGAGGAGGTAGCATCTGGAGAAGAGAATGCATCAGCAGGAAGTGGCGCAGATACAAGCTTAGCATCCTGCATGTTAACCTTACTGAGTAACTCATGAATATACTTGGTCTGATTAAGCAGTAGACCATGCGGATTGGGAGTGACCTTAACTCCCATAAAGTAAGATAAGGGACTCAGATCTTTTAGAGAAAACCGATGCCCAAGGGCATCAATAACCTGCTTGTGATAACAATATCGTCAACATAGACAAGAAAAATAGTCATAGTAGAGGAAGTGTGATAAACAAAGAGAGACGAATTGACCGTAGAGTTAATAAATCTAAGAGATAAGACAAAAGAGTGCAACTCATGGTACCAAGCCCGAGGGGCTTGCTTGAGGCCATAAATAGCTTTATGTAACCTGCAAATGTGTGTGGGAAAATCAAAATCCTCAAAACCAGGTGGTTGAGTCATGTAAACATCTTCAACTAATGAACCCTGCAAGAAAGCATTATTCACATCGAGCTGACGAAGGGACCAGCCTGAGGAGACAGCAATGCTAAGAACCAAGCGAACAGTGGTGGGCTTAACCACCGGACTAAAGGCTTCGAAATAATCGATGCCAGGCGATGTGTAAAACCTTTCTCAACGAGACGAGCTTTATATCGCTCAATAGTACCATCCGGATTGCGTTTGATACGAAACACCCATTTGCAACCCATAACAATGAGTGAAGGATCAGAGGGAACCAATGACCATGTACCATTACTAACAAGAGCATCAAACTCAGCAGACATAGCCTGCCGCCAGTGAGAACTTTGTAAAGCTTGTTTAACGGTGGTAGGTTCAGTGTCAGAGTATTGAGAATCCAACTGGGCTGTGAGATTAAGAATTTGACGGGGTTTGTAAATATTATTACGGGCACGGGTAACCATAGGGTGAGAAGGAGGGCAGGTGAGGGAGAGGTCTCGGGTGAGATTGAAAAAGAAGAGGGCTCAGGTGAGGTGTATGAGGCAGCAGAAGAAGAGTTGATGGAGGAGGGAGATGGAGAGGTGAGAGGAGGGAAGGGGAGGGATGGGGAGTGGGTGAGGAAGGCCGAGGTGTAGGGGAAGGGATGAATGGAGGGGGGAGGGGAAATCGTGGAGAAGTAAGTGATCAAGAGAAGGGATGTCATCATGTATAGGGTGAAAGGCAAAAGGGAAGACATCTTCGACGAAACGGACATCACGAGAAGTATACAGCCGAGCTCCAGATAAATCATAGCAAGGGTAGGCACTTTGTGTAAGAGAGTAACCTAGGAAAAGACAAGGTAAGGACGAGGACTCCAACTTATGTTGATTATAAGGTTTGATCCAGGGATAGCAGAGGCAACCGAAGACACGTAATTTGGAATATTTTGGAGAAGAGGAGTAAAGTTTTTCATAGGGAGAAAGAATATTTAGGAGTTTAGTAGGCATACGGTTAATAAGATAAATGGTAGCACCAATGGCATAGGACCAGTAACTGATAGTCATAGAAGCTTGCTTCAGGAGGATGAGTGCAATTTCAACAATATGTAAGTGACAGCGTTCATAAATTCCATTGTGTTGGAAAGTGTGTGGAGGGGAAGTATGATGAGAAATACCGTGGGAATTAAAGAAAGGGCGGAGAGCAATGGACTCAGAGTCATTATCCGAATACACAATTTTAATGGAGGTAGAAAAAAGTTTTTCAACATGCAACTTGAATTTTTCAAACACCGTAGACATCAGATTTGTGAGTCAATGGATAAAGCAAGTAAAGAGAGTACAGTGATCCCGAAAAAAAAAGTTGTACTTAAAGCCATCAACAGAGTAAATAGGAGCTGTCTAGACCTAAAAAACACAACCTCAAGGGGGATGGGTGGAACATAAAGTAGAATCAAAAAATGGAAGCCGATGGATTTTATTACTTAAACATTCATCACATGGAAATGAAACAACATAAGAAAGTTCCAAATAATTATTTTTAGCTAAATGTTAAATAATAGGAAATGCAGGGTGTCCACAACGGCTATGCCAGGTAAAGGTGGACGTCTTATTGGCAGAAAAAGGCAAATAAAGGACTAGAGGACCAGGCGTAGACACCATCTTTAACCTGACCCTGGTGGAGGCAATTCCCTATCTTCGAATCCTTCACAAAAAAGGAATTAGGTAAGAATTCAATTGTTACGTTATTATCAAAACAAAATTTGGAGACAGATAACAGATTCTGGGAAAGTTGGGGGAATACATAAAACATTAGACAAGCGAATGGCAGAGACAAATGAATCTCCAATATGACTAATAGTTAAAGAGCAGCCATCGCCAATAATAATATTACTCGAACCTATGTAAGGAGCATGTAGAGACAGGAGACTGAGATCATGTGTCATGTGGTGAGAAGCACCACTATCAAGTAGCCAAGGGTTGGTGGCTTGAGCAGGGTTGACATGGAGGTGGTGGCCAATGAGTACTGGTAGGAGGACGTGGAGGCTGCCGGAAAAACGGATAGGGGGCATGAACGCCACAAAGTTGGCACTTACCTAAGTAGGATCGAGGGGGAGGACGAGCATTGGGAGGGTATAAGGAATTGGCTGAGTTGTAGTTTTGGTGCGGGTAAGAAGTAGGTAGAGAAGGACGGACTGGGGATGGGGTGGGGTGGGGAATGGAGGATGAGGAAATTTACCGAAGGGCGTATGTGGGGGAGCATACGGGCAAAGTGGGTACTGAGCCGGAAAAGCTGTATATCCCGGTAGCGGTTGATTATATAGAAAAGCAGCTTCATGATTGAGTAACTATTCATGTAGCTCTTCAAATGAAATAAGAGAGTCGCGAGCTTGCACCGCACGGGATATATCAGAATACTCCAGCCCCAAATTATTCAAAACCAAATCAATCAAATCCTCGGGATCAACCTTAGTGCTGAGTTCTGTAAGCTCATCAGCTTTAGCCTTAATAGACGACATGTATGCAGAAATTGAGAGATTACCTTTGACTGTAGCCTGAAGATGGTATTTAAGCTGCTTGATCCGGCCTCGACTGGGGCGGCCAAAGGTGTCTTCTAATTCTACCCAAGCTTCCCAAGAAGATTTGTCATTCTGAATAATTTGCATGAGATCATTGGACAGGGAACCGAGAAGAAAATTAACCACAAGAGCATATTGTCTAGCCCACAACGAAAATTCAGGATTGGGAGTGGGCTGACCGTTGACGGTAAGCATTGGGGGGAGCCAGATTTTTGCCATTGATGAACCCTAAAATATTGTAACCTGAGAGTAAATTGGTGATTTGTAATTTAATTCGGTGTTATTATTATTGGTGAGCCTGAGAGGGGCATGAAGGGACGGATTGAGGGCAATTACGGTGGGTGCAGGGTTGATGGTAGGAGCAGCTGGGGTTGGAAGCGTAGGAGTGGTGGGATTGATGGAGGTCGAAGATGATTCAAACATGGTGCTGATGAGAAAAAAAACAAGCTGTGAAGGACAAAAAAAAGACGATGATCGGAGAAGAAGGAGGTGGGACAGCGGTAAAAGAAAATCAGGAATGAGGTGTTTAGATGACGGGAAAAGAAAAAAAGGAGGATCGGGAGAATCAAATTCTCAACGCTCTGATACCATGACAAACAATAATAGGTAAACGTATTTCATTGATTGGAAATGTGTATAGTACAATATGTATTTATATACAATTACGGGAGCTATCTAGGGGATTCTAGAATTGTGTACAATAAATATAGAATATCCATATTAACTACAAAATATACACCATATCTCCTAATACATTCGAAATATCTTTTCCTTTTTCCTTTTCTTTTAATCATTTCTTGAGCCTTAGGATGCTTAAACTGACATACGGCTTAGGAAAATCCTATAAAAAGGACTCCGGTTAGCCCTGGGCATTATCAGTTCAAATTTTCCCTAGTTTAAGAATAGCCCACTTTCCTGGACACTGATCTTCTGGGAAAGCGACCCACTCAATGTTTTGTAAGGCTCAGGTTGACTATCTAGGATTGTTCTGAAGATCACATCAGTGTTTCGAAACAATTTCGATTCCAGCATCAGTTTCAAGATTAGGTTCGTCTTGTGATGGTAATCATCGTAGTCCTTCATTGTTTTCGTAAGTTTTTAACTTGTTTAAGTTGGAGATCATAGAATTGATGTTAGGGCCGGTTTACCATATTATATGTAGATTCACAAGAATTCTAAGGATAGTCGTAGTTGTTCATTGTTTGGTTCGTAGGTTCGGCTCGTCTTTAAGGTAATGAAATGAGTTCTTCGTATCAAAAGGATCCGTATTTAATTTTTTTAGGAGCGATACATATTTATTTTTAATTTTATGTTTTAATTTGTTTTCTGTTAAATGACATGAATTGGACATGCCGAGTGTTAGAATAGTTGTCGGGTGTTTGTTAGGTCGTGAAACAATTCTGCAGTCTAAGTGTGGGCTGCTTTCCAAGCCACAGTCCTTGGAAAACGCATGGAGAAAACTTTAGAATTGGTTTCTAGCTCGTTCTGTGATGTAAACAGTGTTTTCAGCATGTTATTCTGTTTTTTTGGATACTTTTCTATATTTGTTTTTACACAAGGAGTTAAAATAAGATGGTATTTCAGTGTTGTTATATGTCTTTTGTATGCTCACGTAGGTTAGATATGGTTTTAACATGACCTTATGCGCTTTATGTGTTTCTGTGTGCTTTACTTTTTTCTTGATAGTCTTGGTGAAGTGTAGTTACTTACCCGCATTGTGCGTTACAAGAGAACCGCGACAAACTCACAGGCTGTATTTGGATGTATGGCTATTTATAACCCTTGTTGAAATTCAATGTATTACAAAAATACGGTAATCTAACATGTCACGTGGGATGTGTTAGTCATATTACTCAAAGTTGCACCATGACCACATTGGTGGGTTTTCATCATGGTGTTGTACCTTGAAATATCTGGCTTTTCTGTGTTAAACAAGAAACATGAACAAGTCATGTAACATGACAAGATACCAGAACATGACAAGAACACAAACATGATAAATAAGTAATTAATGAAAGTGAACAAGTACATGCAAGACGAACTTAGGTAGTTAATAGGACAAGTCTTTCATTCATAGATCAAGTTGTGTTTTAAGTAGTTTTCTTAATGTTTCAAGTAATGACCTGAAACCATTTTGTAAGCTGGATGAAGTAGATTCATGTTATGACTCCTTGCATTTGACAAACACGAATATTCCTTTTGATCTTTTTTCTTCTTACTCTGCATTATACTAGTGCTCACTCATTTTTCCTGGAATAAGAAGATATGCAGGTTGAGGTAAAGTTTGATTACGAGCTTGGAGTGCTTGTTAAGAATGGATCTTTGGAGGTTCCTTATAGGATATAGTAGTTGTTCTTGAATATGGCATGATTGCTAGTAGTTGTTGTTGATTCTGTTCAGACATGTTTGTTATTTGGGATTTTAGCATTTAATTCTAGTTATTTATGGTTCTAGTTTGACAACATTGGTGTTCTAGTTGTTGGTGGTTTTGGAAGACCTTAATAGTCTGTCCCTGATGACGGTTAAAATAGTATATCCGATGGCATCAACATTATATCCATTATGAGCTAAAAATAGTTGTTTCGACCTATAAATATGAACCAATTGAGTTTAATATCATATGTCGGGTTCGTGAGTCGAGAAATCTGCATCTAGCGTTTATTTTCCATATAGCGATATTATTTCGTGCATTATGTGATGATTTTCAAGATACGAAATATTGGGCTGAGCATGATGGACGAATCTGGAATGGACTGAACGAAAAGAATGGGCCTAGGATATTCCAGAATCTTCCAAGTTAAGTCGGCTGAAAAAAAGGACAAAATTGCCCTCGGTTTACCGAGAGTCGGCGCCGACTTACCGAGGCTCGAGATCCTTCCGAAACGCGTTTTCTTGGACGAGCTAGATGTTCCTAAGTCGGTTTAGATAGCTATAAATAAGAGGCTTCGCCCCAGACTTCAATGTAACATTAGTACCCAAATTATTCAAGGAAAATTATGCAATAAAAGTTCTTTGTTCTTTATTTTATTTATTTTATGAGTTCTGGTCGGAGAGACGACGGAGTCGCCGCCTAGGGAGAGATCCGAGGGAGATCTACGCTCATCTTTGAGGGTTTAGATAGCTATAAATGTAGATCTATCGTTGTTCTATTTGACTAGTATGGTTTAATGACCTATTTAGTTTAATTAAAAGTAGTTAGTTTATTTTATCCCATTTGTTATACATCTAATTCGTTGGTGAAGAAATCATGGACTAGTAATTGCGTTCATCAGATCTGCGACGGTCTATATCGCTAGATCTGAATACCTAGTAAATTACTAATTAATGATAATCTGCGCCAACTACATTGATCGATAGATTTAATTTACATGTTTTTAGCCTGATCAACTATTTGTATGTTATCGTAAACTAACATGAAATACGAAAATGGAAGTGCTATGTTTGGACATTATCTAGAATGGATCCTGGGAACGTGCTGATCAATGTCGACAACTGTCTAGGCGGGTTTGTGGTATGAGTTAGCACTCAATATCGACAGCTCTAGTTCTTTATACGTATGGGCTATTACGGACCAATTAAGGAGGGTAGCTTGCGTATAGATTGTTTACTTCCATTAATTTTCTGAGTGGATAGGGTTATGAGTTGTACCCGTATGAACAATAAATAAATTCAGCAGTGGGAGAACTGTTGCATGTGTGGGGGGAATAATTAATTACTCATAATTGAACTAATACATTAGAAACTCATTTTTTTGCTTCGTTTGAACAAGCATAACCTTGTTAGTTTGAGGCACCAAGTTTACTACTGTCTATATTATAGTTGGTAGTAGACCATTATCGTGACAAGCTCAATCTTGATAATTAGACGTTCTTACGAGTCTCTGTGGGATCGACCTTGACTCGCCAGTACTCTACTACGGTAGACCTAGTCCTATTGCTAGTAAGTGCTTTGCACGCGACCAAGATTTTTGGCGCTATTTCCGGGGACTCGTGTCAAGAATACTTTTTATTTAAGATTGAGTTTTCTGTATATATTTGAGTCTGTTTAATCGAGTCTGTTTTATAGTCTGTTTATACTAGAGTTGTACATAGTCAGTTCTGTAAAATCTGAAAAAAAATTGCTTCCGGTTTACCGAGGGTCTACCTCTATAAACCGAGGGTCTAGTTTTGGCATAATTGATTCTGTTAGCTCAGAGTCAAGTCAGTAGTCAGAGTCTGTATTTTTGAGTCTGCCAGGCTTGTGTAATAGCTGCCGAGGCAAGTCACTAACCTTTTTATTTTCTTTTTGTGTCTTGTAGTACACTACACGAAGTTCAGCAGCCAAACTCGAGAGATTCATACCTGAGATTGAAAAGTTTGCTAGACAAAAGAGAAAGAAAATCGAGAAAGATCTGTTAGGCTGGCGGACGATGTGAGTACGCATGAAGGAGATCATAATGAGAGTGAAGAAGAGATTCCACCTTTGGAAGATACATAAATCAACATGGCACAGAACGGACGAATGGACAGAATGGAGCAGGAGTTGTGGTACAAGAAGATCGGAGAACTCTACAGAGTTATGCAATGCCGACAATTGAGCAATTCGTGCCAGCAATTGTTTAGCCTGAGGATGCAGCTGAGGTATTTCACCCGAAACCAAATGTGATACAAATGGTGACTAACTACACAACCTTCCAATGAGTAATGAACGAATATCCTAGTGTACAGATCACCATCTTTCTAGAGATAGTCCGCACGGTCAAGCCATCCGGAGTACCTGAAGATAATATCAAGCTGAATTTGTTTCCATTCATTCAAAAAGACAAGACGAAGATATGGTTATTGTCTCTAGCACCGGGATCGATCCAAACTTGGACTGATCTGTTGCAGAAGTTTATGAATAAGTACTGCCCACCTGGGAAGTCACTACAAACGAGACAAGACATTATGAACTTCAAGCAAAAACCAACTAAAACGTTTGAAGAAGCATGGGAAAGATTTAAGGAAGCACATAGAAGATGCCCTCACCATGATATCACTTTACCTGTATGAATGCATAGTTTCTATCACGTTGCGGCCAAGTGAACAAATGAGAGTTGATACATCATGCAACGGATGTTTTGCGTTGCTATCACCTGAAGAAGCTGAAGAGAAACTAGAGCAAATTGCACTGACAAGTCAATGGGGAACGCATCAAGTAGAGATGGCCAGAGTAGCTGAAGGTGTATTTGGAGAAGATACTTCTCAAAAGATCTTATACTAGCTAATGGCAATGAATGAAAAGATAGATGGCATGCAAGATCTCATAGCCAAGGTTGAGAAAGTTTAAGATATTGAAGCAACCAACACTGAGGACATGAACTATACAGGGAGGCAAGGAAATCCTTATGGGGGCGGATATCGCCCAGGTTCTTATTACCACCCTGGTTTTAGACTAAGTGATCCTGTTGGGGGGTATAGACAATGTGATTCAACTGGTGGAGAGAGACCGAGACAAGCTGGTGGATTCATGCCTCAATTCAATAATTCCGGTGGTTGGGAAGCAGCCATGGATAAAATAAGCTCAACTGTGACCGACATGGTCAATCAACTTACGAAATCCATGAGTGAGCTAAATACAAACTTCACCACTTATTGTCAGAAGAATGATACAAGACTAACCAATCAAGAAGCCTTAGTGCAGAATTTGTCCCACCAAGTAGGGCAAATTGCAGAACAAGTGTCAACCCGTCCTCCGGGAGGATTGCCATGTAATACTGAGAAAAACCTGAAGGACGTGAATGCAATCATGACTAGAAGCGGAAAGGAACTGCCTGGACCAGTTATACCAACTGTCCAAAAAGGATCATAAAGCAGTTAGCAACATAACGCAGTAGAATCTAGAGAAACAAAAGAGGCCGGTAAATCGGGATGTTAATTACCCGATAAACCGAGAGTCCAAAAATTTAGCAGACAAGCAGGCAGAGCAGCAGCAGTTAACATGTAAGTCTTCACGAACTGTAACTATTAATCCTGTTACTTTACCCTATCCCTCTAGGAAATATAAGCCGAATAACGATGATGCTCGTTATAAAAAGTTCATAGAGATGTTTAAGAAGTTGCAAGTAAACATACCTTTGGCAGAAGCTCTGGCCAGAATGCCAGAGTATGCAAAGTTCTTGAGGAAGCAATCCCTACCAAAAAGAATTTATTGGACCTTGAGACTATATGCCTTAACGAGGAATGCTCGGTAGTTTTGCAACACAAATTGACTCCTAAGTGTAAAGATCCTGGGAGCTTCCTCATACCTTGCACAATTGGAGGAGTATGCCTAAACAAAGCATTATGCGATCTTGGAGCCAGTGTCAATCTTATGCCACTCTCCATCTTTCATAAGTTAGGCATGAAAGAGTTGAGTGAGACATCTATAACTCTTCAATTGGCTGATCGGTCTATGAAGCAACCTTGTGGAGTGGTGGAGGATGTTTTGGTGAAAGTTGACAAGTTTGTATTCCCTGTAGACTTTGTGGTGCTAGACATGGAAGCTAGCCACGATGCTCCACTGATCTTAGGAAGACCTTTCCTAGCTACAAGTAAAACATTGATAGATGTTCATAAGGGTGAGCTGATTTTGAGAGTGAATGAGGACAAAGTAGTATTCAATGTGATGAATTCAATGAAGTATGCACACGATGAAGGAGAAGCATGCTATATGCTAGATGCCATAGACAAACTTGTGTTGGAATTATATCAGCAAGTGGCACTAGACCCTGACGTAGCTGAGAATTTACTCCTGAAGGAAGATGAAAGCTATGAGGAAACTTGGCCTAGGTGTAGCGAAGGTCAAGTGCGAGAAATAGAGCCTATATCTTCCGTGGATTTAAGAGGAACCATTCATAGACCTTTGTGGCACAAGTTCTTTGACTTACAATTGACTGGTAAGCTGTTAAGATCATCATTAGAAGAGCCACCAAGGAACTTAACGTTGAAACCTTTGTCATCTCACCTGAAGTACGTATACTTACAAGATGATACCCTTCCCCTCATAATTTCATTGTTATTATCACCTTTAGAGGAGGAGAAACTTTTAAGAGTACTGAGAGAGCATTGGGGAGCGTTTGGGTGGATGATTGCGGATATTAAAGGAATAAGCCCATCAATGTGCATGCATAAGATCTCTGTAGATCCTGAGAAGAAAGCAGTAGCACAACCACAAAGGAGGTTGGCACCACAACTGAAGGATGTTGTTAAGGAAGAGATCATAATGATGTTGGAGATGGGAATCATTTTCCTATTTGCAGACAGTGAGTGGGTGAGCCCTATTCATGTGGTGCCCAAGAAAGGAGGATGCATTGTCCAACCTAATGAGTTTGATGAGTTTATCCCTGTGAGACTAATTACTGGACATCGAGTTTGCATTGAATTCATGAAACTGAATGATGCAACTCGTAAAGATCATTTTCCCCTACCATTCATTGATCAGATGTTGGAAAGATTAAGTAGTCATGCATTTTATTGTTTCTTAGATGGATATTCTGGTTACTATCAAATCCATATTGCCCCTAAGGACCGAGAGAAAACAACTTTCACATGTCCCTATGGAACCTTTGCGTACAATCGCATGCCTTTTGGGTTATGTAATGCACCAGCAACTTTCCAGAGTTGCATGATGTCATTATTTGCGGACATGGTGGAGGATTTTCTGGAGATTTTCATGGATGATTTCTCGGTATTTGGAGATAGCTTTGATAAATGCTTGGACAACTTGAGTAGAGTGCTAAAGAGATGTGAAGAGACCAACCTTGTACTTAACTGGGAAAAATGTCATTTGGGTCATAAGATTTCAAGGAAAGGAATGGAGATTGATAGGGCAAAGATAGAGGTAATAGAGAAGTTACCCCCTCCAATGAACTTGAAGACGTTGCGAGCCTTTCTTGGCCACGCATGATTCTATCGGAGGTTTATCAAGGACTTCTCTAGAGTTTCTAAACCTTTGACGGAATTACTTGCAAAAGATGTACCTTTCGTATTTGGAGAAGAATGCAAGAAAGCATTCAACACACTTGAATGCTTATAACCGCCCCAATTCTGGTAGCACCAGATTGGAACAAACCGTTTGAGCTTATGTGTGATGCAAGCGACACGGCAGTTGGAGCAACCCTGGGAGAAATGGAGGATAAAATCTTTAAGCCTAACTATTATGCCAGTCATACCCTTAACAATGCCCAGAGGAATTATGCGACTACAGAGAAGGAACTCTTAGCTGTCATATTTGTGTTTGACAAGTTTCGACCTTATCTGATAGGATCGAAAGTCACGGTATTCACTGACCATGCAGTTTTGAAATACCTTCTAACCAAGAAAGACTCCAAGCCGAGATTGTTAAGATGGATTATACTCTTACAAGAGTTTGATGTTGAGATTAAGGACAAAAAGGGAACTGAGAATCAGGTGGCTGATCACCTGTCAAGATTAACTTTGCTGGAAGAAGAGAACCGACTGAGATCAGGGAAATCTTTCTTGATGAACAACTTTTTTCCATCTCAGTGGTAGCTCGAGTTGAATCTCAGACCCGGCATCATACATCAAGAGTGGGCAAGGTATATCCTTGGTTTGCTAACATTGTCAATTTTTTAGTAGGAAGGTACCTACCACCGGAATTCATGAATGTGGATAAGAAGAAGTTTTTCATGTATCTAAAGCATTATCGCTGGGACGATCCCTACCTATATAAATTGTGCCCTGATGCCATTCTTAAGAGATGCGTCCATGATGACGAGATTCCAAGTATTTTGCAAATGTGTCATTCTAGAGAAGCTGGAGGTCACTATAGGCCAGACAAGAGAGCAGCAAAGGTACTGCAGTATGGATTCTATTGGCCAACAATTCATAAATCTGCTTACGAGTTTACAAGATCCTGTCATTCCTGTCAAATGACTGGTAATATTTCTAAGCGGAATGAGATGCCACTGCAGAGTATCTTAGAAGTGGAGTTATTTGATGTATGGGGAATTGATTTTGTTGGGCCATTCACATCGTCAAAATCAAATCGTTACATCCTGGTAGCAGTCGATTATGTTTCCAAATGGGTGGAAGCAGTGGCTTCACCTACTAATAATGCCAGGGTTGTCCTGAGGTTTCTTAAGAAAAAAATTTTGACGAGGTTTGGAGTGCCAAGAGCCATAATTAGTGACGGAGGGAGTCATTTCTGTAATAGGTTGTTTCAGAAGTTGATGAAGAGATATTAGGTTAGACATAAGATTGCAGCAGCATATCACCCCCAGACGAGTGGACAAGTAGAAGTCACGAACATAGAAATTAAGAGGATCTTAGAGAAGCCTGTGAATCCTACGAGGAAAGATTGGTCTTTGAAATTAGATGACGTTATATGGGCGTATATGACAGCTTATAGGACCACGATTGGGATGTCGCCCTATATGATAGTGTTTGGAAAAGCATGTCATTTATTGGTAGAACTCAAGCACCGAGCGCTGTGGGCTATGAGGTTTCTAAATATGGATGAGAATTTAGCCGGTGAAAAGAGGATGCTAGAGTTGAATAGATTGGAGGAGTTTAAACTTCAAGCGTATGAAAATGCAAAGACTGACAAGGAGAGAACGAAGCGTCTGGACGATAAGAAGATTCTGAACCGCACATTTCAAGTTGTAGATAAGGTGCTGGTATACAACTCGCGTCTTCATCTTTTTCCTGGGAAGTTGAAGTCTAGATGGTATGGACCACATGTAGTCACGAAAGTCTTCAATTCAGGTGCATGTGAAGTTAGACATGAATACTCTGGGCAGACTTTCACAGTTAACGGCCATAGGCTGAAACATTACCTAGAGCACAAGTATAACCCTGAATTGGAAGTCTTTACGTTGACAGAGCCAGAATATGAATGAATGAGCCCTATTAGTACAATCGGACTGACGACTATAAACTCAGAACTATTTCTAAACCCTTATTTATTACCTTTGTTTATTTTAGTTATTTTGAGTCAATAAAGTAGCATAACAATCTCAAGGTTTTTCTTATCACATATATCTTTGGTCATCTGGCTAGAGATATATGTGGTTTTTTCCTTCACGATTCTCATGTGATACCATCGTAAAATTTTTCGCGTCTTGCTTAGGCCAATAACATAATAATGTTTCTTAAACTGTTTCGCATTCCTCCGGTATGCACAATTACCGCCACCTTATTTTCTTGTTGCCCTTCGCATGTTACTCACAATTTTTGAAAGAATTTTGGAAAACAGGTAACAACTTGGAAGAGGAATGACCTAGGAGCTAATGATTCTGCTCCGGGATTCCTTTTGACTCAGCCGACATTTCCAGAGCTAAGTACCTTTCTTTTCTTTATTATTAGTCATTGGGGACAATGTCTATAATAAGTGGGGGGTAGACGTCTTAGCTGGATAATCGAAAAATGGAATACTTTTGTAAATTTTAACACTGTTTTTAGCTTGCTATTTGCACGTTTTCGAGTAAGAATCGGTAGAAAAAGAGCCCAAGATCAATTTGAAGTGAGCTATAGCATATTCAATTTAGTATGGAAGAATAAGCATATGTTATGTTGCGTGAAGTAGTAACTTATTAATTATTATTTTATCATTGCACTCAATATTTGAGCACATAATCTGAGTGAGAAGTGTTTAAGATTAGATGATGAGTTGTTTTAACCGGGAATCATTATTTGTCTGTCTATATACTTTAACAAATTGTTGTAAGACAAGAGAAGCAACTTGAATGCCAAAAGAGGTGACCGGGACAAAACGGGCTTTTAAGAGAAAGAGAAAAAAGTGAGGAAATCTGCCAGAAAAAAAAAACAAAAAGAGAAAAAAATATATGCAATAAAGGTAGTGAGAGAAGCGAACTCGTGTAAAAAGGGCACGACCCTCGCATAAAAAGAAACAAACAAGGACTTAAGAGCGATGCTCAGTCCCCGAGTCCGCCCGACCCAATTAAGGTACCATGTTGTGTAACCAATTCTGAAAGCAAGATGAGCGAGTGTATGCGCAGGTATGTTAAGATTGTGTGGTTAATACAACTTGATTCTCCTCACGAACGCATTATTACGACTGATTCATCACACGACACATTGATGCATTATAAGTAGTGATTGATGGGGAGCTTATGGATGGTGGCTTAATATATGTTTCTGCCGGAAATCTTTATTGAATGTGTGGTAGTTGATGGGGATTGTTCTTGGAGGTACATTCTGCTTTGATACTCTGCTCGCGGACGAGCAAAAGTCTAGTGGGGGGTAGTTGATGACGGTTAAAGTAGTCTATCCTACGGCATCAACATTCTATCCATTATGAGCTAAAATAGTTGTTTCGAGCTATAAATATGAACCAATTGAGTTGAATATCATATGTCGGGTTCGTGAGTCGAGAAATCTGCACATAGCATTTATTTTTCCTATTTCGATATTATTTCGTGCATTATTTGATGATTTTCAGGATACGAAATATTGGGTTGAGCATGATGGACGAATCTGGAATGGACTGAACGAAAAAAAATGGGCCTAGGGTATTCCAGAACCTTCCAAGTTAAGTCGGCTGAAGAAAAAGGACAAAATTTCCCTCGGTTTACCGAGAGTTGGCGCCGACTTACCGAGGCTCGAGATCATTCCGAAACGCGTTTTCTTGGACGAGGGGTAGAACTAGGTGTTCCTAAGTCGGTTTAGATAGCTATAAATAAGAGGCTTCGCCTCAGACTTCAATGTAACATTGGTACCCAAATTATTCAAGGAAAATTATGCAATAAAAGTTCTTTGTTCTTTAATTTATTTATTTTATGAGTTCTGGTCGGAGAGACGACGGAGTCGTAGCCCAGGGAAAGATCCGAGGGAGATCTATGCTCATCTTCGAGGGTATGATTTTCTGTCTTTCTTTTCCAAGATGTAGATCTATCGTTGTTCTATTCGACTAGTATGGTTTAATTGCCTATTTAGTTTAATTATGTAGTGGTTAGTTTATTTTACCCCATGTGTTATAAATCTAATTCGTTGGTGAAGAAATCATTGAACAGTAGTTGCGTTCTTCAGATCTGCGATGGTCTATATCGCTAGATCTGAATACCTAGTAAATTACTAATTCATGATAATCGCCGCCAGCTACGTTGATCGATAGATTTAATTTACATGTTTTTAGCCTGATCATCTATTTGCATGTTATCGTAAACTAGCATGAAATACGAATAGTGAAGTTCTATGTTTGTACATTATCTAGAATGGACCCTAGGAATGTGCTGATCAATGTCGACAGCTGTCTAGGCGGGTTTGCGGTATGAGTTAGCGCTCAATATCGACAACTCTAGTTCTTTATGCGTATGGGCTATGACGGACCAATTAAGGAGGGTAGCTTGCGTATAGATTATCTAGTACCATTGTCGGATTAGATAGGGTTAGAAGTTGTACCCGTAGCTGAACAATGAATAAATTCACCAGTGGGGAGAACTGTTGCATGTGTGGGGGGGAGGGGGGGGGGGGGGAATAACTAATTATTCATAATTGAACTAATACATTAGAAACTTGTTTTTTTGCTTGGTGAACAAGCATAACCTTGTTAGTTTGAGGCATCAAGTTTACAACTGTCTATATTATAGTTGGTTGTAGACCATTATCGTGACAAGCTCAATCTTGATAATTAGACGTTCTTACAAGTCTCTGTGGGATCGACCTGGACTCGCCAGTATTCTACTACGATAGACCTAGTCCTATTGCTAGTAAGTGTTTTGCACGAGATCAGTCCCCCGAGTTTTAGCATGTTTATTTTATTCCGTTCCTTCTTTCTAACTCTGATACGATGTAATTCTTACGTGGGATTTAAGCTTTTCTCAAAGTGTCACGTGATGATCTTCCCTTTCCAGATAAGGTCTCAGTATCCGGGAGCGGGACTTACATAATCCTTTACGAATAAGTTACTAAATACTGTATATGAGTTTTATTATTAAAATTTTGTTTTTGTTTTTTTCTTGATGAATATATGTCCAAAACTAATATAAGATTTTAAGCAAAAATTTACACTTACAGCTTTTGCACTGTTGATGCAAGTTGCCGAACAAAAATGAAATTCAAGTTGGTATAGTGTTAGATATTACTTTTCTCTAAATTTGGCTGTGGGTACATGTTTTTGGTGTACGTTTTAGGTGTTTCAAATTCGTTTTCTCTAGAGCTAGCTATTGGCTTTCATTAAGGTACTTTGATGCATATGAAACTATGGTATATTGTGGTGCTCTTGTTTCAAGGGGGTTAATCTGTTTTATTGTGCGCGCGGTGGCTTTGGCTCTTTTCTTGGAGTTTTAGCTGGGCAGTGGTATGCTTCGATGCATTTAGGTTTTCGGGTTTGGCACTGGTTTGGTGAGACCGTTTGATGACGGTGTTGTTTTGCTTGTGAACTTTGATGTTTTTTTTTTACTCTTATGCTCTAGCTTATGGTTAGAGCATTCTATTAATCAAAATACTTTGTTGTTTAAAAAAAAAAAAAGGTTATTACACACTTACAGCTTCTCCTGTAGGAGATGCAAAAGCCGAGAGATAGTAATTGATGCCAATAAAATCATAGGAACCTTTCAGCATCTCTGACTCAAGTGCGGAAAATTTAGGAAGATGTTTCCCAGCAATTTCATTCATGGTGGATGGGTAGTCTCCATACACTAATGGGTGTAAAAACCTGAAAAACACAATAATGTTGACTGATTTTATTGTACTCTGAGTCTTCAAAAATATAAGTCATTTTGAGTGTTTTTAGACAAATTAAGAAAGTGGTTGAATATCATAAATTTTAAGGAGAAATGTCAAAAACATCTTTGATTATCATTAATGAAATGCTCATAAAGTACTCCCTCGTTAAAAAATAACTGATATATGATGTTGTTAAAAACACGCATATTAATGAGGTTAGTAGTACTAACCATCCTAATGTCCGATCCATAGCCTTATTAGATACCTTGAAATCAGTATCTGTTTCATCTCGGTCCATATACCAATTGGCTACTTCTACGACTCCAATCTCTCCTTTTTGACAACTCTAGCAGAAAATTGTATGTCTTCTTGTTATTTATAAAAAAAATAAATTCTATCATCTGAATTCATAAAGGTCATCGATTATATATAGGGAGATAAGTTTATATCAAGAATAAAAACCTGATACTTTGATTTGTACAAATCGACAGCAGCAGCATGAGCAAGAAGCAAATTATGTCCTACTATATAGGGTTCAGTAGCAGAATTCCCCTCTGTACAATTTCCTTCATTTTTAGAACAACGTCCAGGTGCTCCTATTCCCAGTTTGTAACCAATTGTGGTGAACATGAACGGTTCATTTACTGTCATCCAATACTTCACCCGATCTCCGAATTCGTTGAAGCATATATCCACGTAGTCTCGAAAGTCATTTCTAATTATGGATAATATATTAATTAATTAGATATTCATATGAATTTGCAAACACACCATGGTCGATCAAGGTTCATACATATGTAAAACTTAGCAAGAATATATCGATATTATGATGTATTTCTGTATTTATCTTGTAAGGGTAGTGTGGTAATTATCGATAGAGGGAAAGCCCTGAATTGTACTATATATATTGTACCTGTGTAATTGATCAATTACAAGCTAAACATTTTCCAAAATTCTTGACATGGTATAATCGAAAAAAAATAAAATTAAAAAATTGCTGGTTTGTTAAGTGTTCAGCAGAAACTTTTGGGAGACGATCGGATATTGAAACGGACTCCGATCGTGATGACAGTTTGAGGGTTTTTTCGTAATTGTTTCCTCTACAATCTTTACGGTGGAATATCCGTTTGGACGGTTCAAATTCTCTTAAATTGATCGCGACCAAACTGTTGCTTATTGTTTCAGCAGAATCTTTCTGGCGACGATCGGAAATTGAAACGGGCTCTGACCGTGACGAAATTTTGAGGGCGTGTTCGTCTCCTTATTTCCTAAAATCTGAACGGTGGAAATGGTTTTTTGACAGTTCAATCTCTCTAAATCAACCCGCAACCAAATTGCTGCGAGAGTGAACAAGGAAGCCATCCGATGAAGTTATGAACCTTGATGCCAACACACATTCTAGCGTTCTTAATTATAAAACTCCTTACGAATGTTTGTTTGGAAAGCCATCCGATTTTAAATGCTTCGTGTTCTGGGATGCTTGTGTTATGCACATTATCATCGTCCTTCCAAAAATAAATTTGATAGTCGTAGTCGTACGTGTGTGTTGATTGGATATCCTTTCAATAAGAAAGGTTGGACTCATTTTGTTCTGGAGGAGATTTTTGTGTCTCGGGATGTTAAATTTTATGAACATGTTTTTCCTTTTTCTGAACTCCATGTGACTCGACCCGACCAACCCCAGCCAAATGTAGCTAATGAAGTGAATGAAGATGATTTTTTCCTACATCTTCCTCTCAACCGGTAAACATGCTAGAACCTGTTACACCGGTTGAGGGGGGATTCAACCCATAGAAAATGTTACACTTGATGAACCTGCTCCCCTTCCACCTCATTACAATCGCGAACATGTTCAGGATACCATTGTAGTGGAGGAATTGGGTAGAGGACGACAACAGAAGATTCCTGACTCTCGGTTTTAGGATTTTGTTACTCATACCCTTATGGGAAACGAAAGTCCAGCATCTTGTTCACCCGCTTCAATAGCATCCTCAGGTACTCCTAGCTCTTATGCATTTTGTTAATTATGATTTATTTTTTGACAAGCACCACAAGTATCTCACAGCTATTACTACATGGACTCCTCCTAATACTTATAACGAGGCTATGAAACATGATGGATGCCGTAAGGCTATGGCCGATGAAGTTATGGCATTGGATGATTAGGGAACTTGGGTGCTACAGCCATTCCCTCCCCGAAAAAAGGCGTTGGGGAGTAAGTGAGTGTATATCGAATAATATGATGAGCATAGGACCTTGCAATGATTGAAAGCTCGGTTAGTGGCATTTGGACATCATTGGGAAGAAGGAATTGATTATACTGAGACATTTCCTCCTGTGGTGAAAATGGTGATGGTACGTACTTTCCTTAGTGTGGTTATGTGAAACGATGCGATATTCATTAGATGGATTTCCATAATGTTTTTCTGCAAGGAATATTTGGGGATTGAATTCAGCTAAACGTCTTGGTATACGTGGATGACATGATCATTGCCGGGAATGATAAAATGGCCATGACTATCTTCAAAGAATATTTGGGGAGGTGTTTTAAGATGAAGGATTTGGGCATCTTAAAGTACTTTCTTGGGTTAGAGGGGGCACGGAACAAAGATGAGATTTTTTTGAACCAACGGAATTATGAACTTGACATAATTAATGAAGCAAGTTTACTTGGGAGCAAACCAGCTGACATTCCTATTGAGCAGAATCACAAGTAAGCCCTTACCAATAGGAAGTTATTGAGTGATCCTGCCAAATAACGTCGTTTGATTGGTAGGCTTATTTATCTTGAGGTGACATGGCCCGACCTAGCTTACTCTCTTCATGTTTTGTCTCAGTTTATGCATGCTTCACGGATTGAGCAATGGGAAGCTACGTTGCGCTATTTGAAGAAGCATCATGGCCAGGGTATTTTATTGCGGTCTGATAGCTCTCTTCTTCTTGAGGGTTGGTGTGATTCTAATTGGGCTAGTTGCCCCCTTACTCGGCAGTGGATGACTTGTCTTTCTTGGCCTTTCACCTATATCCTGGAAGTTCAAGAAACAAGCCATTGTTTCCCGTTCCTCTGCATAATATGAATATCAGTCTATGGCCTCTCTTACATGCGAGTTAAAGTGGTTGAAGCGGTTGCTGGCTGATCTTGGAGTTCGGCACCCCCTGGTATTCGGCTCTTTTGTGACAGTCAATCGGCATTATACATTGCACATGATCCGATTTTTCATGAGCACACGAAACATATCAAAGGGATTGTCATTTCGAGCATGATGCTATTACAGATGGGTAGATTCTTCCTTCCTATATTCCAATGAAGTATCAGTTGGCGGATATTTTTACTAAGGCTTTGGGACGCCACCAATTTGAGTTTCTATTACGCAAGCTGGGAGTTGGCGGTCTTCATGCTCCAACATGAGGGGTGTATTATGATATTTTGATATTATGATGTATTTTTGTAATTACCTTGTAAGGGTACTTTGGTAAATATCGATAGAAGGCGAAGCCCTTGATTGTACTATATATATTATATATATTGTATATGTGAGATTGATCGATGACAAGGAAAACCTTTTCCACAGTTATTGACAAGGAGTGGTAAAAAAAATTAATTATGTATTTATCAAATAAAGTGATCCACATCCATGGATACATCGATTGGTGCTAGTAATGAAATTTTTTTTAAGCACAATCCGATGTAACTTTATTTATGTTTTTTTGAGTAAAGGAATTGCGATATTTTGTGGCGTAAAGGTTGTACGAAGGTTGTACTAAGTGACATATTAAAACCTTTCATTTTTACTATCTCTCTCATAATACAGATTTTATGGTGCAACGGTTGTAAGAATGTTGTATTAAATGACACACATTAGTGCCTTTCAATTTTACTCTCTCACATAATATATGAAGATGCTGGATCTCGTCTATGAATCAATTCCGGCCAATTACCTTTGTGTGAACGATCATTTATCCTATGAACCCTAAATCATGTTAAGGGGGATGTGTTTTTGGTGTATTTTAGACTAAGCTCTCGAGCTATTTCTCTTGAGTTGCCTACGTATCCAATAGCTTAATTGGAATCAAGTCTTTCGTAGTTCCTTAAGGTTTCTTATATAAGGGATGATTTATCACTTTCCTTGTCTTGCAAGGAATTACATCATATTAATATTAATATTATTTCCCTAAGGATATACACGCATAAATCCATATAATTTAGGGATAATTATGGAGATATTTGAATGTCAAGATCAGAGTCTTTATGACTTTGATCTTTCCTTATTTATCTTTAGCTATCCAGCACGTGGAATAACAGTCGGGGTTGCTCTATGCGTCCTACGCCGAGCCCTTAAGGCCATTATGGCCGATCTGGGCAGCTCATCTTCGCTAAGCCTTAGCCGACCTGCGGTGGCTGGAGGAGGAACTTCTGCCGATGTCCCACCTGGGGTAAATGACATGTCCTTAGCTTTTGGGGCTTTTAGCCCTTAATGCCTTACATTTAGAGGCTAGTCATTTATTATACGACTTAAAAGGATGACACTTGGCGTTGGTTGGGTTGGCCATCATCAAAAGCCCCGCAGATCTGATCTTGCATTTAAACGGTCAGATTTGCACCAGTGCAGTTCGGCCGAACATATATGACCTCGTGTTTTGAATTCACCAGCTTCCAAGTGGCGGCCTATTAACTAGGTCTTTATTTCTTTTTCGGGAACCGAGGCGTTTTCCCTCTTTTTCCATAACTGACGTCATTTACACGTCCATGGGGGGAGGGGTTATAACCCATGTCCTTTCACATCAGACTTTCCCACTTCTTCATTTTTGCTACAAAAACTCGGATTCTCTCCAAGACTTGCGTATTTACATGTAAGCGTTTTATTTCCTCTTTTTTTTTCTGAGTGTGTCCTCGTATTTTCTTCTCTAGTTCTTTCCGGGTTTGGCCCAGTAACCAGTAGTTCAAACGAAAGGGACTTCGAATCCCAATATTCATCGGAGGGAGAAGTCTTTCAATCTAGGGTTCAATTAGAAATCCCTATTTCTACCACTGTCTCTGACCGTAATGAAATTGAGAGTTAGCTGTAGATCCCCAGCCAGTTAATCCATCTAGGCATTGTTCCCATTTTGGGTTTACTTCCTTAATCAGAGTATCAGAGTACATATGACTGCAAGGTCATCCATAGGTTGTTTAGGGGTAAGATCCAAACTTAAACAGGACGATATTCTTCACATCTGCAATCGGTACAACATTGACTTGGACTAGTACTCCCCTCGTCTTCCTGGGGGTGTGAACTTATATGCTCATCAACCCCCGGAGGGGTACTATACTATGTACATGGAGCAATTCGCATATGGCCTTAAGGTCCCCTTCTGTCCGGCCTTCTTGGCCGTTCTCCGTCATTACCATCTGGGATCGGCCCAGATTGCCCCTAACGGAGTTAGGACGATCATCGGCTCGCGATCTGGTGCAGGTGTATAGATATTGAATTCTTCGTAGAGTTATTTAGGACCTTTTACCAACATAAAAAAGTTAGAAACCACAGTGGGTGGTACTACTTTCCTTGCCGAACAGATCATCGGTGGGGTATCCCCATGCTCTCCAAGGGGACATCTTCTATTCACAAATGGAAAACCCACTTTTTTTTATCCGTCACGGCGGGCACCCTGAACTAGGTGTTTGGAATTATCATCTACTTCCTGTTGATGTATGCCCTACTGGGGTTAATGATCGACTGTTGAAAGACATTCCCGAATTGATCGAGGCAGCTCGTCTGGATGACTCTAGGCCTGAGCCTTACCTGAGGCTTACCCAAATGGAAAATGATAACTGTAGGGCCTTTTCCTTTTGTATTACTTATAACGCATAAATTTTTGTCTATACGGTCTAACCCGGTTTCCTTACTTTTCAGTGGCCGATTTTGCTGACATCCTTAATGAAGCTGGTGAGGAAGAGGTTAGGTTGAGCACAACAAACATGGTATAAACCCAGACGCTGCTTGGGTTGGGGGTCATCTGGAGGTTCCCCTGGCATAAATCTTGAGGATCTTCGTACTGTGAAAGGTCTTCAGCAGGATGGGCTGACTGCTCCTATGCAGCGTACAGAACAGCGGGTAGAGAGCCTGATCGTCCTAAATGGTCCCAAGCCTACTATAGCAGATGGACAGCTTCAAGTGTGCTCCCGGTCTGGGCAGAAGAGGAACAGGCCTAATCGAGGTGATCAGGACATTTTTTAGGGGGGCTCCACTCCCCACATTGACTATATGTCTGAACTGCCAGACAAGGATCTGGACACTATGGTAAGTTTCTTCTTGCCTTTGTCTTTGTTTCTTCTTTTTATAATTACCTTCTAACCATACTGACCCCTGTAATGCTTCTTCAGGTTGTCAAGGCTGGGAAAGAGGTTTTGAAGAGGCTGGATAGCTTCTCTTCCCACAAGAGTTCTCTGGAGAAATGGATTGCTGAACTTTCGGCCAGCCGACAAAAACATAATGACGAATCTCTGTCCAAAGACGGGCATATCACTGATCTAAACGCCCAGCTCCTGGCTCAGCAGTCCGAACTGCAACAGATAAGGGATCAGCACGTCGCCGACCTTCAAAAGGCCACTGTTGACTATGCTAAGCAGATCTCGGGGTTAGATACCACAATAGACCATCTCCGTACTGAGAATGACGGGCTCAAGGCTGCGATGCCTGCGCAGGCGGCTCAAGTTGTTCATGAATTCAAGAACTCGGCTGTATGTACCGGGGCCTTAAGAGTTTTACTTGGCCCAATTTTAAATCATGGGTATACTATGGGCGTAGATGAGGCCAAGGAACAGTGTCCTGAGCTGATCATTGAGAATCTCGACCACGGGGGACTTCGCAAGCTGGGCGGCAACCTAGTCTTTGAGGCTAGACTTAGGGAGTTCTAGGTCGGTGAAGATCTGGCTGTTAAGTACGCCCGCAGACCTGCTGCTCATCCAGCCAATGCCTCTTCAACTCAACCTTCTGGTGCTTCTCCCAGTCAGCCTTCTCAACAAGATCCTTCTGCCGATTCTTAGGCCTGTGATTTATTTTTTCTTTTGAAAAATTTGTAATAATTTCCAACTTTTTCTATTACCTTTTGTTTTTGACAATGTATGCCTTTTAGGCACTTGTTCTATTATTTCTTTTTGGCTTTTGTTTTAGCCTTTGTATTCGTTCACGCGTAACTTAGGGTCCTTTGCCCTCTGATGTACATCATTTACAAGATGTGTTTTTTGAATGATGTGCTTCAGTGTTGGATTTGATTATTTCAAAAAATTTAAGTATATAATGCACCTCAGTTTTGAGCGTACATCGGGTCTGATCGTCTATTTTGTAGTTAGGTTTGGTTTTCACTAACTCCTGAGTCTCCTTTGTAGCTCAGTTCTGATCGTCTGTCCTGCAGACTTATAAAGTTTGTCCTTTGCAAACTTTTTTGAGTCTGACCTGCAGCTCAGTTCTGCTCGTCTGTCCTGCAGACTTATAAAGTTTGTCCTTTGCAAACTTTTCTGAGTCTAACCTGCAGCTCAGTTCTGATCGTCTGTACTGTAGACTTATAAAGTTTGTCCTTTGCAAACTTTTCTAAGTCTGACCTGCAGCTCAGTTCTGATCATCTGTCCTGCAGACTTATAATGTTTTTGGTTTTTACCAAGTTTTGAGGCTGCTTTGCAACTCAGTTCGTATTGTCTGTGCTGTAGACTTGTTAAGTTTGTCCTTTGCAAACTTTTCTGAGTCTGACCTGCAGCTAAGTTCTGATCGTCTGTCTTGCAGACTTATGAAGTTTGTCCTTTGAAGGCTATTAACCACAAGGTCGGTGGTTTGAACCCTCCTTCTAGTGCCAATTGACGATGCTGGATCTCGTCTATGAATCAATTCGTGCTAATTACCTTTGTGTGAACAATCATTTATCCTATGAACCCTAAATCGTGTTAAGGGGGATGTGTTTTAGGTGTATTTTAGACTGAGCTCTTGAGTTATTTCTCTTGAGTTGCCTACGTATCCAATAGCTT
This sequence comes from Gentiana dahurica var. dahurica, assembly GCA_024500145.1. Lineage (NCBI taxonomy): Eukaryota > Viridiplantae > Streptophyta > Magnoliopsida > Gentianales > Gentianaceae > Gentiana > Gentiana dahurica. The sequence continues at coordinate 69,198,793 of CM044903.1, forward strand.
AATTGGAATCAAGTCTTTCATAGTTCCTTAGGGTTGCTTATATAGGGGATGATTTATCCCTTTCCTTGTAGGCCTTGTCCTACAAGGATTTACATTGTATTATTATTAATATTATTTCCCTAAGGATATACACGCAAAATCCCTACAATTTTGGGATAATTATGGACATATTTGAATGATAAGATCAGAGACTTTATGACTTAGGATTCTTTCCTTATGTATCTTTAGCTATCCAGCACGTGGAATAACAGCCGGGGTTGCTCTTTACGTCTTGCGCCGAGCCCCCAAGGCCACTATGGCCGATCTGGGCAGCTCCTCTTCGCCAAGCCTTAGCCGACCTGCGGTGGCTGGAGGAGGAACTTCTGTCGATCTCCTACCTAGGGTATGGGACCTGCCCTTAGGTATGCTTTTGGGGCTTTTAGCCCTTAACGCATTACATTTAGAGGCTGGTCATTTATTATACGACTTAAAATGACACGTGGCGTAGGTCGGGTCGGCCATCATCAATATACTTTTGTTGTGTGTGAGACGTTGGAAATAAAAGGTTGTAATGTATGCAATTTGCTACAACCTCGATACAACGATTGAATTGTAAAATTTGTCACATAAATATGGTTTCTGAATGATGCTAAAACCTACTTACACAATGGGATTGAACTTGATTTATTGGCAAATGTCATTACACTTTCTGGTATTGACCAAAGTTCAATCTCCATCCACATCCCTATAAAAAAATCCCTCGCCTTCACCCCACCAACACAAAAAAAAAAAAAACAAACTTACACGATCTTGGAGTTTAGAAAGCCACCATATTCCTCTTCTAGGGCTTGTGGAACATCCCAATGAAAAAGGGTGACAAATGGCTTTATATCTGATAAATAAAATGATAGAAATCTTTAAATAATTAAAATATAATCATCATAATCTAATTATCATTGGAAAACGGTGGCGCGGGGTAGGAGAAGAGGAGAAATGTTTGCTACCGTTTTTACAAGCTCGTCGATGACATTATTGTAGAAATGCACTCCGTCCAAATTTAGGCCATTACATATCTTGCCATCTGAAATTACAATATTATTCAATATGGCCCAAAACCATGGACCAGCAATATTAAATATTGCATAAATTCATAACAAAATGAGGTAAAATGTTAGTCAAAAAGGCATTTTATTAATCGTTCATTACATGTGTTGTAAAATACAAAGGTTTCAGAAAAGAAGGATCTTGTACGAATTATATCACACCAATACTTCATTCACTTTATATAGAAATTACATAGAGTAGAGCCCAAGAAACAATTAAACAAAAAGACAACTACACCCTTAGAATGACTAAACCCTAGCCGACACCACACAACCCTAGACGACTTTATTATTATTTTATTACATCATATTCTCCAAGACTCCCCTCAAGTTGGAACATTCATGTCATACATGCCCAACTTGCTACGTATAATCTTGAGGCGACTTGAATAAAGCTTAAGTGAAAACATCGCTAATTGATCTCCGAGTGAACGAATGGTGTGCAAATCTCTTCCGAGAATCTTTTCACGAACAAAGTGACAGTCCCTCAATGTGTTTAGTCCTCTCGTGGAAAGCAGGATTAGTAGCAATGTACGAGAAGCTTGATTATCACAATAGAGAATCGGCCCTTCGGTCTCCATACATATCTCTTTCAAGAAGTACTTGATCCAAGTCACTCAATACACATATGATCCATGGCTCGATATTAAGCTTCGACTTGACCTAGCTACTACCTGCTTCTTACTCTTTCAAGATATCAAACTAACTTCTAAGAAAGTACAATAACTGTGGTGGATTTCTATCGACGGTGATCCATTAATCGACATCTGTGTATCCTTCCACTGATATGACCATTTGGTCGGTATATAATTCCAAACCCGGGCTTGATTAAGTATCGAAAAATACGCAAGACCGCTCCCCAATGAGGCTTTCTTGGACACTCCAAGAATTGACTAACCACACTTCTTGAATATGCAATATATGTTCGTAATCGTCAAGTACTTAAGTTTTCCAACCAGTCTTCTATATGCACCGGTGATTCAAACTCCTCACCCACATCTTTCAACAACTTTTGATTAGGGTCCATCGGTGTATCTACTGTCTAGGTCCAAGCATCCTATTACCAAGAGGCCAAGAATATACTTGGTTGACTCAAAATAATACCTTTTGTGAACAAGAAACTTCAATCCTAAGGAAGTAACGAAGTTTCCCAAGGTCCTTGGTGTGAAATTTCGACCCAAAAACTCATTTAATCTCGTAATACCACGAATCACTTCTTGTAATAACAATGTCATCCATATATACAACAAGAACTACTTATCCTGCACTTGTACGTAAATGAAACACACAATAATCAGTTCGACATTGTTTTAGACCACATGACTTAACCATCTCATAAAATTTGCCAAACCATGCCATGGAGACTGTGTCGGGCCATACAACAACTTCTTCAATTTACACACAAGGTTACTCTTCCCTATAAGCAACGATCCCGGTGGTTGCTCCATATAGACCTCCTCACGTAGGTCACCATGCAAGAAGGTGACCTCCTCACGAGTCACCATGCAAGAAGGTGTTCTTTACATCTAACCGTCTGAGGCCAACCATGAACTACAACCAAAGAGATTAAAATACGAATAGAAGGCATTTTGGCAACAGAGGAAAAAGTCTAATCATAATCAACTCCATAAGTCCGTGTGTATCCTTTAGCTACTAATCTTGCCTTTAGGCGCTCAACCAACCTAGTAGGACTCATTTTGATGCATATACCCGACGACAACCGATTATAGTCTTACCGGTTGGAGCGGAACAAGTTCTCATCGTTATTGTGCAAAGCCTCCATCTCCTCTTTCATAGCATGCGTCCATCCATTATGAGACAAGGCCTCCTGAAAAGTCTAAAGGATAGATCAGATTCTAAATTTGTGACATAGCATGTATAAGGGAGATAAGTGTTGTAAGGAAACAAAATTACTAATGGGATGTTGAATAACACAATACTGTTTGACTTACGGACATCAATGGGATGGTGATCCATGGTACCCTAATCTCGGAATGAGTTAATCACAGTCGAGAGTGCAATGGACATGGTTGATAAGAGTAAACTTGAGTAAGAAGTGGTCGGCCAGGAATTTGTAGTAACTCCACGGTACATGTAAGGGATAATTTTCCGGAGGTAAATGTTCCATCAACGTATCAAGGAAGGAAACACCGATAGCGGGGAAGAAAAATAGGTTGATTTGTTCATCAAAGGTGACATTAGCGAAACAAGGTATCGATGAAGTGTAGGATTATAACAACGGAAGCCTTTTTGTGTACGAGAATACCCCATGAAAACACATCTAGTAGCCTGAGGATCAAATTTATCAAAGCCAGGCCCAAAGTTTTGAACATAGTAGACATACTGATAGCAAAATAACCAACCGCTAACTTTAACCGACAGAGTATCGGGTCAACGGTAGTATAGTGTTCTCAAGGTCGAATCCATACGGAGTAATGTTCAAGTACCAAAGTCGACATAGAACTTTGTTCAGTTAAAATAATGGTGGAGAGTATTATACTAATGCAAAAGTAAAGATTATACTAACGAGTTTACTTCTAAGTATTAAAGGGTATAGTCGAACTATGATCCCACGAGCTACTTTTACCCCTAAGGAAAGACTTAACGAGGAGCGTGTCTTAACCGACCTACCTATCCAATGCAATTTAACGACATCCACGGGTGCCAACTCCTAATTCTAGCGATTAGACTGAACAACTCGATCTAACCACCCTATGTGAAGTTAATTAATTCTCCCTTTAGAAAACCAATTAACCTATCATGATTAAGCTCTAGAGTCGCTCGAACAACGATGACAAACCTCATTGGAAATGGACCTAACGACTAGGCGAATCTCGATCCTAAAACCCTTATCCCACATCTCACCGCAAAATACATCTATAAGTTCGATGTGTGTGACGTGAACTAGGTGATCAATCTAATTCAAAGACGTTAAAATAAGTTTTAGAACGTGGATTAATCGTTTAAACAATAATTTACGCACTACACAACTCCCAATCTCATCCCCTTAGGGTTTTCGCCGCTTTCACATAATTCGACTACACATGAATTTAGCTACTCATAATTATGCTAATAACGGAATAAAGAATGGAAATTGAACTAAAGACAATAAATAAAAGAAACATCATTACCATATAAGCTGAAAATTTGATCTAGAAAATATGAAGAAATAGTCGCACCCAAAATAAGGTGAGTCTTTGATCTTGTAAGCATAAAACTAAGCTATAAAAGATGTGTAGAATCAAAGGAAGTTATCTAGGGAATCAAGGGATCAAAGGGTGTTTAATCTATGCTAAAATCGCCTAAATCGCCAAGAAAAGTCTAAAGTCGGCCAAAGATGAGTAGGGGCTGAATGATGCGATTTATAGAGTAGGTCAAAATTAGAAAACGGAAAATATGAAGATATTAGGTTTCGTCAAGAAACGGTCGGTGAATCATGACTTGAGGCTTTTTGAAACTAGAACTCGATGTATGAGCTTTTTTAATCGGGCTGAACCTACTTAAACGCCGTCTAGGGGTCTTTGGACGGAAAATCAAACTTTCAATGAAGTGCCAATGTGTGATGCACGTAGATCAAGTGAAATTAAAATACTTGACCACCATAAACCAATACTAGCAAGAGGACTAGGTCCATCGTAGTATAGCTATAGCGAATCAAGGTCGATCCCACAGGAACCAATTGTGGATCATTTATATACAAACAATTAATCATTCATGCCAAGAACACGACGGTCTATGACCAACAAAATACAAGAAAGGTAAAGGACACGACTCGACACAACACATAAACAACGTAATTAACCTCCCCAATCATCATGTTATCGTTTGGATCTAGAGATTCTATATAATTAAGCTAGACTCGACAACTATTAATCCGATCCGTATTTCTTTTATATTGGCTACGGAGTCATCCCCTAAACTAGATCTAGCTCCGGGTAGGCCATCCAGATCACTATGCTACATCACGTGACTTCGCTTTTTCGCCTCCATCTCATATGACTTGCACGCTTACAAAACTAGGGATGCCGATATTAACCGTATTCCTCACCTAGGCAACATTCCTTTGGACGATCGCATCGGTCTCCCATTAACAATTACTTGACGGTCTCATGTTAATCTACGATTTGCGTATAACTAGGTGTGCACAATTCCTAATATAGAATGATCTAGATCTCAGAAAGTCCCGGAAGATCAATTCATGAGCCGACCTAGGAGCCCTATATTGGTATTTCCTAATCATACGCTAATTTCGTAGCCATACCTACTAAGATAAGAAATTCTATGTGGACAATCACACCATAAAGACGTGGCTAGATTGACGCGAACAACTAAATCTTAGCGTTTCTACATACGTAACGGATAAAATAGAGACTCATAAAGCAATTATATAGATCTACTAAAAACACGGTTGTCGATCATACCAAAGTCATCTATAGATCACCGGATAAAGATCGTGTGGACCCTTATAGACAAGGAATCCCCACTTCCTCATATCGTATCCTCAGATCTATCGGTGAAGAACGAACAACCTCAAACGATAAACAATAATTGGGGACTTAATTACAAAGAACTAAGAACAAATAAATACAAGAACTTACATTATTGCGATCTTGCATAAAACCGCTCTAAGAAAAAATTTTATTATAAATTGTGTATATTGTATTGTGTAAAGAAGTGTGTAAAAGGCGTGTATTGTATGCCTTTATTTATAGGGGTTCAAGCTAATTAAGAGATATACATCAAAATGTCAAAACAAATAAGAGATAACTCTCGGCCGATCTCCAAAATAAGAAGCTCTTATCGTCCCTATGGTTGGCGCCAACTCTTCTTACTCCTCTTTTCATGCTTATCCGATCTTTATCTTGAATTTCCTTTGATTTATCTTGAGATTTAATTTTTCCATTTGTATTTATCCTCCATAATTATCCAAATCGCAAAATAGATATTTATCCCAAAATAAATCATTTTTAAATAAAACGGATAAATATAATAAAACGGATAAATGCCGATTTATATAATAAAACGGATAATCACCAAATTATATCTTATAAAATGGATAAATACCAAATTATATTTTATAAATCACAAAACATTAAATAATCCATATAAACATGTGATTTAATATAAAATACATATTATTAGTCCCGATTTAAGGTCTACGTTGATGACTTTTACGGGTATAATTTGACCGTCATCACGTGGACCGTCGAATGTGCGACGCCCGTCGATGTAGCTTCAGCGCCCATCCGAGTATAGCAAACGCCCGTCGCTTGTCTACACTCCAAACTTGGCTTTATTCACTTTTTATGCTACATTCGGGCCACGAACACGTCTCATAGTCCAAAACATCACCTTCGGGTCCTCAAGTCACCTATGTCCCGCAATAACATAGACAAACAAACACCACGCGTAATTCCACAAGACAAAAGTGCTCGAAATGAGGTAAATATCGCTAAAAAGGTGGAGTTTACAATCGATATGATGTTTAACTCCCGTGCATATAATTCTTGATATTACTCTAAACGGTCTATATCTACCCAAAACATGCCAATACGGTGATAAGCGGGGTTAAAGCGCACACCAAAGTACTAAAGTTGACTCCCATCAACCACCCCACACTTAGCCTTTGCTCGTCCTCGAGTAAGTTAGGCGCTCTAAAAGCAGACCATGGGATCAACTTTACGACACATGCATAGCGCTCACGGCATCAAGGCAAAAGTAAAGTAGACAATGAACGACACCGCTTGACTCTACCTTACCATGAAAATGAAGTGTGTGTGATATAGACCGAGGACTACACTCAAAATGATCACCGGCTTGAATACCGGCCAAATGACTACACGCAGCTCATACCGGGCTAGAATCTCCACTAATTGAGGCAACCGAGGCTAAATACGGTCAAGTAGGACTTGAAGGGTTATAATGTCAAGCTCGGACGGGATTAATCGAAAGGAAATTTTGGGATGGAGAAAGAGAAAACACGAGTAAACCTAATCATTTCATGTATTCTTGGTTTGAAAACATACCAAACCACACCAAAATTCTTTCGATTCTTTACGTAGTAATTTATAAACAACCACAACCTTAACATCATACTCTTATTTATTCAAAACATCCTCCATTGATTTTTTCCAACTTTATTCAAACTTTATTTTCTTCTTTTTTTTTCATTTTCTTTCTTTTCAACTTTTTTTTCTTTTTTTTTCTTTCTTGTTTTTCAACCACAAGCCTCACAATAGTTCCTCGAGCACCTCCCTTCATATATTCTCTTGTACTAACCAACTCCTCTCAAGCACGCACCATCTCCCACCCCACACTTGATTTAGCAAGTGTGTATAAAGTAACGACTAAGTCCACTCATACGGTGATCAAAAGAAACGTGGCCAAAAATAAGGCCGGGTTAGGGTAATACATGCTAAGTAACCAAAACGGCTCATTTCGGACGGTGGTCGACCGTCCTATCAAGGCTTAGAGGTGTTACGAGGGTAAAATGTTGGGATCTTGGCTTATTGGCTCGCTAGGTCAAAGAAGCGCCATGACTCTCATCCCGTATCCGCCTAGAATAACCTTTCTATTTTGCCTCGCAACTAGTGGTACAAGTGCGATAGCAACCGGACTAAGTGCAACCAAGGTCTATGTGCAATAAAAAGGGTTCAGATCGTGACAAAATAAAATCACCCGCATACATTACTCGTTTACTAAGACATCTACCAAATCCACCGTGAGAAACATGCATATAACGCGTGTCAAACCGTGAAAAGTTTTAAAATTTTAAGCCACGAATCGACTCAAAATGGACATTAACTAAGCATATCACAATTAATGGCACATTTATCAATCGAAACAATAAAGCTAAGTCGTATCCACCCCCACTTCGAATGAAGCCATCCTCGTGTGTGAATGAGATAGAAAAGGAGACTTAGCTTTAGACCCAGCAGAAAGGCGCTATCGAATCCCGTAACCGTGAGAAAACACGACCCCAATCCCTATACCAAAACAAAAACAACCACAAAGCATGCTCGGGACATGGTCCTCGTGCCAAAATATGCAATAGGGATATAGGGTATAAAATGTAGAAGGCCTTGTCACATCGAAAAACTCGATGTGCAATATATATAGCACTTCACATAAGAGCTTTAGATAGAAAAACACCCACACGGGTAAAGCACATAACATCTAAGCATCAATAAGGCCACAGAGGCACACTCATCATAGAAAGCATCACACGTGCACACATATCATAGGCAAGGCATAAATTCATATAAGAGCACATAAGAAGATATTCCTAGATTCCTTTCAATTCCACACGTTTTATTAAGGCGGGTTGCCTCCCCAAGCGCTTTGTTTTACGTCGTTGGCTCGACCGGGTGACTTAACAAACTCAACTCAAAACAACCTCAAATAACTTACCAAATAAGCACATAGCATGTCAACCAAATTCAGCATTCATAAGTTTAAACATGCTCGTAGATATCCCAAGGGCAATCATAAAATAGTCGAGCTAGTGAGCGGCTTACCTCGTGCCACTTGTGCTTTCTCTGCCATCTCACACTCTCTTTCCTATCCGGCTTTGGCGATGGCTTCCTCTTAGACTTCTTGTAATCGGTGGTTTATCAATCCGCACTTTTCCTAGCTTGGGAGCACCGGTGCAACGGGCGATCTGATTTATTCTTCGCCTCGATCTTGCCTCGATCAACGACATCTCATAAGCGCACCGCATCTCCTTTTGACAATCTTTTTCCTTCACGCACGTCGACGCACCACACCACAAGAAAACAAAGATTCTATATATAAACATTCATCATTTATAGCTTGACGACCTCTATCCTTGTAGACATTTAAACGCTCTCTTTTGCCCCTAACTCCAAACGAAATATCTCCACTCTTTACTCCTATCTGAGCATCACTAGTGGTCAAAAAGGGCGACCTAACATGACAGAGGTCCTAGAGTCCATCTCCATGTCAAGAATCACAAAATCCACAGGAACACGAACTTGCCTACGAACTAGCACATCTTGACTACCCCCAACGGTTTCCTCACCGACCTATCACCATTTGTAGGGTCATTCCCGTGAGCTCTAAATCACCTAACCCTAATTTTTCATAAAGTGCTTTAGGCATCAAGCTCACGAAGCTCCTAAATCACATAAAACATTTTCAATCATGATTGCCTATGGTGATAGGAATGGTGAAACCTCCTCTATCTCTCATCTTAGGGGAATTTTCTTGTCATAAAGCTGAACACTCCTCCCTCAAACTACCTTACCCATTTTCTCTACTTGCCAACATCACTTTCAAACACTTAAAATACTCGGGCACACTAGCAATCGCCTCTAACAGGGGGACATTGATCTCTACCTTCCTAAGAATGTCGAGGAACCTATGCTGATTTTAGAAGAACGGCTTCTTAGGGCCTTTAGGTGGGTAAGGCAACGCATTCTCATCAAAATCGGGAGGGAGGCATAAAATTTTTCTTACCTCGAGTGTTTGGCCTTGGAGGCCCAGATGTAGCTTCTTTCGTCATCGGCTTGCTCGGTTCCTCCTCTTTCATGTCCAAAACTATGAAATCCCGCTTCTCCATTGCTTCATCTCTTCCAGTTTGAGCTTCATGCTCCCTCTGTACTTCCATTGATCGCTCTTTCCTTACAATCGCGAGATCTCTCTTAATGACTAACTCTCTTCTCACGCCTTCCAACTCAATTTCCATTATCTCTCTCTTTCTTGCCTTAGTTTCATCCTTTTCATCCAAATATTTCTCTGCTTGACCCTCTCTTTGGTTTGGTCCACTCGATTCTCTACCACTTCTAGTGAATATTGCATTCACTTGTCTCGGGTTCTGCTCGGATCACTCAAATTCTTCTTGATGTGTTTGTGATTTGCCCAACTTGGGTTTCCAAATTCGAATGGCGGAGTGAGTGGCCACTTTTTCTCAACATTTTTATTTAATTCAGATCTGATCCTATCCAAGATTTCTAGGATTATCTCGGTTGACGTCTTGAGCACCGTAATTGTTCAATTGTTGAGTGTTTTGATTGTTCGGTGAAGATGAGCATTCGAGATCTTGATATGTGCGAATTCGCTTTCTCGATGGTGGCTCGCTTCTTGATTCGATTGGAATTGATTGTTTTGTTGGCCTTGATTTTGATTCCATCCGATTACTCCCTTGATTATTCGCCCCATTGATTATTCTCATTGGTGGCCCTGTCGATTGTTCGATATATGCCTTGATCGGTATTTTGATAGGTATTCGATTCGGGGTTCGATTCCAAGATTGGTTATTTGGGCTTTGGTTCTGAACCCTTGGTTCGATTGTTGTTGTTTCGATTCCAATTACGCCTGTTGGTTCGATTCCGATTACCCACATTACCTTGTCCAATATAGCTCACATTGTACTTCTTCTTTGCTCTTCCATGCCATACTCGAATCAGCCCTGGTTATCAAAATTTGAATTCCATCTTGTTGGCCAAAATCTTGTTGATTATTTGTTACGTCCCATTGCAAACACATTATGTTGTTTGTTGTGGCAACTGTTGTGGGTAAGTGGACCTCTTTAGTGAAGTACATTGCAAAGCGGAATGGCCACCCTACACATTTGGCATTGTAATGCCGCCTTTCTCTCGCCTCCATCCTCTCCATCATTAGTGACATCACTTGCATCTTCTCATGCAATGCTTGCTCTCTATCCAAATCGTCTTTCAATGACTTTCAGTTTCAGGCGCTTTCTTGTTATTTCTTGTAGAGCCCCCGCCCTTCTCTATCTCGCCGCATTCTCTATCTGTCTCATAGCTTGTTCGGCGGCGATTCATAATATCTCCGCCGCTTGCGGCATTCAAATTTTATTTTGGCCCATCGGTTCTAAAGCCCTGAATAATATAATAACTTGCTCCACCGTAGAAAAACCGTGAGGAGGGCATCTCTTGATGAACCCTAAATCTCTCATAAGTCTCTTTTAATGTCTCTCCTCGAGACCGTCAAGCGAAGAGATTTCTTCTTTCGGATCCAAAATCTTTGCGGAGGAAATACTTTTTCGAAACACTCGCTACATCGCCGGTATGCAATGAATCATTGGGTAATGAATCGAACCAATCCTTTGCGGCTCATCTCAATGCAAACGGAAAAACAATTAGCTTCACTTTGCCTCGTCACTCACCCGTTATATTTCCTCGTTCCACAAATTTGGAGGAAATGATCAAGAAAGTTTGGTTCTCGGTTGATTTCCGTGGAATAGAGCATGTTCCCCAACATGTTCGTAATATTTTGCTTGATGTCCATGTTGTTTGCATTAGTTGGGGCACTCTAATTGGATTGTGCCCTATAACTTCCTCAAGGGTGGTAACATAGTCTCGGCAGACTCTCGGTCTCTGTGCACGATGAGCCATATGTGGCTAATAATTCTCATTGTTTTTTGCCGATAAAAGCTGCATAGGGGTTCTTGAGGATACGGGTTTTGGAACCCTGTTGATTCTCCTGTTCCTTAGCATTTGTAGTTCTCTTTCGATCGTAGATTGGTCATACCGCCTTGAATCCGAGTGTTCTGTTGTTGCAACGGTGGCCGAAAGTACGCCTGTTCCTATTCTGCTTACCCCAAGTCGCCTATCACCACCAATCCCAAACCCACCTCGGTTACTCCCAATTCCGGTTCTCGAGTGTATTGAGGGTCGATCGTTCTTGAGTCTCAACCCATCATTCTCCAATTGTTCTATACGATCACGGATTGGGGTCAATTGTAAAGTTGTATCCACGAGGTTGGATGTCGCCTGGTGCATTGTGCTCGATCAAAGGCTCAAAATTATCCCGACCATCCAAATTATCTCTACCATTGGGCTCATTCATCTCTTTAGAGAAGTCCGAGAGACGTATCAATTAATACTTCTTCTTCGCAGAGGGTTTGGAGTCCCGATAACGATCTCCTTTCTTCTTTGACTGCTCCGTGGCGTGCAAAGGCTTCAATCTCTTCAATCGGCTCGATGAGAGGTTGATTCGAACTTCGTGGTCATGCAATCGCCAAACAAGAAACAACAAGAAAACAAAATAAAATGACCTAAGCCCAAGCTTTCGGTCAACTTACAAGATATCAAAGCGTTACTCCCGAACGGCGCCAAAATTCTTGATAGCAAAATAACTAACCGCTAACTTTAACCGACAGAGTATCGGGTCAACGGTAGTATAGTGTTGTCAAGGTCGAATCCACAAGGAGTAATGTTCAAGTACCAAAGTCGACCTAGAACTTAGTTCAGGTCAAAATAATGGTGGAGAGTATTATACTAATGCAAAAGTAAAGATTATACTAACGAGTTTACTTCTAAGTATTAAAGGGTATAGTCGAACTATGATCCCACGAGCTACTTTTACCCCTAAGGAAAGACTTAACAGGGAGCGTGTCTTAACCAACCTACCTATCCTATGTAGTTTAACGACATCCACGGGTGCCAACTCCTAATTCTAGCGATTAGACTGAACAACTCGATCTAACCACCCTATGTGAAGTTAATTAATTCTCCCTTTAGAAAACCAACTAACCTAACATGATTACGTGCGAGAGTCGCTCGAACAACGATGACAAACCTCTATATTGGAAACGGACCTAACAACTAGGCCGAATCTACGCAACGATCCTAAAACCCCTTATCCCACATCTCACCGCAAAATACATCTATAAGTTCGATGTGTGTGACAGTGAACTAGGTGATCAATCTAATTCAAAGACGTTAAAATAAGTTTTAGAACGTGGATTAATCGTTTAAACAATAATTTACGCACTACACAACTCCCAATCTCATCCCCCTTAGGGTTTTCGCTCGCTTTCACATAATTCGACTACACATGAATTTAGCTACTCATAATTATGCTAATAACGGAATAAAGAATGGAAATTGAACTAAAGACAATAAATAAAAGAAACATCATTACCATATAACTGCTGAAAATTTGATCTAGAAAATATGAAGAAATAGCTGCACCCAAAATAAGGTGAGTCTTTGATCTTGTAACGCAAAACTAAGCTATAAAAGATGTGTAGAATCAAAGGAAGTTATCTAGGGAATCAAGGGATCAAAGGGTGTTTAATCTATGCTAAAATCGCCCCTAAATCGCCGAAGAAAAGTCTAAAGTCGGCCAAAGATGAGTAGGGGCTGAATGAGCTGCGTATTTATAGAGTAGGTCAAAATTCTGCTACTGTCAGTCCTGGACGCCCGTCCAGGTCATGGCAGACGCCCGTCCGCCTGGAAAATATGAAGATATTAGGGTTTCGTCTTCAGTGGACGGGCGTTCGCATTCCTCTGAACGCCCGTCTGGTGAATCATGACTTGAGGCTTTTTGAACCCTGGACGCTCGTCTAGAACTCTGGACGCCCGTCTGTGGTGTATGAGCTTTTTTTTAATCGGGCTGAACCTACTTAAACGCCCGTCTAGGGGTCTTTTGGACGCCCGTCCAGCTGAAAATCAAACTTTCTGAATGAAGTGCCAATGCTGTGTGATGCACGTAGATCAAGTGAAATTAAAATACTTGACCACCATAAACCAATACTAGCAAGAGGACTAGGTCCATCGTAGTATAGCTATAGCGAATCAAGGTCGATCCCACAGGGAACCAATTGTGGATCATTTATATACAAACAATTAATCATTCATGCCAAGAACACAGACGGTCTATGACCAACAAAATACAAGAAAGGTAAAGGACACGACTCGACACAACACATAAACAACGTAATTAACCTCCCCAATCATCATGTTATCGTTTGGATCTAGAGATTCTATATAATTAAGCTAGACTCGACAACTATTAATCCGATCCGTATTTCTTTTATATTGGCTACGGGAGTCATCCCCTAGACTAGATCTAGCTCCGGGTAGGCCATCCAGATCACTATGCTACATCACGTGACTTCGCTTTTTCGGCCTCCATCTCATATGACTTGCACGCTTACAAAACTAGGGATGCCGATATTAACCGTATTCCTCACCTAGGCAACATTCCTTTGTTCAGGCGTACTTCCTAGACGATCGCATCAGTCTCTGTCCCATTAACAATTACTTGGACGGTCTCATGTTAATCTACGATTTGCGTATAACTAGGTGTGCACAATTCCCTAATATAGAACAGATCTAGATCTCGCTGAAAGTCCCGGAAGATCAATTCATGAGCCGACCTAGGAGCCCTATATTGGTATTTCCTAATCATACGCTAATTAAAACAGACGAGCGACGTAGCCGTAGCCATACCTACTAAGATAAGAAATTCTATGTGGACAATCACACCATAAAGACGTGGCTAGATTGACGCGGCGAACAACTAAATCTTAGCGTTTCTACATACGTAACGGATAAAATAGAGACTCATAAAGCAATTATATAGATCTACTAAAAACACGGTTGTCGATCATACCAAAGTCATCTATAGATCACCGGATAACAGATCTGGGCGTGTGGACCCTTATAGACAAGGAATCCCCACTTCCTCATATCGTATCCTCAGATCTACTTCGTTCGGTGAAGAACGAACAACCTCAAACGATAAACAATAATTGGGGACTTAATTACAAAGAACTAAGAACAAATAAATACAAGAACTTACATTATTGCAGATCTTGCATAAAAACTGCTCTAAGAAAAACTGGGAATTTTATTATAAATTGTGTATATTGTATTGTGTAAAGAAGTGTGTAAAAGGCGTGTATTGTATGCCTTTATTTATAGGGGTTCAAGCTAATTAAGAGATATACATCAAAATGTCAAAACAAATAAGAGATAACTCTCGGCCGATCTCCAAAATAAGAAGAAAAATGCGCCCCCCTCTTATGCGTCCCTATGGTTGGCGCCAACTCTTCTTACTCCTCTTTTCATGCTTATCCGATCTTTATCTTGAATTTCCTTTGATTTATCTTGAGATTTAATTTTTCCATTTGTATTTATCCTCCATAATTATCCAAATCTGCAAAATAGATATTTATCCCAAAATAAATCATTTTTAAATAAAACGGATAAATATAATAAAAACGGATAAATGCCGATTTATATAATAAAAACGGATAATCACCAAATTATATCTTATAAAATGGATAAATACCAAATTATATTTTATAAATCACAAAACATTAAATAATCCATATAAACATGTGATTTAATATAAAATACATATTATTAGTCCCGATTTAAGGTCTACGTTGATGACTTTTACGGGTATAATTTGACCGTCATCACTGTGGACTGCCCGTCTGGAATGTGCAGACGCCCGTCTGATGTAGCTTCACGGCAGACGCCCATCTGGAGTATAGCAAACGCCCGTCTGGCTTGTCTACACTCCAAACTTGGCTTTTATTCACTTTTTATGCTACATTCGGGCCACGAACACGTCTCATAGTCCAAAACATCACCTTCTGGGTCCTCAAGTCACCTATGTCCTGCAATAACATAGACAAACAAACACCACGCGTAATTCCACAAGACAAAAGTGCTCAGAAATGAGGTAAATATCGCTAAAAAGGTGAAGTTTACAATCGATATGACAGTTTAACTCCCCGTGCATATAATTCTTGATATTACTCTCGAAACGGTCTGTATCTACCCAAAACATGCCAATACGGTGATAAACGGGGGTTAAACTGCACACCAAAGTACAGTAAAGTTGACTCCCATCAACCACCCCACACTTAGCCTTTGCTCGTCCTCGAGTAAGTTAGGCGCTCTAAAACAGACCATGGGATCAACTTTACGACACATGCATAGCGCTCACGGCATCAAGGCAAAAGTAAAGTAGACAATGAACGTACACCGCTTGACTCTACCTTACCATGAAAATGAAGTGTGTGTGATATAGACCGAGGACTACACTCAAAATGATCACCGGCTTCGAATACCGGCCAAATGACTACACGCAGCTCATACCGGGCTAGAATCTCCACTAATTGAGGCAACCGAGGCTAAATACGGTCAAGTAGGACTTGAAGGGTTATAATGTCAAGCTCGGGACGGGATTAATCGAAAGGAAATTTTGGGACTGGAGAAAGAGAAAAACACGAGTAAACCTAATCATTTCATGTATTCTTGGTTTGAAAACATACCAAACCACACCAAAATTCTTTCGATTCTTTCTGTAGTAATTTATAAACAACCACAACCTTAACATCATACTCTTATTTATTCAAAACATCCTCCATTGATTTTTTTTCCAACTTTATTCAAACTTTATTTTTCTTCTTTTTTTCTGTTTCATTTTCTTTCTTTTTCAACTTCTTTTTTTTTTCTTTTTTTTTTTCTTTCTTGTTTTTCGAACCACAAGCCTCACAATACGTTCCTCGAGCACCTCCCCTTCATATATTCTCTTGTACTAACCAACTCCTCTCGAAGCACGCACCATCTCCCACCCCACACTTGATTTAGCAAGTGTGTATAAAGTAACGACTAAGTCCACTCATACGGTGATCAAAAGAAACGTGGCCAAAAATAAGGCCCAGGGTTAGGGTAATACATGCTAAGTAACCAAAACGGCTCATTTCGGACGGTGGTCAGACCGTCCTATCAAGGCTTAGAGGTGTTACGAGGGTAAAATGTTGGGATCTTGGCTTATTCGGCTCTGGCTAGGTCAAAGAAGCGCCATGACTCTCATCCCGTATCCGGCCTAGAATAACCTTTCTATTTTGCCTCGCAACTAGTGGTACAAGTGCGTATAGCAACCAGACTAAGTGCAACCAAGGTCTATGTGCAATAAAAAAGGGTTCGTATCGTGACAAAATAAAATCACCCGGCATACATTACTCGTTTACTAAGACATCTACCAAATCCACCGTGAGAAACATGCATATAACGCGGTGTCAAACCGTGAAAAGTTTTAAAATTTTAAGCCACGAACTGACTCAAAAATGGACATTAACTAAGCATATCACAATTAATGGCACATTTATCAATCGAAACAATAAAGCTAAGTCGTATCCACCCCCCACTTCGAATGAAGCACTGTCCTCAGTGTGTGAATGAGATAGAAAAGGAGACTTAGCTTTAGACCCAGCAGAAAGGCGCTATCGAATCCCGTAACAGCCGTGAGAAAACACGACCCCAATCCCTATACCAAAACAAAAACAACCACAGCAAAGCATGCTCGGGACATGGTCCTCGTGCCAAAATATGCAATAGGGATATAGGGTATAAAATGTAGAAGGCCTTGTCACATCAGAAAAACTCGATGTGCAATATATATAGCACTTCACATAAGAGCTTTAGATAGAAAAAACACCCACACGGGTAAAGCACATAACAGCTAAGCATCAATAAGGCCACAGAGGCACACTCATCATAGAAAGCATCACACGTGCACACATATCATAGGCAAGGCATAAATTCATATAAGAGCACATAAGAAGATATTCCTAGATTCCTTTCAATTCCACACAGTTTTATTAAGGCGGGGTTGCCTCCCCCCAAGCGCCTTTGTTTTACGTCGTTGGCTCGACCGGGTGACGCTGAACAAACTCAACTCAAAACAACCTCAAATAACTTACCAAATAAGCACATAGCATGTCAACCAAATTCAGCATTCATAAGTTTAAACATGCTCGTAGATATCCCAAGGGCAATCATAAAAATAGTCGAGCTAGTGAGCGGCTTACCTCGTGCCACTTGTGCTGCTTTCTCTTGCCATCTCACACTCTCTTTCCTATCCGGCTTTGGCGATGGCTTCCTCTTAGACTTCTTGTAATCAGGTGGTTTATCAATCCGCACTTTTCCTAGCTTGGGGAGCACCGGTGCAACGGGCGATCCTGATTTATTCTGTGCCTCGATCTTGCCTCGATCAACGACATCTCATAAGCGCACCGCATCTCCTTTTGACAATCTTTTTCCTTCCTGCACGTCAGTACGCACCACACCACAAGAAAACAAAGATTCTGTATATAAACATTCATCATTTATAGCTTGACGACCTCTATCCTTGTAGACATTTAAACGCTCTCTTTTGCCCCTAACTCCAAACGAAATATCTCCACTCTTTACTCCTATCTGAGCATCACTAGTGGTCAAAAAAGGACGACCTAACATGACAGAGGTCCTAGAGTCCATCTCCATGTCAAGAATCACAAAATCCACAGGGAACACGAACTTGCCTACCTGAACTAGCACATCTTCAGCTACCCCCAACGGTTTCCTCACCGACCTATCAGCCATTTGTAGGGTCATTCCCGTAGGCTCTAAATCACCTAACCCTAATTTTTCATAAAGTGCTTTAGGCATCAAGCTCACAGAAGCTCCTAAATCACATAAAACATTTTCAATCACTGTATTGCCTATGGTGATAGGAATGGTGAAACCTCCTCTATCTCTCATCTTAGGGGGAATTTTACTGTCATAAACTGCTGAACACTCCTCCCTCAGCTTAACTACCTTACCCATTTTCTCTCTACTTGCCAACATCACTTTCAAACACTTAAAATACTCAGGCACACTAGCAACTGCCTCTAACAGGGGGACATTGATCTCTACCTTCCTAAGAATGTCGAGGAACCTATGCTGATTTTCAGTAAGAACTGGCTTCTTAGGGCCTTTAGGTGGGTAAGGCAACGCATTCTCATCAAAATCAGGAGGGGGAGGGGGCAGAAAATTTTTCTTACCTCGAGTGTTTGGCCTTGGAGGCCCAGATGTAGCTTCTTTCGTCATCACTGGCTTGCTCGGTTCCTCCTCTTTCATGTCCAAAACTATGAAATCCCGCTTCTCCATTGCTTCATCTCTTCTGGTTTGAGCTTCATGCTCCCTCTGTACTTCCATTGATCGCTCTTTCCTTACAATCGCGAGATCTCTCTTAACAGCAGCTAACTCTCTTCTCACAGCTTCCAACTCAATTTCCATTATCTCTCTCTTTGCTGCCTTAGTTTCATCCTTTTCATCCAAATATTTCTCTGCTTCGACCCCTCTCTTTGGCTGGTCCACTCCCGATTCTCTACCACTTCTAGTGAATATTGCATTCACTTGTCTCGGGTTCTGCTCAGCATCACTCAAATTCTTCTTCAGTGTGTTTGTGATTTGCCCAACTTGGGTTTCCAAATTCTGAATGGCGGAGTGAGTGGCCACTTTTTTCTCAACAGCATTTTTATTTAATTCAGATACAGTCCTATCCAGTATTTCTAGGATTATCTCAGTTGACGTCTTCTGAGCACCAGAATTGTTCAATTGTTGAGTGTTTTGATTGTTCTGGTGAAGATGAGCATTCAGATGCTGATATGTGCCAGAATTACTGTTTCTCAGTGGCTGGCTCGCTTGCTGATTCTGATTGGAATTCAGATTGTTTTGTTGGCCTTGATTTTGATTCCATCCCTGATTACTCCCTTGATTATTCTGGCCCCAGTTCTGATTATTCTGCTGTTGGTGGCCCTGTTGCTGATTGTTCTGATATATGCCTTGATCGGTATTTTGATAGGTATTCTGATTCTGGGGGTTCTGATTCCAAGATTGGTTATTTGGGCTTTGGTTCTGCCTGAACCCTTGGTTCTGATTGTTGTTGTTTCGATTCCAATTCTGCCCCTGTTGGTTCTGATTCCAGTTACCCACATTACCTTGTCCAATATAGCTCACATTGTACTGCTGCTGCTCTTCCATGCCATACTCGAACTGCTGGCCCTGCTGGTTATCAAAATTTGAATTCCACTGTTGCTGTTGGCCAAAATCTTGTTGATTATTTGTTACCTGTCCCATTGCAAACACATTATGTTGCTGTTGTGGAGGCAACTGTTGTGGGTAAGTGGACCTCTTTAGTGAAGTACATTGCAAAGCGGAATGGCCACCCCTACACATTTGGCATTGTAATGCCGCCTTTCTCTCTGCCTCCATCCTCTCCATCATTAGTGACATCACTTGCATCTTCTCATGCAATGCTTGCTCTCTATCCAAATCGTCTTTCAATGACTTTACAGTTTCCAGAGGCGCTTTCTTGTTATTTCTTGTAGAGCCCCACTGCCCTTCTCTATCTGCCGCATTCTCTATCTGTCTCATAGCTTGTTCTGGCGGCAGATTCATAATATCTCCGCCGCTTGCGGCATTCAGCTTATTTTGGCCCATCGGTTCTAAAGCCCTGAATAATATAATAACTTGCTCCACCGTAGAAAAACCGTGAGGAGGGCATCTCTTCAGTAGACCCCTAAATCTCTCATAAGTCTCTTTTAATGTCTCTCCCTCGAGACCGTCAAACGAAGAGATTTCTTCTTTCAGATCCAAAATCTTTGCCGGAGGGAAATACTTTTTCAGAAACACTCTCGCTACATCTGCCCAGGTATGCAATGAATCATTGGGTAATGAATCGAACCAATCCTTTGCGGCTCATCTCAATGCAAACGGAAAAACAATTAGCTTCACTGCCTCGTCACTCACCCCGTTATATTTCCTCGTTCCACAAATTTGGAGGAAATGATCAAGAAAGCTGTTTGGTTCTCAGTTGATTTCCCGTGGAATAGAGCATGTTCCCCCAACATGTTCAGAATATTTTGCTTGATGTCCATGTTGTTTGCATTAGTTGGGGGCACTCTAATTGGATTGTGCCCTATAACTTCCTGCGGGGTGGTAACATAGTCTCGACAGACTCTCGGTCTCTGTACCTGATGAGCCATATGTGGCTAATAATTCTGCTGTTGTTGCTGCCGATAAAACTGCTGCATAGGGGGTTGCTGAGGATACGGGTTTTGGAACCCCTGTTGATTCTCCTGTTCCCTTAGCATTTGTAGTTCTCTTTCGACTGTAGATTGGTCATACTGCCCGAACTGCTGAGTGTTCTGTTGTTGCAACGGTGGCTGCTGAGTACGCTCAGTGTTCCCTATTCTGTTTACCCCAAGCTGTCTATCACCAGTTCCCAACTGTCCAAACTGTCCACCTCGGTTACTCCCAATTCCGGTTCTCTGAGTGTATTGAGGGTCGATCGTTTGCTGGAGTCTCAACCCATCATTCTCCAATTGTTCTATACGATCACGGATTGGGGTCAATTGTAAAGTTGTATCCCTGAGGTTGGATGTACTGCCTGGTGCATTGTGCTCAGTCAAAGGCTCAAAATTATCCCGACCATCCAAATTATCTCTACCATTGGGCTCATTCATCTCTTTAGAGAAGTCTGACAGAG
Organism: Gentiana dahurica var. dahurica; assembly: GCA_024500145.1. NCBI lineage: Eukaryota > Viridiplantae > Streptophyta > Magnoliopsida > Gentianales > Gentianaceae > Gentiana > Gentiana dahurica. The sequence goes on from CM044903.1 coordinate 69,219,963, forward strand.
ACGTATCAATTAATACTTCTTCTTCGTACAGAGGGTTTGGAGTCCCGATAACGATCTCCTTTCTTCTTTGACTGTTCCGGTGGCGTGCAAAGGCTTCAATCTCTTCAATCGGCTCGATGAGAGGTTGATTCGAACTTCTCGTGGTCATGCACTGTCAAACAAGAAACAACAAGAAAACAAAATAAAAATGACCTAAGCCCAAGCTTTCGGTCAACTTACAAGATATCAAACGTTACTCCCAGGCAACGGCGCCAAAATTCTTGATAGCAAAATAACTAACCGCTAACTTTAACCGACAGAGTATCGGGTCAACGGTAGTATAGTGTTATCAAGGTCGAATCCACAGAGAGTAATGTTCAAGTACCAAAGTCGACTTAGAACTTAGTTCAGGTCAAAATAAGGGTGGAGAGTATTATACTAATGCAAAAGTAAAGATTATACTAACGAGTTTACTTCTAAGTATTAAAGGGTATAGTCGAACTATGATCCCACGAGCTACTTTTACCCCTAAGGAAGGACTTAACAGGGAGCGTGTCTTAACCGACCTACCTATCCAATGCAATTTAACGACATCCACGGGTGCCAACTCTTAATTCTAGCGATTAGACTGAACAACTCGATCCAATCACCCTATGTGAAGTTAATTAATTCTCCCTTTAGAAAACCGATTAACCTAACATGATTAAGCTCTAGAGTCGCTCGAACAATGATGACAAACCTCTGTATTGGAAACGGACCTAACAACTAGGCCGAATCTATACAACGATCCTAAAACCCCTTATCCCACATCTCACCGCAAAATACAGCTATAAGTTTGATGTGTGTGACAGTGAACTAGGTGATCAATCTAATTCAAAGACGTTAAAATAAGTTTTAGAACGTGGATTAATCGTTTAAACAATAATTTATGCACTACACAACTCCCAATCTCATCCCCCTAGGGTTTTCGCTCGCTTTCACATAATTCGACTACACATGAATTTAGCTACTCATAATTATGCTAATAACGGAATAAAGAATGGAAATTGAACTAAAGACAATAAATAAAAGAAACATCATTACCATATAACTGCTGAAAATTTGATCCAGAAAATATGAAGAAATAGTTGCACCCAAAATAAGGTGAATCTTTCATCTTGTAACGCAAAACTAAGCTATAAAAGATGTGTAGAATCAAAGGAAGTTATCTAGGGATTCAAGGGATCAAAGGGTGTTTAATCTATGCTAAAATCACCCCTAAATCGCCTAAGAAAAGTCTAAAGTCGGCCAAAGATGAGTAGGGGCTGAATGAGCTGCGTATTTATAGAGTAGGTCGAAATTATGCTACTGTCGGTCCTGGACGCCCGTCCAGGTCATGGAAGACACCCGTCCACCTGGAAAATATGAAGATATTAGGGTTTCGTCTTTAGTGGACGGGCGTTCGCATTCCTCTGAACGCCCGTCTGGTAGATCATGACTTGAGGCTTTTTGAACCCTAGACGCTCGTCTGGAACCCTGGACGCCCGTCTGTGGTGTATGAGCTTTTTTTTAATCGGGCTGAACCTACTTAAACGCCCGTCTGGGGGTCTTTTGGACGCCCGTCCAGCTGAAAATCAAACTTTCTGAATGAAGTGCCAATGCTATGGATGCCCGTCTGGAATGTGCAGACGCCCGTCTGATGGAGCTTCACGGCAGACGCCCGTCTGGAGTATAGCAAACGCCCGTCTGGCTTGTCTTCACTCCAAACTTGGCTTTTCTTCACTTTTTATGCTACATTCGGGCCACGAACACGTCTCATAGTCCAAAACATCGCCTTCCGGGTCCTCGAGTCACCTAAGTCCTGCAATAACATAGACAAACAAACACCACGCGTAATTCCGCAAGACAAAAGTGCTCGGAAACGAGGTAAATATCGCTAAAAAGGCGGAGTTTACTATCGATATGACAGTTTAACTCCCCGTGCATATAATTCTCGATATTACTCTCGAAACGGTCTATATCTACCCAAAACATGCCAATACGGTGATAAACGGGGGTTAAACTGCACACCAAAGTACAGTAAAGTTGACTCCCATTACATACCCGTATATTTTTGGTGAGAACGGAAAAGAAGACTCCGAAGGAAAAAGAATGGAAAACGGTGAATTTCTTTCTAGATTTCTTGTAGGCATACGATCAATTATGTGACACGCAGTCAAAACAACATCTCTTAAAAAATATTTAGGAACATTCATATGGATCATTAAGGTATGAACAACATGGATTAAATGATGGTTTTTCCTTTCGCCCACGCCGTTTTGTTGTGGAGTATGGGGACAAGATGACTGATGAATAATACCCTGCTCAGATAGAAATCGATAAAATTGGTGTTATATTCTTTGGCATTATATGATCAAACAATCTGTGCACGATGAATAAAGCAAGTTTGAATCTCTTGATGGAATAAATTAAAGCAAGATATAATTCCGGTACAAGACTTAATTAAATAAATCCAAGTCATACGAGAACAATCATCCACAAATGTAACAAAATAACGAAATTTATTGGAAGGGATATGGAAATGACCCCAAACATCTGAGTGAACAAGTTCAAATGGAGTTGCTATGACAACTAACTTTAAAAGAGGATCGTTGGTGCTTACCAAGCTAACAAACATTACTAGGACAATATTATTAATGCCTTCAATTTGGCGTTTCAAAATAGATAAGGATGGGTGGCCCAACCGACAATGGCATTCAAAAAGAGACAAAGTTGTGTGAAAAGCGATATGTGATATACTTGAATCATTAAACTTATAGAGTCCTTCACTCTCATGACCCGTACCAATCATCTTCTTCGTCTAGAGATCTTGTATAATACACGAATGAGGAAAGAATGTTATTGAGCAATTAAGATCTTTTGTCATTTTACTAATGGATAAAAAATTAAAAGGAAATTCAGGAACATGTAATGTGGATGGAAGGTGAATACTAGGACTAAGATATGTGTTACCGATGCCGAAAACCATAGAAGAAGAACCATTGGCTAAAGTTACAAATTTAGGGTTTGACAGTTTATTATAGTGAGAAAAAGGGTTGGATCGAACCGGTCATGTTTAGCTCTATTGAGTCCTGACTTTTGAGCCATCAAGATCGTACAATCCTGAGTTCTTGCCTTGTTGGCTACATAGGTCTTCTTTCTTACGAATTTAATTGCCATTGCAAGGAATCTTGAATCTCAGGAAATTTCACCATTAACATAGCCTGAGACACCATTGTCTCAAACTCATCTCTCAATGCTTTCAACAAATTCATCATATGCTCTGCCTCCATGTGATCTAGCAGAGATTTGATTGCATTGCAGTGGCATTGAGGCTCACGTGTGCACACAGGAATGAGCCTGGTAGTCTCGATCTCTTCACAAAGAACCATAATCTTAGCAAAGTATTGATTCACTGAATAAGTCCATTGTTTCAGTGAATTCATATCTTCAAGCATGTCTTAAAATTTGTAAGCATCCACAATTGCAAACCTATCTACAAGATTCTTCCACACGGCATGAGCACTCTTGAAAGACATCAAAATTTGAGAAATCGTATTCACTACTGAATTGAGGATCCAGGTCCTCACCATGGTGTCACATTGTCTTCATCTTTGAAACTCTGTTGAACTCACACATCAGCAAACCCGAACTTGTTCTATGTGATCAACACCATTTCCAATAACGTCTTCCATTGATGATGATTGTTGCCATTCATCAATGGTTGAACTAGTACCAATGAAGGATTCTCATTGGGATACACATAGAAGGGACTAGATGGGATTAATTATTTCTTCTTTGTTGTCATGGCTGTAAAGAGCTGACCTTATAAAATTGTAGAAAATTTAAGAAAAAATGATCAAGAATTGATCAAGAACTGGATTATAATTCCAGAAAAAGAATAAATATCATAGAATACTCTCAAGTTGAAAACTACAGGAATCTTGAAGATAACTCTCAAGTTCATTCTTCTAATCATAAGAGTTTTCATAGGTTGTGCAAGAAACGCTCCTATACCATGTTGAAATTGAAAGAAAAATATTGCGGACTTCCTATTGATCAAAGTAAAATCAATGAGTTAAGTTACAATGCTGCTAATCATGAAGTATTTATAGAATATACATCATGACAACGGTTAAAAAATGCAGTTACATTCAATTACAACAGAATAGATGCTACAACTGAACATAGTCCGGTGAATGCAAAGTCAGCTGAGTTCTTCAGTCAATTGAGCTGAATCGAGCTATGCTGAGTGTATCAGCTAAAACTTTCTACTAAGTTGAGGTGAGAGTGTATGCACATCATTTTGCATCTAACACTCATATATCCATACATTGTAACTCCTCATCCATTTTACCACCCGACACCATCTCAAAACCAACGGCCCGAAACCCAGAATGCTACAAAAAAACAAATTTCAACTATCCCACTTTTTGCGTATCAATGAAGTGGTTATATACGAACGGATAAGAAAAAGGTTTTTTATTATGGAAATAAGATAAGGGTTTTGGAAGAAGAGCCAGTGATTACGTGGTGAATAGGATAAGATGGAGATGGGGAGTAGAGAAATGATGCATATAAGAAGAGAGAATGAATGTTGGGGGGAGGTGGCTATTGTTTCTTATAACAAGAAGAGCCTTTCGATGTAGATAGCAGTGAATTTATCTAGAAAAAAGAATAAGACAATGTAAAGAAATGTTTAAGAGGGCGGGTGAGGGTTCGTTTAGATTGATGTAACGAACCCACACCCAAACAAATTTCTAAAATAATGGCTCAGGATATCAAAAAAACATTAGTCAGAGAACTTCGATAGCCTAACAGAGAAATAGGAATGAATTGCATTGATAATAATAATGAACGGATTACAATATTTAGAGACTAATTGATGATAGAGATGTATTCAAATAGAACTATATCTAAACCAAATAATCTATCCCAACAACTCTATCATAATTGATATTCAAACAACATTATCTAAACAAACTATTGACCCAATCTTTTCATTATCCCTAACACTTAATACACTGAACATAGATTTTGACTTGTTGTATACGAAAGTGCTTGTTTGTCTACAAATATGCAATGTCATGTGAAACACCTTGACCCAAAATCCGAAGGTGCTTCGGTGCCTTGATCTCATGCGCCCGAAACTGGTTGGTTGGTGATGAATCGTAATACGCGTTTGAATACTCAGGTGAGCATCACCCCTGATGTTTTCATCAAAGGTATAGTGATCAAGTATGAATCTGGGGATCGCGTATGGTCTCAGCACAATCGTGTAAATCTAAAGACAACTTTTAATCTCATCTGAATCTGAGACGTTCTTATCTAAAGTGGAGTTCTCGTCTTGATATAAGTCTCATTCGGAGAAGTCATGTCTGAAGCTGTGTGTCTGTGTCGGCTAGGTTTTTAGAACTATAAATTAATACGTATGTTTGTAACATAGGGCTGGGAGACGAATCTTTGTAAATTTTCTGGTGAAAATAAAAACATGGTTTCTGTTTGTGGATGTAGTTAACACAACGTTGCTATTAGAGTGTAAAAGTATATTTCCTGTGAATAATAGTGTGTACGCTTCTATTGTGTATTTATTGTAAATCTTCTAGAATATTCCTTTGTACTGTATATATATATATATATATATATATATATATATACGTATACCTGTAGTACAAAAATCATTTCATTCAATACAATCAATACCATTTATCATGGTATCGAGCACAATCCTCTTGTTTAGGTAACTATGCCATTCTCCTCCATTGACCTCTACTTTCTAGCCGAAATTTTCTCTCCCTCCCTTACGTTTCATTCTACCAAAAGTCTTCTTCTTCCTTAAGACTTTCTTTGTCAGTCACACCCCTCTCTTCCGTTGTCTCCACCATGTCTACCATTATCAACGAAGCCAACTCCACCGATTCCCTCCCACAAATCATTGCTTTTAACTCTGCAACACAAACCCCAATCAAGCTTGATACTACAAACTATACGTCATGGAACATGCAGTTTGAGACTCTACTCTCCGGCTATGACTTGTTCGGCTTTGTTGACGGCACCAAACCGTGCCCTCCCTCCCACCGTCACTATAAATTGAAACACTCAGATTAATCCGACCCACAACACTTGGAAAAGACAAGACAACCTTATATTGAATGCTATCATGTCCTCCCTCTCTCGAGACGCAACACCGCTCATTTACGGAGTCAAGAGTTTAGCCGAAGCATGGAAGAGGCTGGCTGAGGTTTTTCCCAAGCCTTCCCGGGGACGTATTAGACAGTTAAAAACGACACTGAAATCAATTCGCAAAGGGGATCGAACATTAGTATATTTTTTATTCTCCATAAAAAGAAAAGCCGACGAACTCGCCATGCTTGATGCTCCCATGGACGCCGCTGATCTTGTAGATCTCATTTTCGAACTGCTTGGTGATGATTATCTTGATCTTTCTTGAGCAATTCAAGTCCAGGACACCACTATTTCCTTCAACGAACTCCATGAAAAAATTGCTAAATTATACTCCTCGGCGTTAAGATCAATCACCACCATTTGGCCAAGCCGTGGCCCATGCTGCATACCAACCTCCTTCTGCAGTTCTGCTCCATGTCTGTCTGGCTCTTCTTCTCGTCCGGCAAATTCACAGCAAGTTAGCCCCGCAACGTGGTCGTCTCCCCTACTTAGGCAAATGCCAACTTTTATCCTTTTAAGGTCACTTTACAAAATGGTGTCCACAATTTCAAGTCATGCTATTTCAAACCCGACTCAGCCCACTCCCCCTGCTCATTTTTTAGCACCATGGCAGCCGCCCCCACCTCAGGCCCATGTTGTTGCCCCTCCTACAAATTCTTGGCTTTTCAACAGTGGTACTACTAATCATATCACCTCCAACCTGTAGAACCTCTCCCTTCATCAACCCTACTCCGGCTCGGATGACATTATGGTGAGTGATGGCTCATCTCCATCTATAACACATACCGGTACGACTCCTCTACCTATCTATCCCTCTCATGCTCTTAATCTTAATATTTCTTTATGTGTCCCCCATATATCCCGTAATTTACTCTCTATTTCGCAACTATGTCATGATTATAACCTATCTATTGAATTCTTACCATCTAAATTTATCGTGAAGGATTTTCGGACCCATCGCACCCTGATGCATGGACCGGTTAAGGATGGATTATATGAGTGGCCATCTCGACCCCTACTAGCTTTTGCAACCAACCGGACTAATCAACAAACCTAGCGCCATAGACTTGGCCATCCGTCCCGTTCTACTATTCAGTATTTAATTTCAAATAATTATTTGGATGTTGTTTCTTATACTTTTACTCATTGTTCCGCTTATCTTCAAAATAAGAGTCATAAACTCACTTTTGGTTTATCTACTTTACAATCATCCCACCCCCTTGAAATAATATTTTTCGATGTTTGGACTTCCCGAGTTTTATCCTTTGATAATTTTAAATACTATGTTATATTTGTCGATCATTATACGAAATATGACTGGTTCTTCCTTTTTCTCGCAAATCCGAGGTTGCATCTACGTTTGTTTTCTTTCAGACAGTTGTAGAATTTTTCTTTCAAGTACATTAAAATTATTTATTCCGACAATGGTACTGAATATATCGCTCTCTGTTCCCACCTTGCTTCCCATTGCATTTCTCACTACACCTCACCCCCACACACACCGGAACATAATGGTTTCTCTGAAAGACGTCATCTCCACATAGTGGAAACTAGACTCTCTCTCTTAACGCATTCGTCTCTTCCCTTATCTTTCTGGTCATATGCCTTCGCCACAACGGTTTATCTCATTAACCGTATGCCCACAACTACCCTCTCCATGAAATCACCACCTTGTATCGTTGGCTCTCATCCTAATTACTCCAAACTCCGGTCCTTTGGATGCTTTTGTTACCCTTGGATTCGCCCTTACACCGAGAATAAACTCCAACCTTGTTATGTTCCGTGTATCTTCTTAGGGTACTCACTCACCCAAAGTGCCAACTATTGCTATGACGTTTCTAAATCTCGCATGTATGTCTCCTGACATGTGAAATTTGTTGAGGAAGTCTTTCCTTTACGTTCCCTTTCACAATCAACCCCCCTCCCTCCTGAACTCCCTCCTGACACAACAATCCCCTCTCCACCACCCCAATCCAAAGATCATCCATCCCCACCTCCCTCACCGTTATCTTCTCTTTCCCCATCCCCCTCTCTTCCTCCCTCATACCCCTCGTACCCCTCATCGGCCCTCAACCCACTCATCAAATTACCACTCGTGCCAAGAACAATATATGCAAACCTATCCAAAACTCAATCTCCACACCTAACTTTCTTCCTCCCATGACCCTCCACCATAACTCAAGTTTTTAAAAATCTTAAATGGCGTAGTGCTATGCAAGAGGAATATGATGCCTTGATACGTAATCACACTTGGGACTTGGTTCCTCCGGATCCTACTTTTAATATAGTTGGTTCAAAATGGATCTTCCGCATCGAATATAATTCTGATGGTTCTCTGGATTGGTATAAGGTCCGCTTAGTCGCTAAAGAATTTACTCAGCGTCCTGGCATTGATTATGTTGAAACATTTAGCCCGGTTATTAAACCTACTACTATTCGTATTGTTTTGTCTTTGGTTCCTATGCAGGGGTGGATGCTTCGTCAGTTCGACATTAATAATGCTTTCATGCAAGGTCATTTATCTGATACAGTTTATTTATCCCAGCCTCCGGGGTTTTCTGATCCTACACATCCAGATCATGTATGAAAACTCCGCAAGGCAATCTATGGTCTTAAGAAGGCTCCTCGAGCCTAGTATGATGAACTTAGCCATTATCTACTCTCTGTTGGTTTTTGAAATTCCATTGCGGACACCTCCTTGTTCATTTACTCTTATGGTGGGACTCATACTTATGTTTTGGTCTACGTTGACGGCATCATTATCATTGGGAATAATAGTGATGCACTTGCTCAATTTATTCACCACATGCCGAATCGCTTTGCTCTTAAGGATCTGGCCAGCTCTCATATTTTTTTGGGGTGGAAGTCGTCTTCAACTTCGATGGCATACTTCTCTCCCAACGCTGATATACCTCTGAGTTACTTGCCAAAGTTAATTTTCAGGATGCTAATGCAGTTCCCACACCTTTGCCACCCGTCATATCTAACTTATCATCCAAATCTAGCACTCCCCTTGAAGATCCAAAACAGTACCGCATGGTTCTCGGCAGCCTCCAATATTTGCTAATTACGTGTCTTGACATTGCATTTGCAGTTAATAAACAGTCCCAATTTATGCACCAACCCACTGATGTCCATTGGTCTCATGTCAAACGAATTCTTCGTTATCTTTTTGGTACCCCACACTATGCACTTCCGTTATTTCAGCACTCCCCATTTACCCTCCATGCATACTCTGATGCTGACAGGGGTGGTGACAAAGACAACTATGATTCCACCAGCGCATATATCGTCTATCTTGGCTGTAATCCTCTATCATAGTCCTCGAAGAATTAGAATACTCTTGCCCGCTCTTCGAATGAAGTCGAGTACCGTTCCGTTATTGCTGCCACTGCCGAATTACATTGGATTGCATTTCTTCTTCAAGAACTTGGTTTCCCCACTACGGATCCTCCGACCATTTATTGCGACAACTTGGGCACCACACAATTTTGCGCCAATCCCGTTTTCCACTCCCGGATGAAACATGTTGCAATCAATTATCATTACTTTCGGGACAACATTCTCTCTAGACGGCTTCGAGTCACACATATACATGTCAATGACCAACTTGCTGATTCTCACACAAAGTCCTTACCCCGGCCTCAGTTCCTACACCAATGTGACAAGTTGAATCTATGTCCGCGATCAACTTGAGGGGTGGTATTAGAGTATAAAAATGTATTTATGTGAATAATAGTATGTACGCATTTATTGTGTATTTATTGTAAATCTTTCAGAATATTCCTTTGTACTGTATATATATACGTATACCTTTAATACAAAAATCATTCCATTCAATACAATCAATATCATTTATCAGTTGGCAAACCACGTTAAATTCTGTGTTTTTGGGTGGTTGATTATTTGATTTTTGTTCTTTCTAGCAAATCCGTTACAACAAAAACGGTATAGAAATGTTTAGTATTATAAATCATAAGAAAATCGGTTGTACCAGACAATTTTCACCCCTACTTGAGACACATATCGAGCACCTCGTCAGCGAAAAAGACAGAGATTTAAGGATAGGTCGTTTAATGTAAGCCCTAATTTCTTAACCATCCTAAAACAGTTTTAGCGCGATTATTTGATTGAGTAGTAGAAAATGGTTAATTAAATGTTAATAACATCAATACCTGGTATAATTCGGGACCATGAGATGGAGAACCTGAAAACATTCATCCCAATATCCTTTAGCATTCTTATGTCGTCCTGTAAAATTAGGGACGATTTTTTTTTTTTCATGATGAGAAGTAATTAATGTATATTTAAGAAAATGATCATATGCTCTGATGATTTAATTAGATTTGGGAAACTGTAAATAATTGTAATCATTATTTATAGGGCAACAACAATACCTTGTACCGATGGTAGAAATCTTCGGCTACGTCTCCGTTAGAGTGATCGGGTATTTTTTCTACAGATCAAGAAAAAATATGACTCTACGGCGCAAAAATGTTTTATCTATAAATTAAGGAAGTCTTTATTCGCACGACAGTAAATCTACTACCACTATACCACACTTCAATAAAAAAAGTGACATCTACTTCTTACACCACATCTATTTTCAAATCTACCATCACACCACACATTCATTTCAAAATAAAAATTAAAAAACACTTTTGCTAAACTTATTTTACTATCACAAGATATTTATATTATTATATCTCCCCAACCTTTTTAAAATTACAAAAAAAAACCACCACCATAAAAGAAAAAAAAAATAATAATAATAATAATAATAATAATAAAAAGCTGCTCATCCCGTCCCCAACATTTCTCCTCTTTTCAACTTCTTCATCTTCAATTTTTTTTCTTCAAAATTTATTAATTTGGAAAATGGAACGAAAGGTAAAGGACGGTGGATTTCGATTCGGCTCCGTTTACACACATCTGAAATGGAAGGAAATCTACCACTGCAATGGCTAGGTGAGAAATGGAAGGAAATCTACCACCACCACCGCCGGAAGGTATGGGCGAGGAGTTCAATTTGAACCCGGATTCTTGGGTTTGGAACGTTTGGTTTTGTTTTATTTAAGGTTGGTAAATGGAATGAGATTTTCTTCGAAGATATATGGAAGATTTTTGGGTTTGGAATTCTTGTAGAAGAAGATGGGTGGGGTGCGGGGAAGAAAGCAGAGAGTGGCGGACAAAACTGGCCAAGTGGAGCTTTGTGTAACCGGAAAAAAAAAATCACTAGAAATGAGAATGGAATGTTAATTTTGTCATATCACAAATTTTGTAAAGAATTTGCCCTCGCACCAATTTCTACGCCCTTGCGATACATCCGCCATTCGGAGATGGTGGAAATGGGTGGTGGTGGTGGTGGAATGGAGATGGATGAAGAAGAAGTGGAGTTGAATTGATCGACTAAGGTATGTATAATTAAGGGACTAATTGTTGCAAGATGAGGCACAATTTGATTACATTGACCAGAATACAATTACAATTAAAACGAAAACACATCTGAATCAAATTACCATTCAAAATGAAAACAAATTAACAAGATGAACTGAACCGAGCCCTGTTTGAACACAGTTTCCTTAAGACTAATTCGTCCCCTCACCGTCGAGTGCTTGGAGTTTCAATGGAACGTTAGTCTCCCAGGATAGAATGGTTAGCAGCGACAAGATGCACCACGCTTTCAGCTGCTTAAGAACTTTGTTGCTTGAACTCTCTATTTTCATAAGAATGGTAGAAGGAAAATATTTTTCTGCTGTATTTCGATTATGTTTCTGTCTATATCTCTCTGTTTGATGCAGCAACATACAGCAGTATAAATAGGCTCTAGTAGAGGAACTGAAAAACTGATGGAATATGGAATGAACAGCCTCAGCTCGAATTGATTGTCATTAGTATCAGCATTATGTTAGAACTGGAAAAGCCAAAAGCCAAAAGCCTCAGCTTTATTCACTCACGCCTTTATGTTGGATAGGAACAGTCTCAGCAGCAGCATTCAAAGAGATTCAGTAATGAAAAATATAATTAACATTTTATTGTTGTTGCAAAACCGAGCCTTATCGTGAGCCCTTCGAATCGAGCTGCATTCGTGTACGCAGGCATGCACAAGCCCAAGGGTAAACCAAGGTGAAATCCGGATTGGATTTGCACTCCCCCCTGCGTGCGCGAGATTGTGTATAATGTTGGTTTCTTATTCCAACTACACTAAAACAACATCATATAAATATTAACTCTTTTCCCTTCTTCCAACCAATGTGGGAGAAATAGCATCTTCCCATTTTTCCTTTCCTTAACACTTTTCATTCACACACTTAAGCCCAATAGGCCCAATATGACATATCATTTAAAATATTCCATTTTAACCATCAATTTTCCAACAATCCCCCACATGAATGGAAATTGTGTAAAACCCTAGCAAAGGCTCTAAGAATGACATAGAGAGTTCAGTGGTAGATGAATGCATAGGATAGGTAGGTGTGACCCTTTGAACCTTCCCTTGATAAGATATGTTTACTTTACTAGCTGATTAGTAGACGCGATGTCCTTGAATTATTCTGCTGTTGATGTAAACGATGGCATATTTACCACAATGCATCTACCTAGCAACATTTAGTTCTTGCGGTTATGTCCATTTTGGCCGTGGACATCTGCCTGGTTCTGCAAGAGTTTCTAAGAATTGCGCCCTATACAATTCCCTTTGAAACGGACCCTCTTCTCTCTCACATAAGTGATTCTGTAATTCAGAATTTATCGAATGATTCTTCTTACACAAATCATTAAAAGATTTACTGGTAAGCTTATCCTCGTTCTCACTGTTTTTCATCTTAGGAATGAGATGGAGGGTAACCCCCCACAGTGATCTCTACTTTTGCAGTTAGGTTGTCCCTTTGAACCAAGATCTTGGGATCTCCAATCTACAAGGTAGGGTTTTTCTTCACAAAAGTTTATTCCATGGGCTTTAGTCCCATTCCTGTTGATGACTTTGCAGCTACTTCTCTATTTAACCCTTTGGTTAGCGGATCCGCAAGATTATCCTCTGGCTTAACATAGTCTAAGGTAATCGTACCAGTAGAAAGTAGTTGTCTAATGGAGTTATGTCTTCGGCGTATATGCCTTGACTTACCATTATACATTTTGTTTTGTGCTCTTCCAATCGCAGATTGACTGTCACAGTGAATACATAGTCCTAGCATAGGTTTTGGCCATTGAGGAACTTCCTCTAGGAATTGATGCAACCATTCTGCCTCTTCTCCACATTTATCTAAAGCTACAAACTCAGATTCCATTGTGGATTTGGTTATCACAGTTTGCTTAGAAGATTTCCAAGACACAGCTCCACCTCCTAATGTGAATACAAAACCACTTGTGGATTTTGAATCCTTTGAATCTGATATCCATTTTGCATCAGTATATCCTTCTATAACAGTAGGTTCTCTTGTATAGTGAAGGCCATACTTACGAGTATATCTTAAATATCTCAGTAACCTCACTATAGCTTTCCAATGATCATTACTAGGATTACTAGTATATCTGCTTAGCTTGCCAACAGCATAAGCGATATCCGGTCTAGTACAACTCATTAAGTACATTAGACTTCCAGTAATCCTTACGTACTCTAATTGAGACACACTTTCACCTTTATTTTTTAACAAAGGCTGACTCTGATCTATCGGAGTTCTGGCTTCATTTGAATCAACTTTATTGAATTTTTCGAGGATTTTATCAATATAATTAGATTGACTCAAAATGAGACCATTAGAATTTCTTGCAATTCTAATTCCCAGTATCATCTATGCTAAGCCCATATCTTTCATTTCAAATCTGGCGTTTAACATATCGTTGGTAGATTTGATCATCTTATCATTGCTTCCAATAATAAGCATGTCATCAACGTAAACACATAAAATGACATAGCCATCTTTTGTTTCTTTCATGTAAATGCATTTATCACATTCATTGGTTTTGAAACCCTTTTCAAGCATAACATGATCAAATTTCTCATGCCATTGTTTTGGTGCTTGTTTTAAGCCATACACGTGGGCATGCACAAGCCCTTAGAATCGAGCTGCATTCTTGTACGCAGGCATGCACAAGCCCAAGGGTAAACCAAGGTGAAATCCGGATTGGATTTGCACACCCCTGCGCGCGCGAGATCATGTATAATGTTGGTTTCTTATTCCAACTACACTAAAACAACATCATATAAATATTGACTCTTTTCCCTTCTTCCAACCAATGTGGGAGAAATAGCTTCTTCCCATTTTTCCTTTCCATAACACTTTCCATTCACACACTTAAGCCCAATAGGCCCTATATAACACATCATTTAAAATATTCCATTTTAGCCATCAATTTTCCAACACTAATATGTAATAAAAAAAATTGGAGTGGAAATAATAAAAAATTGTGGTGTAAAGGTAGAAATGTGGTGCAGGGCCGGCCTCGCTTGTATTGGGCCTAAGACCAAGCCCTCGAATTGGACCTTTTAGTTGAATTTTTTTTTAATACATACTTATTGTTAGATATTTTTTCATAAATAAATATTTTGGTTATCGTTTGCATACGAGTTGCCGTACGCATTTTCGAACTGATATGTACTTACCCTTTTGTGTAAGGGTTGCATGCTTTCATCCGGTGCAAGGAGTACATCCATTCGTTTATGGGGTACTTGCAAAACATCTCTTAAAAGACAACGTTATTAACGTGCCTTGGAGTTTCTAATTCTCTGTCAAGTCCTAAGTACTACATTTTTTCCAACACTTATCGCGTTTTTACAATCCGTAAATGCAAAAAAATAATAAAACTTGTTTGTATATATCTATTTTTTTGGGGCCTTTATCAATTAGAGTAAAAAAAAAATTGGGCCTTTATCAAAAAAGAAAATTAACATATTATATTAGGTTGAATCGGATTAAATCTACACGAATTTTTTTTTCTTTTAGCGAAACATGTACCGTTGGGCCCCCCGACAGAATTGGGCCTAAGACCCGGGTCTCGCCGGCCTTAGCATAGGGCCGGCCCTGATGTGGTGTAAAAGTAATGAAAAATGTTTAAAATCTAGCGTGGTGTAAAAGTAGATTTTGTTTTTTTTGGTGTGGTAAAAATGGTAGAGTGGTGCAGATGTAGATCAGCTGTGGTGCGAATTAAGACTCCATAAATTAAACGTACGTGTTAAAAGAAGGGGTGGGATCTAGGAAAAAAAATTAAATAAGTACGGCTGAGCAAATATCCAATAAACTACGAACTTAAGCCTCAAACCGAACAAATCTAAAATAAACCTAACTAGTTGAAACCAAAGTTTTTGAATTGGATTTCCACCTAACCCGAATGGAATTGGGTTGGTTTGGGTATTTTGTTTTTTTTTTCTTTTTCGGTTCAACCCGTCCCAACCCAACCCGAAAGCCTTTACAATCGTTTACTTCTATTCTCGGACAATGAAAAATGGGTTTTTTTTTTTCTTTCTTTTCATTATAATTTTTTTCGACATTTATTCTTACAACCTAATAATCGAATAAGGAAGAAACTCCTTCTAGAAAATAAAATAAAAATCAATCTCACCCTTTTCAAATGACTATTTGATTAATTTCATCTTTATTTTGTTTATTTTTGTCATATGATTAAAAAATAAAATTGTTCAACATTGACATTTCGATGTATGTTTTCCTTAAAATTTGACTATGTTTCTTTTTACTATCTCTATATGTTTTAGGTTGATTTATAGGTTATTGGTCTCAAAAAAATTCTGATTTATGATATCAATTAAAGATTATTGTCTGTAATGATTATTGCTATGGACATGTTGGGTTTGGTTTGGATTGCTACTTTTTTAAACCAACCCGACTAATAGTATGTAAAACCTAACCCAAATCAACCCAACCTGACCCAAACTCAACACTAAAAAAAGTCGGTGGGTGCGTGATTTACCATTTTTTGAACACCCATATTTAAAATCGGGTATATCATATGAGTATCCTAAATCCTATCGGGTTGGATTGGATCCGACTGAGTCGGGTCAATTAATCTTTCGATGATTGTGGGTCATGACGTGTTGCTAGACATTGATCACGATCGTTAGGTGTGAAGGGTATTTTCGTAAATGCACTTTGCATTTACGGCAACTTATTCGAAAGTCTATCGGGTTACACACAATGAATATCTAGCCTGAATTAAACTGTGGTCATAGTGATAACCAAATGAGGAATTATTATCCCAACTATATAGTGTTATAGTGATAAATTAATACATTACGATTTATTTATTATGAATAATAATACAATACATTAATTATGTAGATTATTTAAATATGCACTATATATATATATATATATATGTGTGTGTGTGTGTGTGTGTGTGTGTGTGTGTGTGTGTCTTGCAATTTGATTAATGAATTATTTAATATTGGAGATTAATAAAAGGATAAATCAATTAAAAGGATTTACTTCCTTAATTCCGTATTTTATTGGGAGAAGATTTTCTTAATCCCTATTCCGAGCAGGAAGCTTCCCCCTAGAGTTTTGGGAGTAGTTTTGGGCGCCACCTTCCTCCGTAAACAATGGGATGTTAAGCACTTTTGTATCACAATTGTAAAAGCATTATTTTACTAGAAAGTAATAGAAAGCTTTCTATGAGAGTGAGAGAGAAGAGAAAAAGCCAGTCTAGCAAATGAGTTTTTCAAATAGCAATCCTTGCAAGGATTTTGGCGGAGGTTCGTGTTGATCAACAGTAGAGGCTGGACAATTGGACAGCTTCATGCACAAGCTACCACCGTAGACAAAGATCACACTGCTTATTTGTTTATTTTTTAAACGAAGTTGATTTTTGGTCATAAGAAAATCAAAATTATAAATTTTGATGCATAACATTGACTGATCTCCGTATAGTGGTATCAGAGAGACTGAGACACCTTCATTTTAAGCAAATAAACAACAAAATTTTGCGTAGTTATTTTTATCTGTATTTATACATCTAGAATATGCATGATGTAGAATTCACAAATATGATCGAAGAAGTGAACAAAATATATACAATCGGTGCACTAACACACCCGCGGGATGTCGGCGTCAGCGGTGGCCTTTCGGTTGATGTCGGCCGTGGCGAGGCCAACGTGACGGTGGCCCCTTTTCTTTTATTTTCGTAATTTTTGCATTACTCGGGTTATGTGTTAGTAGCTAGTTGATTTTCTTTTGTTATGTCATGACCATGTGGTCGGCTAATAACTCAAAATGTTTGAGTCATTGGCATACCATATTGCCCACCATGTGGTTCAAACGGTTTGAATCAATGAGTTAACTCCAACCTTTAAATTTTTGAATCAAAAGGTTAATTAATTATATGGTTCCAGATTGTGGACCATTGGCTAACCTTAACCATTCAAATTTTTGAAAGGCTAAGGTTGATATCTTATTGTTCAAAAGTTGAATCACAATGCATCAATTTTGGTGAGAGAATCAGAAACATTAGAATTTTATTTTATATAAGTAAATTAAAAGTCAAAAGAATTATTGATTAAGATTAATCATTAAGTTTATTTTTAATTTAAGATTAACTAAATATTAAATGATTAAATGTTAATTATTTAATTGGAAGGAAAAGACGTGAATAATTAGTTCTCTTTAATTTTATTCTTTTCTGATCTTGTCCGAAAACACGTTTTATTGATTTTAGAGGGTGGACATCTGGATTAATGAGTAATTTGTCCGGTTAATACGTGGTGGTGCTCAGGAACAACGATCAACGATGTATTGGGAAAAGGGGGATGTTTTGTGGTTATGGCTGCGTCGTGAATAGACTGCTTACGTACCCTTGAATTGTAAGGGATCAAGCCAAATAACATAGTTCAGGTGGGAGGGGTGATGCGGCTATTTATAGGGACTATAGTCGGCGGTTACAAATACGGTAAATAGAGTACAAGTGATGTCGGGCGAGCTCTGCTGGGGTGAGCTATGACTTGGGGCGAGTTTGTATTATAACCGTTGTGAGTTCTTCACCTATAACCATTGTGAAGACTGTTTCCTAGTCAAGTGGGCTTTATCCGAACTGATGAATGGCGAGCTGGAGGGGCGAGCAGGCCGGCCCACAGTGCTTTATATCAAGCTAGATGTTTGCTGATCGACGCCCATTAGCTTGGCCTATGATGAGAGTCGTAGAGACGTGAGGCGGGCTGGATTATGCTCTGCTTGTTCCGGCTTACGAAGGGGCAGACTAGCAGGGCCGAGGACCCTGTTCATTGTTGGGACAAAAAATGGGTCTGGTCCGGATCCCCGGGCTCTTTTCCGGGCTTGGCGTATCATTTTCATATAATGTGATTGTATGATTTGAATGGATGATGTAATATGGTTATATGCATGGACCCCGATTGATCATGGACTTGACCAAGATGTTGTATTTACTTTTCTATTTGGATAAAATTTGTCTTTAGCCATTATGAAAAACGAGCCTAGTTATTTTTTGTGTTTAACTCATTCTCATTAGCTCCCCAGTGTGCGACGGGTGTATTTGATTAGATAAAATTATGTAACAAGATGGAGGCCAAAAGAAGACAACATGGAGATCATATTGAAGGTTGCAGCTACCCCTAAGTATTGTGACCCATAGTATCGTCAATTTGTATTCGAAACCACACATAGGAAAAATCCATGATCATACCGGTTAATTTTATGGTGTATGTTTTACTTTATGTTGATAACTTAGAAGTATACACGTAAAATGATGAGACCATAATTAATTAAATTAACTAATTTCATTACTCCCACGAAAAAAATTAAGTCAGAATTTTGTCTTCCAATATTATAACAACGGTGAAGAGCCTTTGCACGGATCTATCTGATTGGCCCTCGTCGTGAGTTGACTTACCTCGGTTATATTGTGGTCATTGAGATATGATCGTATGAGATCTCGCGAATATTGGGTTATGACGGAACTAAAGTTTTGCGGTGATTGACCCTCGTTAGGGCCATCAAATTTTAGAGACAAGAGGTCGACTACCGCATAAAGATGTGCAATGTCAAAGAGTTGACTAGATAACCACATGGAGTCGCGTATGATGCGACTGGTAAGGGAACCTACCTTTCAAAATTATCTTCATTGATCAGCCTCGTTAGAAATTGAAGTAACTAGATTGAATTCTAGCCTCTAAAGAGTTAGTAAAAATTCTTGAAAGTCGTGATTAGTTGGCTAGTGGCAGGAAAACATAAATAAAATTTTAAAGTGAAATTTTGTGGTTTTGTTTGCATACACAAATACTTATACTATCTTTACCTTTTGTTGTTAAACTGTCAAACAATCTGAACCTATGATTTATCACTGAAAAAAAAATGTTGAAACAAACTTTCTCAACTAAGAAAGAAATCGCATAATCGCTCTGAGGCACGAGGAAATGTCTATCTGTTGGAAACCCCTTGACTAAGGATCCTGAAGATGCTGAAAATTAGGAGTCCGGTGAGAAGCATAAAAAGCATGGTTCTAACAGTGTTGAGGCTACATGCATCATTCTTGCTTCTATGACACCAAAAACATCAAAAGCAGCCAATCTATGGATGCTTACACCATCATTGGTCACCAAAGGGAGATCTATGCCTCACAGTCTTGCACTGGGAGGTTCGAGGTCTCAAAGGCTCTTTTTGGTTGCAAGATGACTATATGCACTTCCATTAGTCCACACGTATTGAAGATGATCGGGGTACATAGAGAGAGGCTTAAGAAGCTTGGTTCTAAACTAGTGCATGAGTTAAGTATTGACTTGATCATGCAATCTCTTCCTGACTCTTACTCACAGTTTGTGTTGAAGTACAACATGAACAAGCTTGATTCCTCCCTAGCGGAGTTATTGAATATGCTTAATCCTTCTGAGAGTATTGTTGACAAAGGCAAGCAAGTGTTTCTTGTGAGTTCTTCCAATGGAAAGAAAAAGGCCAAAAGAAAAATAAAAAGGCAAGAGAGCCTCCAAAACCAAAGCCCAAGATATCCAAAGGCAAGACAAATGATGCTTACTTCCATTGTGGCCAGCTAAGCCATGGAGGAGAAACCGCAAGGCCTTCTTGATAATCAAGAAAACCAAGCATGGTGACTCTTCGACTTCAGGTATGTTTATGATTGAGATCAACATTGCTTCTTCTAAGTCCAACCATTGGGTATTAGATATTGGATGTGGTTCTCATATTTGTATGAATGTGCACGGACTAAGAAGGACTATATAGATCTAAGGAAATGAGAGGTTGACAATCGTGTAGGGAATGGAGCAAGTGTTGTTGCCCTAACCGTAGGAGTTTTTTTTTCTTTCATTGCCCAGTGGGCCGGTACTTGAATTAAGTAACTATTATTTTCCTCCTGCTCTTACTAAGAGCATTATTTCTATTTTTCCTTAGAGATAAAAGGTTTTTCATTCACTTTCAAGAATAAATGTTGTACTTTTTATCATGATGGAATATTTTATGGTATTGTCAAACTAAATAATGGTATCATTATACTAGAAATGAGTGTTGATATACTTAATATTGGCATTATCGAATTGTCCATATGAATAAAAATCTCGTTTCCAAGCTCCATAAAAGATGGGTTATTGGATCATTTTGATTACGAATCATATGATACATGTGAAGGTTGTTTACTTGGAAAAATGACAAAGACACCATTTAGTGTTAAGCGTATAGTATCTCAATGAATTTCTTGAGCTTATACATACTGATGTATGTGGGCCAATGCTAATTGAAGCCAAGGGAAGACACTCACACTTTATCACCTTCACTGATGACCATTATCAATTTGGTTATGTGTACTTAGTGAAGAACAAGTTTGTGGCCTTTGAATAGTTCAAAGAATTTAGAAGTGAGGTTGAGAAACAACTAATTAAGGTAATAAAAACACTTCTATCCGATGAAGTGGTGAACACATAGATATTGAGTTTTAAGAATATTTGAAGGAGAATGAAATTCTACCTGAGTAGACAACATCAGGGACACCACAGAAGAATGGAGTGTCTGAAATGAGGAATTGCACTTTGCTACAAATAATGCGGTCCATGATGAGATATGCAGTGCTTCCAAAATAGTTTTGGGGGTACTCCCTCGAGACAACATCCTATACCCTTAACCGAGTTCAATCAAAGACGGTTGATTCTACTGCATACGTGGTATAGAACAAGAAGAAACCTAATCAAGCATTTCATAAACCTTGGGGAAGTCCAACTTATATGAAGTAGATGATGCTTGAAAAACTAGAAGCTAGATTAGACAAATGTATGTGTGTGAGGTATTTAAGGAAACTAAGGGATACCAATTTTACCACCTAGGAGAACAAAATGTGTTTGTCCCTAGGACTGACCATTTTCTAGAGAAAGTGTTCATTCTAGAAAGGGTCAGTGGGAGTAAGATAGATCTTGAAGAAATTCAAGAGCCACTTACGGACAATAGTCAGTTGATGAAAGTAGAGTAGACAACACATACTAATGAGGTGCAAGCCCCTGCTCAAAACACACAAACACTTTGAAAACCCCCAGGTAACATCGTGAACCTGATGAGAACACTGGCATATATCTCATGGAAGATGATGAGTCTAAAACTTAATAGGAAGTGCTTATGAGGTCCGACAAAGAGAAATGGCTGGAAGCCTTGAAATCGGAAATGAAATCCATGAAGGATAACCATGTTTGGAACCTAGTTCCCCCACCTAAAGGAATCGTTTCCATTGGGTGTAAATGGGTATTTAAGAGAAAGACCGACATGGATGGTAATATGATTACCTATAAGTCTAGGTTAGTGGCAAAAGGTTATAAGCAAAGACAATGAGTTGACTATGATGAAACTTTTTCGCCATTAGCCATGCTAAAGTCAATTAGGATTTTGCTTGCTATTGCAGCATACCATGATTATGAAATCTAGCAGATGGATGTGAAAACAAATTTCTTTAATTGAATCTGTCCGAGGAAGTGTCTATGACACAACCTAAGGGTTTCACTCCAGATGATGCACAAACGACATGTAAACTAAAACGGACCAATTATGGACTCAAGAAGGATTCCTGGAGTTGGAATCTTTGCTTTGATGAGAATTTCATCTTGAACAAAGATGAGCCCTATGTTTACAAGAAGGTTTGTAAGAGTGTCGTAGTTTTCTTAGTGCTTTATGTAGATGACATATTGTTTATAGCGAATGATGTCCTTATGTTACATTCAGTTAAAGTTTAGTAATCCAAGAATTTCTCCATGAAAGACTTGGGCGAAGCAACCTATATTCTAGGAATGAAGATCTATAAAGATAGATCTAAGAGGTTACTTGTTCCGTCACAGTCCACCTACACAGATTAGACGCTAAAGAGATTTATCATGGAACAGTCCAAGTGAGGGTTGTTGCCCATGTCTCATGGGGTCTCTGTGTTGATGGAAATTTGTCGTAAGACTAAGGAAGAGAGGGCACAAATGAGTAGGATACCTTATGCCTTGGCTATAAGGTCTATCATGTTTTCCATGTTGTCTACTAGTCCAGATGTCTCGTACCCTCTGAGTGTCATGAGTAGGTAATAGGAAAATCATGTGAAGGTCTTTGGATTGTAGTCAAGAATATCCTCAAGTATATGAGACGTACTAACGATAAGTTCCTAATTTATGGGAACTCTGATTTGGTAATTTGAGATTATGCAGATGCATGATTCATTCTGATAATGATGACTACGAGTAGCAATCTGGGTTTGTGTTCACACTTAATGGGGGTGCAGTGAGTTGGAAGAGTTCCAAGCAAGATACTACTGTAGATTGTACAACAGAAGCCAAGTATGTTGTGGCCTCAAAGACAGTAAATGAGGCAGGTATGGATGAGAAGTTCATAAATGAACTTGGTGTGGTTCCATCTATTTAAGGTTCAATTCCACTGTACTGTGAAAACAATGGGGGAATCTCTTTAATGGAACCTAGGTCTCATCAGATGTCCAAACATGTACTGTGGCGTTATCACTTGATTAGGGAGATAGTTGATAGAGGAGATGTAAATATAGAGAAAGTCCCAAGGATGATAATATGGCTGATCTGTTAACCAAGGCTTTATCGCAAGCCAAGAACGAGAAACATGTCTACAAGCACGGGCTTAGGCATATGGGCGATTGCTTTAGTCAAAGTGGGAGATATTAAACTCAAGCTGGTTTGAATGGATATGACTTGGTCGGGTCAATTACAGTCTGTTTTGTTTATGTAATCTTATTACTATGAATAATAAAAGAACTTTTGTTATTATATATTTTGTTTATTTCATAATCCAGATTATTATTATTATATATATGATAACGTTCCTAGTGTCAAATTGTGATAGAAAATCATAATAGTGATTTTGGTTGATGAGATATCAAATCACTTTAAATGGTTTGATACTTAAATATCTCTAGTCGTATATATTATCGAATGAGACATTAGTATTACAGTTATATTAGCACGTATTAGATGTCTTCTATCTTCCGAAGATAGTGGTAGATCTTATTTATAAAAGTGTGGAAACACTTGGGCTTTACATGGACGTGTATTAGAGAACATGTATGTAAGATTGATCACCCACTTACTTTATAAAGTGTTGCATCATGTGGCGGTTGTGTGTAATTATACGTATACCAGAGTCTTCATAACCTCATGGTTTCCCTTAAATACGGGCGATCGTGCTGTAGTGCTTAGGTGTGATATTGGAGCATGCATAGGATTTATGTCGCTTGTCCGGAAATCGCGTTTCCTAATAGTAGGAGTAAATATCCCAAATGGCCTTATTATAAGTAATGCCTTATTCTCAAAAGTATTTGCAAAGCAGAAGTAATGTGTTACTTTGAGAGAGTTGGATATCTAGGTTATAAGATACGGTCGTTAATGTTTTGACATTCAGCTACGACTGTATGGATATTATATCAACGATGGGATTTTATTTACAAAGTAAATGTTTCACATGAAATGTAGTAGTCAATGCACTCGAATCTTCCAATGATTGGGGGTCGTGACATGTTTCTAGATGCTGATCACGATCGTTAGGTGTGAAGGGTATTTTAGTAAATTCACTTTGCACTTACGGCTAACATATCCGGATGTCTATCGGGTCACACATATTTGAACATCATTGTGAATAAATAATACAATATATTAATTATATAAGTAATAGATACAAGCATGAGTTGAGTGATGAATGCTATTAAATGCTAGAGTCGGCTAGTATTAAGTGCTAGAGTCGGCTAGAGCATAATAAGACAAAATAGAGTTACTTTATGACATATTAATTGTTTATACACTACAATTAATATGTCATGTTACAAATAATATGCCATGTTACAAATAAGTAACGTGTTACAAGTAATGTAATATTTCAGTAATGTAATATTTCCACACCCCCCTCAAACTGGGTTGTATATGACAATACAGCCAAGTTTGCTACTCAGTCTGTTGAACATAAGCGGTGGAATGGCCTTGGTGAGAATATCAGCATTCTGGTCTGCTGAGGGAACATATTGAAGTTGAATGATCTTGGCATCAATCTTCTCTTTAAGGAAATGTCTGTCAATGTCCACTTGTTTTGTCTTATCATGATGAACTGGATCCTCTGCCATGCATAATGCTGAATTATTGTCACAACTGAGTATGATAGGTTGCTGAAGGGTCTGCTGAAGGCCAGTAAGGATTCTTTTCAGCCACAGTGCTTCACAAATGCTCAAAACAAGTGCCCTGAGTTCAGCTTCAACACTGCTTCTAGAGATAGTAGGTTGTTTCTTGCTTCTCCAAGTGACAAGGTTACCCCACACATATGAGCAATAGCCTGTGGTAGATCTTCTATCTATGTGGCAACCAGCCCAGTCAGCATCAGTATATACTTTCACTGATCTTTCAGTCGACTTAGTGAAGTGCAAGCCTTGGCCAGGAGTGGACTTCGAGTATCGTAGTATTCTGTAGACAGCATCCCAATGGTGCTCAGTAGGGCAATGCATGAACTAACTGACAAGACTAACTACATAAGCAATATCAGGTCTTGTGTGAGAGAGATAAATGAGTTTCCCTACAAGTCTCTAATATTGTTCCTTTCTTACAGCAATACTACCATGCACTAGTGGATTACTGGGTCTACTGGAGAGATCGCTGGTTTGCACCCTAGCATGCCAGTTTCCTTCAGCAGGTCTAGCACATACTTCCTCCGTGAGACTGAGATACCCTGGTTGTTTCTTGCTATTTCCATGCCAAGTAAGTACTTGAGGTTGCCTAAATCCTTAACTTGAAATACCTTTGCCAGTAGGGTCTTTAAGTGTTGGATCTCAGCAGGGTCATCACCAGTAAGGATGATATCATCCACATAGACAATAAGGATGGATCTTCTCTTATTGGTTGTTTTAATAAACATCGTGTGATCTGAGTTGCACTGATGATATCCAGCAGCTTTAACCACAGTAGTAAGTTTTCCAAACCATGCTCTTGGGGACTGCTTCAGGACATACAAAGATTTTCTCACTTTACAAACCTTCCCTTTAGTGTGAGTGTTGGTAAAACCAGGAGGTACAGTTATATATACTTCCGTGGTGAGGTCACCATTTAGAAAGTCATTCTTGATGTCCAATTGGTGGAGTGGCCAGTCAAGTTGGACAGCAATGGAGATAAGTACCCTGACTGTGTTGAGCTTTGCCACAGGTGCAAATGTCTCATTGTAGTCAAGTCCATATGTTTGAGTGAAGCCCCTTGCAACCAGTCTAGCTTTATACTTGTCAATAGTACCATCAGCATTGCACTTGATGGTGAATAGCCATTTACAGCTGACTGTCTTCTTTCCTTGTGGGAGAGTGGTGAGATCCCAAGTATGGTTGTCAATGAGTGCAGTCATTTCAGTTTTGACAGTAGCCTTCCACCTGTCATGTTTGAGAGCTTCCTGTATATTCTTAGGAATGGAATGAGTATCCAAATCCTGTGTAAACATAGAAAAACCAGGTGACAAGTGATCATATGACACATAATTATGAATAGAGTCGTCAGTACATGATCTCTTTCCCTTTCGGACAGCAATGGGTCTGTTATCAATATCAGTAAGTTCAGGACTATCAGTAGGTTGCTGAGGTATATCATCAGGTTGCTAAGGTATATCAACAGGCCCGGGAGGTTGTGGAGTATCAGCAGGTTGTTGAGGTTCAGTAGATGTAGGGAGCTCAGAGTCAGCAGGCTGATGAGTCTCATGAGGTTGCTGAATATTAGGAATTGGTATAGGGATTGGCACGGCCTCAAGATTCTCAACTAAGGGTGCATTTGGAGTTAGAGGACTATGAGAGGAGGGAAGAGTTATTGTTTCAATTAGGTTTCCATCTGTGACAGTCTCAGTCGGGTTGTTGTAGTAAGGAGTTTTTTCAAAGAATTTCACATCCATAGAGTTGTAGAATCTTTTTTCAGTGGGAGAATAACACTTGTAGTCCTTCCTGTCTTTGGCATACCCAAGGAAAATGCACTTATGAGCTTTGGGGTCAAGTTTGCTTCTATGTTGGGCATGGATATAGACAAACACAGTACATCCAAAGATTTTTGGAGGCAAGTCAGCAATGAGATGAGGACAGGGATGAGGTGTCAGCAGGGTTTGAATGGGAGTCTTGAATCCTAACACTCTGCTGGGTGACCTGTTGATCAGGTATGTGGCAGTTAATATAGCTTCACCCCACATATATTTAGGCACATGTGTGGTGAACATGACTGATCTAGCCATCTCCAGTAAGTGCCTGTTCTTCCTCTCAGCAACCCCATTTTGCTGAGGTGTCTCTACACAACTACTGATGTGAACAACCCTTATCATTCAAGGTGTTGAGGTTGGACTCATAGTATTCCAGGGCATTATCTGTTTTTAAGATTTTAATCTTACTGTCAAATTGAGTGGAAACCATGTTATAGAACTCTTGGAAGATGGTTCCAACTTCAGATTAATCTTTCATAAAAAACAGCCATGTGATCCTGGTGTGGTCATCTATGAAGGTGACAAACCACCTCTTTCCTGTTATACTTTTAACTCTTGAAGGTCCCCATACATCACTATATATTAGAGTGAAATGTGTGGAGGGTAAGTAAGGTATCTTAGTATACACAGACTTAGTAAGTTTAGCAAACTGACAAATATCACATTGAAGGTCACTGAGGTTACATCCTTTTAACAATTCAGGAAATAAAGACTTTAAATAACCAAAACTTGGATGACCTAGTCTATAATGCCATAACATGATATTGTCTAAGGTTTGGTTGCAGGCTGCTGAGGCAGTTTCAGTCTTCAATCTTCTGTCTTCAGCAGGGTTGACCATAAACAGTCCTGAGCAAGCTTTAGCTCTCCCAATCACTTCCTGTGAAGAAAGATCCTGGAATATACACTGATTGTTATTAAACAAGACTGTCCAATTTAGGTCTTTAGTGAGTCTACTGACAGATATAAGGTTATAGTCTAATTTTGGAACAAATAGGACATCCTGAAGGTAGATCTTATCAGTAAGTTTAACATTTCCAAAACCTTGTGCACATGAAATAGATCCATCAGCAATCCTAATATTGTGGGTCTGATGACAGGGCTTAAAATGAGATATGAGACTCTTGTTACCAGTCATATAGGATGAAGCCCCAGAATCAACAATCCAAGTATCATTACTGAGAGGTGAGTGGAATATACCTGTTTTAGCATGAGTACCTATGTCAGTGATAGAACTAACTTCCTTTTGTTGAGTAATGAAATCTTTGAAGGCAGCAAACTGAGCATCCAACGTAGTATCTTTGTTCCTTTCTTCACTGACATGCCTACCCTGACTCTCCCTGGTTGGTTTGGAGGGTTTAAAAGAATTAGGCTTACCATGTAGTTTCCAGCAAGTGTCATTGGTGTGATTTGTGCGTTTACAGTGGTCACAAAACAACTTTCCTGACTTCTCAGTAGGTATCCTGTAAGTCTCAGTAACCTCAGTAGGCTTCCTGACCACCAACATTGCTGAGCTATCAGTAGAGTGATCAGCAGGGTTGCTTTGCAGCATTACTTTTCTCCTGCTTTCCTCATGTTTGACTTCAGCAAACACAGATTTGAGGTTGGGGAGAGGTTTAGTAGCAAGAACTCTACATCTAACATCATCAAGGGATGAGTTCAGCCCTGTAAGGAACTTGAATACTCTCTCCTTCTCAATGATATCCTTGTATAAGGTAGCATCCTCTACATCCTTCCGTGGGTGAGTTTCCAACATATCTAGGTGTTTCCATGCCTTTGATAGTTGGTTGTAGTACTGAGTTACAGACAAGTCTCCTTGTCTGCAATTTTGGATTTGGGCTTCAAGTTCATAGACCTCAAATGTATTGTCCTTTTTTGAGTAAAGGTCTCTGGCATTATCCCAGATATCCTTAGCAGTGTCATACATCATGAAGTTCTCACTGATCTCTTTTGTCATTGACCTCGTGAGGATGGTCATAACTTGGTTACTTTCTGTATCCTATGCTTCAAACTTGGGGTCAGTTTCAGCAGGGGCAGGTTTGGAGCCAGACAAGTATCCCATCTTGCTCTGGCCTGAGATATACATTTTCATAGATCTTGACCACAGCAGGTAGTTGTTGCCATCAAGTCTGTGATTTGTAAAAGAATAGTTTTCAGTGACCCCAGCCTGCTGAGGCTGCTGGGACTCAACTGAGGATGAAGAGGCATCGGATAATGAAGACATTCTTGAAAAAATGGGAGATTTTGCAGCGGATTAGAAAGATTATGGCTTTGATACCATGAAGAGAGTTTGAGAAAACAATAAACTTGAGTAAACTCAACTTATTTTATTCATGATAAAAGTATGAGTATAAATAGATACAAGCATGAGTAGAGTGATGAATGTTATTAAATGCTAGAGTCGGCTAGTATTAAGTGGTAGAGTCGGCTAGAGCATATATATATATATATATATATATATATATATATATATATATATATATATATATATATATATATATTGCAAATTGATTAATGAGTTATTTAATATAAGATATAAAATAAATGGATAAATCAACTAAAATTATTTACTTCCGTAATTCTTTATGTTCTTAATCCCTACCCCAAGTAGTTAGGTTCTCCCTAGAGTTTTGGGAGTAGTTTGGGGAACCACCTTTCTCTATATAAAGAAAGGGTGTCAAGCTCTTTGTATCAGAATTGCAAAATCATTATTTTACTAGAAAATTTCAGAGAGGTTCATGGGACTGTTTGAGAGAAAAGAAAAACTGAATCTAGCAACTGAGTTTTTATAATAGCAATCCTATCAAGGATTCTGACGGAGATTCGGCTTGACAATTGGACAGCTTCATGCACAAGCTACCACCGTAGACAAAGCTCAGATCTATTTTAGATTGATAGATAAATTGGAATTATATTTAACTAATACAAATGAGGTTATAGTATAGACGTATATATATATACACGTACAGAACCTTCTGGAACTATGGAGAATAATACTAATAAATACAAATAAATATAAATAATAATAATACACCCCCTCAAGCAGGACGAGGAGGACGAAGGCCTAGCTTGGACTTAAAGTGAGTAAATGGGAGCCGAGAAAGCTGTTTAGTGAGGGCATCGGCAAGCTGATCAGCACTGGACACATGTGACACACGAACGAGGCCATGCTGAACATGATCACGAATGAAGTGATAATCGATGGCGACATGCTTCATGCGGGAGTGAAAAATAGGATTAGCACATAATTGAGTAGCACCAACATTGTCACAGAAAATAACCGGAGTGGTATTAACAGAGAAACCAAGATCAGCAAGTTGATAAGTGAACCAAGCAATCTCAGCAGCAGTATCAGCAACGGAACGATATTCGGCCTCGGTAGAAGAACGCACAACAGAAGTCTGCTTCTTGGAACTCCAAGAAATAAGATTTTTGCCTAGAGAGACCAAATAGGCAGAGGTCGAGGAGTAACCGGCATCCTGGTTCCCACCCCAATCAGCATCAGTGAAGACATGAAGGGCAAGCGGGGAAGCAGAGAATAATTGGAGACCATCATGCAAGGTACCAACAAAGTAACGAAGAATACGTTTAACAAGAGACCAGTGATAATCAGAAGGGGAGTGCATGTACTGAGAAAGTTTGTTAACCGTATAAGAAATATCGAGACGAGTAAACAAAATATACTGTAAAATAGCCAAAACCTAACAATACTGAGTAAGATCTGACTTCGGGGGAGAGGCCAAGTCATTGGATGTAAAGGCATCAGGAGGAAGCGGAGTGGACACAGGTTTGGAGTCATGCATGTTGACCAGAGTGAGAAGCTCATACGTGTATTTGGTTTGAGTGAGCATGAGACCATAAGCATTAGGTGTGACTTCAACACCCAAGAAGTAAGATAGAGGCCCAAGATCCTTAATAGAGAACCGCTGTCCAAGAACATCAACAACCAGCTGAACCTGAGACGAAAAACTGCCAGTAATAAAAATATCGTCAACATAAACAAGCAAAATAGTAATACTAGAGGAAGTCCTGGCAATGAACAGAAAAGAATCTACAGCAGAATTGACAAAACCAATAGAGAGAACAAAAGTCCGGAGTTCATGATACCAAGCCCGGGGTGCCTGCTTAAGCCCATAAATAGCTTTATGAAGCTTGCAAACGTAAGTGGGGTGATCCGAATCTTCAAAGCCTGGAGGCTGAGCCATGTAGATATCCTCGGAGAGTGAACCCTGCATGAAGGCATTATTGACATCCAGTTGGTGGAGAGACCAACCCAAAGAAACTGCAATGCTGAGAACCAGGCGAACAGTAGTAGGTTTTACCACAGGGCTAAATATCTCGAAATAATCAATATCGGGCCGCTGGGTAAAAACTTTTTCCACTAAGCGAGCTTTATATCGATCTATAGAGCCATCGGGATGGCGTTTAACTCGAAACCCACTTGTAGCCAATAACATTGAGATCAGACGCAGGGGGAACAAGTGACCAAGTACCATTGCGCACAAGCGCATCAAATTTCTCAGTCATAGCTAAACGCCAAAGTGAACTTTGTAAAGTCTGTTTAACAGTGAAGGGCTCAGTATCAGAATATTGAGAATCCAGCTGGGCAGTAAGGTTAAGGAACTGGCGAGGTTTAAAGATTTGGTTGCGGGACCGAGTAACCATGGGATGTGAGGGTGGTGGTGGGGAGGGAAAGGACGAGGAGTGTGAGGGCGGGGAGGAGGAAGAGGATGCAGATTTGGGTGAAGAGACAAGTTTAGGAGAGGTAGGAGGTGGAGAGGATGGAGTCGAGGAGGTTGAAGGAAGGGAGATGGGCGGGGAAGGAGGGAGAGGAAGATCCGAATACAGAGCAGGGGCATGTAAAGTGTCAAGAGAAAGGAGAGCAATATCAGAAGGAGTGGTGGCAAAAGGAAACAGATCTTCAATGAAACGAACATCACGTGAAACATACATGTGAGCACCAGAGAGATCATAGCACAGATAAACGCTCTGAGTAAGGGAGTACCCAAGAAATACACACGGTACGGAAGATGAGTCTAGCTTATGGTTATTGTATGGCTTAACCCATGGGTAACAAAGACAGCCAAACACACGCAGCTTAGCATAGTTGGGAGGAGTGGGGTAGAATTTTTCGTGAGGGGAGAGCATGGCCAAGGTTTTGGTGGGCATTCTGTTGATTAAATAGACAACAGTGTTGACCGCATAAGAACAATAGGTGATAGGCATGGATGCGTGGGCAAGTAGAGTGAGAGCCGTTTCTACTATATGTAAATGACGTCGTTCAGAAATACCATTGTGTTGAGGGGTGTGAGGTGGGGAAGTGTGATGGGCAATACAATGGGAGGATAAAAAAGAACGTAAAGCAATGTATTCTGTGCCATTATCAGAGTAGAGTGTTTTAATGTGGGCATCAAAAAGTTTTTCAACATAAGGTTTAAATTTAAGAAAAACCACAGACACATCAGATTTATGAACAAGAGGATAAAGCCAAATGAAATGCGTAAAGTGATCAACAAAAATGACATAGTACTTATAACCATCAACCAAGTAAATGGGTGCCGTCCAAACATCCAAAAAAATGATATCTAAGGGGCGGGAAGATTGCAAAGTAGATTCAGCAAAAGGAAGCCTATGGCATTTATTACTTAAACAAGCATCACAAGTGAAGGAAACGACAGACGATAAATCTAAATAGTTGTTTTTATCTAAAAACTGAATAATCAGAAAAGCTGGATGACCATAACAACGATGCCAAGTTAAGGTAGTCGTTTTATAGGCAGAAAAAGCTAGCAATGGACTGGGGGACCAAGTGTAGACACCATCTTTAGCCTTGGCCCTGGTGGAGGCATCGACCTATCTTCAAATCCTTCACAAAAAAGGAATCAGATAAGAATTCAACAGAAACTCAGTTATCAGAACAAAATTTGGAAACAGATAAAAGATTTTGGGATAACTGAAGGACACACAAGACATTAGATAATCGAAATGAAGAAAGAGAGGTAGATCCAACATGACTAATAGTAAGTGATCGACCATCACCAATAATAATATTGTCCAAACCTGTGTAGGGGTCATGCAGGGACATGAGATTGAGGTCATAGGTCATGTGATGAGATGCACCACTGTCGAGTAACCAAGAAGGCATAGCTTGAGCCGGATAAGCCTGTGGGGTGGAGGAGATCTCGGGTTTGAGGGAGGGGTTGGTGGACGAGGCTGCTGCTGAAAGAACGGGTAAGTAAGGCATCATTTTGCAGAGTGACCAAAGACACCACATAGTTGACACTCCCTTGGTAAGGACGAGGGGGTCGGGCAGGAGGAGGTTGCGAAGTGGGAAAATGAGAGGGTGGTAGAGGCATGGGAGAAGGCCGAGAGGGTGGGGGATGGCGTTGTGGGTTGTACAGAGTTGCAGGATGATAGGGTGGGTTTGGCGAAGGGGATAGTGGGCAGCAAAGGCCGTGTAACCAGGCTGAGGAACGATAGCTTGATGTTGGAGAATACTTGCTTCAGGATTTAGGAGTTTTTCATGCAATTCAGGGAGGGTAATTAGAGTATCACGCGCTTGAATTGCTCTCGATTTTTATACGTATTCAGGCCCAAGGTTTTGCAAAATTAAATCAACAAGATCTTCAGGATGCACAGGTGAATCCAAAGTGGCAAGCTCATCCGCCTTCGATTTAATGGACGTAAAATAAGCAGAAACAGAGGAGTTACCTTTCGTGATGGATAGAAGGTGTTGTTTTAATTGTTTTATCCTACCACGACTTTGCTTACCAAATGTATCAGTGATGACAGTCCATGTCTCTTGTGCGGAGTGTGTGTGCTGGATAATGGTGACAAGATCCGGTGAAACCGACCCCAAAATTACATTATGAATCAACGAATCCACAAGTCATACTCTGGATTGGGTGAGGAAATTCCATCAGTGGTAAGCATCTTGGACGGACAAGATTTAGAGCCATTAATGAAACCAGAATTCCATAACCGGCGAGAAGAGTGGTGAGTTGAAGTTTCCACGCTGTGTAATTTGTATTGGTGAGTTTGATGGTTGTGTGGAGAGTGGGGTTAAGGGCAATGCCGGAGGAGGTTTGGGTTGATGAATGCGGCTGAGTGGTTGTTGCAGCGGTGCTGGAAGAAGAATCAATGGTGGACATGGCTGGAACAGAAGTCCGATGCTGAAGGAAGAAGAAGAAGACGCGGAGAAGCTAGGGTTTTATGCGGCTGAAAAAAAAAAGGAAAACGACGGCTGGAATGAAAGAATGAACAAAAAAATTGGAAAGGGATAATTGGATTCTCAACGCTCTGATACCATGATAGATAAATTGGAATTATTTTTCATTGATTCAAATGAGGTTACAGTATAGACGTATATATATACACTTACAGAACCTTCTAGAACTATGGAGAATAATACTAATAAATATAAATAATCCTAATATGGATCATACATGTATGATTTCTGTCTACATCTTATTTGTTTATTGTTTTAACGAAGTCGCTCTTTGATCAAAAGGAAATCAATATTTTAAATTATACTGCGTAACCTAGATTGAATTCCTTATCCTTCAAAAAAATCTTGTTGAATTAGCTCCTCACCTAAGGCTGAAGGGGAGCCTTGTACACTTGCTCTTTGGTGACATCATTCATCCCTTTCACAGTAGGTTCCCTTCCTTTTGCTGGATAAGCCCCATAATTCTCTTTCCTCCTATATTCCTGTCGAGGTTTAGTCCGTTTGTCTATTGTTTGTATCACCAAATTAAGATGTTTTTTAGAGCACTCATGTTCCCGCTGGATAATACGTCTACAAAATGGATAATACGAATGTCCTGATTCATAGAAAATCATTTGCAAAAAACCATGTATCATCATCTCCAATCCAAATACGTTCTTCCATTTCTTTAAGTAGGCCAACTTCGAACATCACTCTCGCAGCCGACGGCCTATATAAATCAATTGTGGACGGAGCTAGGATTTTGAATTGGGGTGAGCTAATGGACTATATCGAGTTCGTCGGATGAGCTGGATTAAGAATATTTTATGGATCCGACTACACTACACATATTTTTTAGTGTAATATTTTTTTGTCCGGGTGGGCTAGCCCCCTAAATTTATACACACCTCCGTCATTTGTGGCTTAATCGATATGAAGTGGCCGCCCAACAAAATAAGCTATTCGACAAAGGTATTTCTTTATTAGACAAAGGTAATGGTAATTCATGAAGCTATATCCAAACCAGGGCCAAGTAAGGCCTCCTGATTAGAGCGAAAATCAAATGTCCATTTTGATAAAATCATAGGATTTACCAATCAACCAAAGACGTCAATAGAAAAGCGAGTTATAATCATCATGAGAAGTTGGACGAATTAAAACATGTTTGTTATCCAACAGCGCAATAGGACATGAATCTTTAAGCCCTAAACGAAAAAAAAGCTTACGTAAAACATCAAGTTTCAGTGAATAATTAGGGAACATGGCCACTAAAGTGTTTTGGAATGGTTTGGCAATCAACTGCATTTGTTCCCTTGAAATTTTGGACGACGGTTTTACCTTGTAAAGTGTCAACATACCCAAGAAAATAAGGGCATCCGACCCTTTTACTGATGTCGCAAAAGATTTATTAATCAATTCATCCCCAGCAGTCGGAGATTTGACTTCCTTATCTAGCCTCAAAGGAAATAATCCGCTGATGATCAATGCCGAAGATTTTTTAAAAACTTTAGAGTAGAGCACTGGCGGATCCAGGAATAAACTCCAGTAGAGTCACCGGAGTCTAAAACCACATCTTCTATTCAAAAAAAATTCCAGTGGGGTCACCGGGGTCTAAAACATCAATTTTTATCGATAAAATGACACTTTTTATCAACAAAACTACATAATTTTAATACTAAAATTTTTATTTATTTTTTTTTTTTTTTCAGTGGGGTCTCGTGCCCCCGGGGCACGTGGGTCCGCCCCTGGAGTAGAGGCGCAAGAGCCATCAAGCGCCGTCCTCTGTTTTGTGTTCCGTGGCATGGGCACTATTTTTCAAGCATTGGGGAGATTGTGTGTTAACAGCTGCATACTTTATAAATCGGACTCCTACTCCTCTGTTGAAAGGAAAATGTCGTATGAAAAATTGCTTGACCGACCATGTTCGTATGAAAATTTGCAAGTTTTTGGGTGTTTAGCATAAACGTATAATCGTGGGCATAGGGGAGACAAATTTGCTAGTCGCAGTAAAATTCCTTGTTTTTATCAACGTCGATCGTATCTTTTTGGGCATTCACTACACGAAAGTGTAAGGCTTTTCCACCAATTCAATATGATCATCGCTGAACCATTAAAAGATAGGATTAACAATTGGTATTAAAGTGTGCCATATTCGGCACTTATGATTGTTCCACCCACCATATTAATAGATATAATTCATTCACCTCACAACCTAGCTAGGTTTTTAGTAAAGGTGAACAAAATTTCTGAAAACCAAAGCAACTGGCCAAACCAAATCGAACCAAACCGAAAAGGTATAAACCATGGTTTTTCGGTCGGATTTCATATAACTTAAAACCAAACTGTTTAATACAATTTTGTTCCAATTTATGAAAATAAAAACCGTTTAAAACTGGACCAAACCGGATTATGTATGTATGCACACACACACATACATCTATCAATACTTTAAAACATCAGTGTATCTTAAACTTTAAACTTTAACACATACTTTAAACTTTGTATTTGTAATATATTACTGATCAATTATTAATTTCATATTCTAAAGATTCTTTGTTGATCATTTCACAGACTTGTCTTCAATTTTCAATCAGTTGAGAGAATCTAAAGTACATGTTAGTTCACAACTCACCATCGCTGACTTTTTTCTTCTCTTTCTACTTCCTCAACACCAATATTTGAAATATGTTAATGCGGGTTTGCATGACATAATTCTTTTAATGATGTTGATGAACCTCATCATGGATATTTTCTAATTTGTACATTTGTAAGGTTTGATATCTTATATCAATAAATGCATTTATAAACATTTGTTTTTTTTTTTTTAATAAGTTTGTCTTTTACTTGCTTAAAATTAGATTATGTTGGAAAATAACGTTGTTGAGATAATCAAAATCAGAGTCAGTGTTTTGGAGAAAATAAAATCACGAATGTGTTCTCACTAAATGAAGCCCAGAAAAATATATATCACATGTTTTTTTTCTTTTGAAATGTGAGAAAGTTAGCTACCTTCCATTTATCTCTCGCTTACTTATGAAACAGATTCATTCCTCTTTCCCTCTTAACCTTACTCAAAATATTATTTTGTCTAATGGTTTTGAGATTTATATATGTTATTCAAAAAATATAACAGTTAGTTCATTATTAGTATTTTTTGAAGTTGATGATTCATTGATATATTGAATGAGTAAGGGATGACCCTTTTATTATCTTGTTTGTCCCAAACTTGAAAATTCAATGGTAGGTGTCCAGTTTGTTATGTTGGATGGCATTGCAGGATGGTTTGTTTTTTGAACTTTAAGATTTGCATAGTAGATATCAATTAAATATAAAACATTTGTTAAATCATCTCATTGGATTTACTGACATATAGTACTAATGTATTACATTGTTATCATTTGTTGTTACCAGACAATTTTTGTGATTTCTTCTTTTTTTTGTGTGGAATTTTTGTGATTTCCTATCAATAATCATAATTGTTAAAGAAAACCGTAAAAAACCGGAACCAAGCAGAACCAAACCTGACCGAACTAATGGTTTACGTCTTAAAACCGTTCTAGTTTGGTTTCAAAAGTTAGAAACCGTATAAAATGGTTCGGTTTAAAAATGAAAAAAAAACCGGCCGAACGGACCATGTTCACCCCTAGTTTTTAGGATGAGAGGTCCCTCCTCTTTCGTACTCAAATTAAAGAAGTGTTTCCTATTTTCAGCAGGTCGAATAAACTAGTGTGTTTGCTGCATGAAGAAGAAAGTAAAGAGCTCGAAGCGGTGATATCAGTTGCGGACCTATAACAACTAGGGGGGCAACTGCCGCCCTTATCCTAAAAAATACACTAACATATGTACTATGTTTATAGTTTGTCCCTCCTCCCCCCTAAAATTTTTTATTCTCCCATAAAATTTTTACTGCCCCTCTTACCCGAGATCCTGCGTCCGCCCCTTGGCGACATCTATAAAATAAGGGCAATGAGTGTATTTAAAGACACAAAGATGAGAAAGAAGAACGAAGAAAAGAAGACGGGAAAATGGCGAAGAACAAGTGATATCATCCTTGTAGAATAAGGGCAAAATAGACAATAACTATTAATTTTGTCATTATTGCAATTAAATGGACAATGCAGCATTAAACCTTATAAATCCATTTCAATTGGATTAAAAACTAATTTTGTCCTGAATAATAAGTTAGCTGGAGATTTTCTTCTTGTGTACTTCTTCTGGTTTTTTTAATTGTCACTTTTCAGAATGTGCTTGATTTTTATTTATCTGTCATTTTATCTTACCAATACGGCATTTATACCAATGCGGCATTTATTATTTTTTTCATCATTTATATCAATGCGGCATTTATTATTTTTTTCATCATTTACCCTTCATTTCAAGAATCCAAATTTTGGTAAAATTTTTCATTCACAAGGAATGAAGGGTATTTTTGTTATTTTACACTCTATTTCAGACACATTAATCACTTTCTTAATCTGTGTAATTTTTCTTTCTCCGACATTAAAAAAAAACGGAGGGAGTATCTTCTTTATTTTATTTTATCCTTTTTTAGGAATTGATTAAAAATAAAACAACTTTTATTTTATAAATTTAAGAGGAAAAAAAGCATTGTTCTATATGTGTTCGACCCCTTGCTTCCACTATATACTAGTAACTAGTTTTAGAGAGGTAGATGAATTATCTTTGTGTCGAGGATAATGTTGGGATTATCTAAAATAGTATTATTATGTATTTATTTTATTGTGTGACTTATTGGCCAAGTCAATATAGGCCTATATATTTGTATCACCACTACTCAATCGAATCAATGAAATACAATGCACTTTAAATTATGTTATGGTATCAGAGCATCTTAATTTTCTCTCTCGTTATACCAATTCTACTCTAAACCCTAACCCTTTGCTTTTAAAAAAAAAAAAATTGGACCGGCTGATCCTGCCTCCTGCAATTGTCCGGCGAATACACAACGGATCCATTACCGGAGGTCTTTCACTCTACAAGACTACAACAATCATAGCCTGGTCTTCTTCTATTTTCTGTTTTCTTCACGAATCAGTCAACCTTCTGCGCTGGCTGCACCTCCTCCACTCGGTGGTTCCACAGAGCTCCTCCTCGTAAATATATCCCTCCGGCGGTATCTGCGTTTTATTTATTTCTTTATTTCTTCCAATTTTCTTCTCTCTTAAAACTTGTCCTTTACTTTCTAGAAGGAAATAGTGAAAGGCAAACTTTTCTTAAAAAAAAGGAAAAAAGAAAGAAAGAAGAGAAGAAATATATTTGGTGATGAGGGAATTGAAAGAAGAGAAACAGAGAGACAAAAAAGGGGAAAATACTGGTGTGGTGAGGGAATTTGAGGTGAAGTGACGGGTGAAACGATCAAAGCCACACAGTTTAAATACAGAATAAAAATGTGTAATCTGTATTTAGCCACACGGTATCTCCACACCGTGTGGAGACACCACACAAGAATTACCCGAAAAAGTACGAGAAGAACAATTATAAAAAGTGAAAAAGGACGAGAAGAGACTATATTTTTTTTTATTTTGCAAACTGTCTTTTGACCGTAACAGAAGAAGTAGGTTCTTTTCCTGGCGACGTCGATTATTCTTTTTTCTGCTATCAGCACACAAAAAAAATGGCAGATCGACGAAACAGTCTTAGCTTATATCCTTCCCCGCACAGTGGGCGTACTTCGGATTTTTCTGGAGGCTTCGGGCGAGGCTGTGATCGTGGCAATCCTCGTCCCCCACACTCCAGGTTCTCTAATGGTCAAAAAGCCTCCACCTGTCAGATTTGTGCCGCCACTGGCCATACCGCACCAGCCTGTTCCTTGCGATATCAGCGCTTCCCCCTCTTCAAGCATATGCGGCGTCTACACATCCCGGCTTTAATTGGATTACAGATACCGGGACTACTCACATTAGGCATGTAAGTAAGCCTTAAAGTTCGATTTGATTCGGCGTGTTCGGCTCGAAAAAGTTCGGTTCGGGGCTCGGCTCGTATCATCAAACGTAGAATAGGGCCTTGGAAATTGGTATTCGGACAAACGAACCGAACATGTTCGAACATGTTTGGCTTGTAGAGTTGCAGGGGTTCAATAATTCAATTTAGCCTGGCCCAATTTAAACCCCAACTCCCCAAGCCCAAAACTATGTAAAAGCCCTAAACCATGAAAATAATTAAATATTTTGGACATGTTATGTTATATTTTGGGACATGTAATGTATTATTTTGGTTTTGGACATGTATTTTTGAACTAGAATAATTTATTGGGTATTTTTGAATTTTCGGACCGAACATGTTCGAACTATTTGAACTGTTCGAGCCAAATAATACCGAATTTTTTCCCTTTTATTTTTAAAGTTCGAATACGAACCGAATCCTAATATTTTATGCTCGAAAATTTTGAGCCGAATCGAGCCATGTATTCGAAAATGTTTGAGCCAAACCGAACTACTCCAGGGTTCGGTAGGGTTTGGCTCGTTTACAGGCCTACTCACCATATCACTCATGATATTCGAAATCTCAACCTATCATCTGCACCCTATGTTGGGCCCGATAAACTGCATGTAGGTGACGGTACAAGTTTATCTATTACTCATTACGCTCTTCTTCTGTAAATTCCCCTTCCCAGTCATTTTATTTAACTAATATTCTTGTTACACCCTCTATCACAAGAAACCTCTTTTCCGTGCATAAATTTGCCTCTGACAATTCCGTGTATTTTGAATTTCATGGGTTGTATTTCCTTGTCAAAGATTATTCCGGTCACGTTCATCTTAGGGGATTTGTAAAGGATGGACTCTTTCATTTCTCCACTCCGCTTCACTGACCCCCTGCTCTTGCTCAAGTCTATTTCTCCTCCCTTACCTCCTCCGCCACGTGGCATTAGTGCCTAGGTCATTGCTCCTACTCTGTGCTCCGTCAAACCCTAAAGCATCTTCCCACTTTTACTCTTGCTAAACACCTCATACTGTTTGTGCCCCATGTCAATTAGCTAAGAGTCCCCACTTCCCTCTTTATACCTCTGACTTTACCTCTATTGCTCCATTGGATTTGATTTACTCCGATGTTTGGGGTCCCTGTTCTGAACCCTCTATTTACGGTTTTCGTTACTATGTCAGTTTTCTCGACGACTTCATGAAATACCTATGGCTTTATCCCTTGAAAAATAAATCTGATGTTGAAACCATCTTTCCTGACTTTCTTGCTATGATTGAACATCAGTTCAATACCAAACTAAAATCCATCCAAATTGACGGGGGTGGTGATTACCGTCGCGTTTCCACACTTCTTACCTCTCTTGGCATCCGACATCGCCTTTCCTGTCCCTATACACACGAACAAGTTGGTGCCATTGAGCTCCGTCACCGTCAAACTGTTGAAGTTGGCCTCTCCCTTCTTGCCCAATCTAACCTTCTGCTTCCCTATTGGGATGATGCCTTTATCACCGCCACTTATATTATCAACCGCCTTCCCACCAAAGTCCTTCATGATAAGTCTCCCTTTGAAATGGTCCACCATCGGTCCCCTGACTATACATTCCTTCGAGTCTTTGGGTGTGTGAATTGGCCCTATCTTCGTCCGTATAGCCATCATAAACTTATTTCCGCTCTAAAAATTGCATCTTTCTCTGCTATAGTCCTTCGCACCACGGTTATAAGTGCCTGGACCTTGCCTCTGGATGAATCTATATTGCTCGCCACGTGGTTTTCGATGAATCTGTCTTCCCTTATACGCCTTCTCCCTCCAAACCCGCTCTTGATAATCTCAATGTCCCGCTTCTTGTCTTCCTTCCAACACCTCCACAGAATCCATCTCCAATGCCGGCTCCCTCCAATCCGGCCCCACCCTCTTCGGCCCCTACTCCTGAGCCTTCCCCACACACCTTTCCTGCGCCCACTCCGGCCTCGGCCTCTCTAGAATCGTCTCCTGTCCCACCTTCCCCTACTCACACCATGGTTACTCGTACCAAAACCCATTCCTTGAAACCTATTTCTCGGCCTGACTTTATTCGCTACCCGCTTCCTAAAGCCATTGTTCCCTCTACCGACACCCTAGACTCCACTTCCTATATTGAAGCCTCTAAACACCCGAATTGGCGTAATGCTATGAGAGAGGAATTGTCGCGTTGTTGTGCAACCAGACCTGGGATCTTGTTCCTCCGCATCCTCGTATGAATATTGTTGGCAACAAATGGGTTTATCACACTAAACTTCATGTCGATGGGCATTTTGAGCGCCACAAGGCTCGCCTTGTGGCCAAATGTTTTCATCACGCCGAAGGGGTTGATTTCACTGACATATTTAGTCTAGTCATTAAACCAGTCACAGTTCATCTTCTTCTGTCACTCGTTTCGCAGGGTTGGTCTCTTCGCCAGGTGGATATTCAGAATGCTTTCCTCCATGGGCATTTATCTGAGCCCTTTCATATGCAGCAGCCCCAGGGATATGTTCACCCTGATTATCCGGATTATGCTTGTCGTCTCCGCCGCAGCCTTTATAGCCTTCGTCAGGCTCCTCGTGCTTGGTTCTCTCGTTTCACCGATGTCTTGACTCAGTTTGGATTTTTCAGCTCCAAAGCCGGCACCTCCTTATATATTTATTCT
The DNA here is from genome assembly GCA_024500145.1 of Gentiana dahurica var. dahurica. Classification (NCBI taxonomy): domain Eukaryota; kingdom Viridiplantae; phylum Streptophyta; class Magnoliopsida; order Gentianales; family Gentianaceae; genus Gentiana; species Gentiana dahurica. The sequence continues at coordinate 69,262,384 of CM044903.1, forward strand.
CGTGATGGTGCTCGTGTTTACGTACTGATTTATGTGGATGATATTATTATTACCGGCTCGTTGTCTTCTCTTGTTGAGCAGGTTATCTCTTATCTTGGTCGGCATTTTCCGGTTAAGGATCTTGGTTCTTTGTCATACTTTCTTGGCATTGAGGTTCTTCCTACCCCCAATGGGCTATTTCTCACTCAGCGCAAGTATATGTTTCAGTTTTTTCAACATGCCTATATGGACAAGGCCAAGCCTCGCCAGATGCCTATGTCGGCCTCTACCCGTCTTACACTTGACGACGGCCCTCCCTGCGCCGATCCGCCGCTTTACCGTACTATTGTTGGCAGTCTACAGTATCTCAGTTTCACTCGGCCTGATATTGCCTTCGCGGTACACAAGGTTAGTAAGTACATGCATTCGCCTACCGAAACTCACTAGGTTGCTGTTAAACGTATTCTTCGGTATCTTAAGCACACCATATCTGATGGTCTCTTCTTCTCCCGCCGGTCCTCTATTTCGCTCCGGGCTTATTCCGACTCTGATTGGGCCGCTGACAGTGATAATCGTCGTTGCGTTGTGGAATATTGTGTTTTCCTTGGTGAGAATCTCATTAGTTGGTGTAGTAAGCAACACTTGACGGTTTCAAAGGTAGCACTGAAGCCGAGTACAAGGAGAGATTTTATGGTGCAACGGTTGTAGCAAGGTTATACCAAGTGGCATACATTAGAGCCTCTCATTTTTACTCTCTCTCACATAATACACTTTTATCGTGTGTGAGAGGTTAGAAATGAGTGGTTGTAATGTATGCCACTTGGTAAAACCTTCATACAATGGTTGTATTTTAAAATTTCACGAGTACAAGACTCTTTCTAACACCGCCGCCGAACTTCAGAGGCTTTGTAGTCTGCTTCGTGAGATGCATGTTCCGTTGTCTTCCCCGCCTACTCTTTGGTGTGATAATATTGGCGCCACCTATCTTGCTCACAATCCGGTGTTTCATGTCTGCACAAAGCACATCGAGATAGACTTCCACCATGTTCCCGAATTAGTTGCTGCTCGCAAGCTCGACATCTCTTTTATCTCCTTGAAGGATCATCAGTTAGCCGATGTCCTCACCAAACCGTTGGCTCAGCCTCGTTTTTCTAGTTTAAAGTCCAATCTCCGTGTTCAGCCACTTCCCACAGGATTGCGGGGGCGTGTCGAGGATAATGTTGGGATTATCTAAAATAGTATTATTATGTATTTATTTTATTGTGTGACTTATTGGCCAAGTCAATATAGACCTATATATTTGTATTACCACTATACAATTGAATCAATGAAATACAATACACTTTGAATTATTTTATTTTGGTGGTTTGACGACCCACATTGTAGTTGTTAAATTATGTGACTTGTAGTTAGTCTATTTCTTTTATGATAGGTATTTAAAATGCCAAAAGATAAAACTTGGAATCTTCCATGATCCCAATAAGTGGCATAGTTCGATTTGATGTTGATTTTTTTTCAGTCTCATAACTATTACCCCCCTTACTTTTCATCGAGATAAGTTGTAAGGTTTTAAATGATCAGCCCAGTTGATATTGATTGGCTCGAAGACATTATTAACTAATTTCCACTTTGATGATGGTATCTACAAACGAAAGGTCTTATATGGGAACTTGGTGTTAATTCGAACAATTCGTGATGCGATCTATGTACGATTAGCATAAATGTTATGAACGATGAAGTATATACCTGGATGCTGGTGAGTGAAAGTGTCCCAAATGCTTGGTCCCCGGCCTCCTTCACGAACAGCCCCTTCATACTGATCGAAAATTAAGGATACACATTCATGTTAGTTAATATGCTTTCAAATTTACGGAAATATTCGAGGATTGCATAAACTCCGATCCCTCAAACCTGATAAGCAGCGGATGCTGCCCCGAACAAAACATCGGCTGGGAAATCACTTCTCTTAAGCTTTTTTGTTGTGTGAGGATGACTATAATTCCCTTCAGCGGCAATACAATAAACCAAAGTCAATGCAAGAACAAGGGAAGAACGAGTTCCACATTTAGTCTTCATATTCAACAGAGGTCGGCTTAATTAGCTGTGAATTTTATCATGTCTGTTAGCAATTAATTTTTTTTAATTTAGTACATATAAACAAGGGGTAGGGGTAAAAATGGCAATTCATAGTGATTCGAATCACCAGACATATCTTCGAATCACCAGACAAATCTTTACTGATATCCTCTATAAACGTTGGAGTTTCAAAAAGAGTAAGTAATTAGGTACGTGTGCCTATAGGAAGATAATTCATTAGGGAACTTTTGTTCCAAAATGGAATGAATGTCTACATCAAAGATATTTCATCATATATACATCTTAAAAGTGTATCGTTTCAAATATTTCTACGTCAAGATTGGGAGTCACGCAACCTAATATGCATTAGGAATGACGTAAAGTCTACCCCCAAAGTATGGATAGTGACTGTAATGTTTAAATTTTAGCTTTGTGCATCGGTTTATGTTGCCTTTAGGAAAGAAAACCAATATGTTTAGGGGAAATTTTTAGTTAGTCCCTCCATTTGGTGAGGAGATAAGTGTGCCATAATCTCTACTGTTGATTTTCAAACTGGATTTAAACCATATAGTGCAGATGATTCCATACGTCAACTCCGAACATACGGAGGTAGTACCCAAAAATCAACCTATGTTTAGGTCAGCCGAATCATGTGACATGTGGTGTTTCATAGGTAGTTGATATATCTTCGATACTACTACCTTCGTCCCCACTTTTTGTTGGAGTGTTTAACCAAATTGTGTTTTGGAAAAAGTGGCGAACAATACTATTAGACTCCATTTTGATAATGTTACGGAATGAATTTCCGGAAGCTAAAAATGGTTTTGGAAGCAACTATGATAGTAGTTGATGTTAGGTTTTAAATCACTCGATTCCGATATCGGATTAATGAGAAATTAATGCATTATAGGTAAGTAAAATGTGTGGAGTGCTAATGAATAATGTGTATTCATTTGTCCCACATTGGGAGAGTGACACAAGTGAAATCACTATTTAAGGAGTAGTGTGACATTTAGATGTAAGCCCCAAGGGGCAAGAGAAATTTGTAATTGAGGGAATTGTAGAAATTTGTTTGTTCATAGCCCCACTCATGGGCTCGGGGCCAAGCCGGTATTAATATTTTTGGGCCAGCTCAACGAGGAAATTCTGAATACAATTCGAACTAAACGCTGATGCAACAGTGAAAATGGCACCAGTTTGGCCCTAGGCAGTTGAAGTTGAAGTTTAACAGAACAGTTGCTTCTATTATACATAATTGTTCCCCCATAACCGAACTCTGAAGTGATACTTCTGTTGGATGTAGTGCCCGAAAGACAATTGTTGCTTGTCCTTACGGGCAAATGGGAGATTGTTGTAAGTAACGCCCGAAATACAATTTATGTAATTGTTTTAATAATTAATAAATGATAGATTTATTCTCATCTTATTATTTGCTTCGTGCTTATAAGTAATACACTAATGAAAACCCTAAGTTGTATCATATGTAGCCATATAACTTATGTGTGTCACACGCGAGGATTAAGTTTATGGTGATACACTTGAACTGTTAGTCCGTGGTGACCTTAATCAAAGTATGGGGTCTATTGATTAAACCACCATTAATGCGCCCAGAACACTTTCTGATGTGACCGTCTTATCCGGACCGTCGATATGAGTTATCTTAGTGGGGCATTCATATATGATGTAGTCATGTAGGACTGAACCGATTTAATCTAAAATTTTCATATAATTCCGTGATTGAGAAATCTCATTAAATCACAAGATGATCATACATGGATTAACCTTAATCCTAAAGTGATTGCAGACTCCTGCTTGTTTCAAGATATGGTTTGTTGTGTTCGTTAAGGATTGCTAAGAGGCACGGTCCGAATCATTTTCACGTTGGCACTATCAAGAATGAGTAGCTGGGAATATGACTCACAGATACGGAATCCATTCCTTCTTGCGGGAAATAGAAAGACAATCCCCTTATTTATTAATCCTAGAAAATGATCGATCCGCGGAGTTCATATTGGTTATGAACTAATTGATCACTAGTGGGTTAATGATAAATAAGGATAAGATGTAATGAAGAAGGTTTACGGAAACATTCCCGCTTCGTTACGGATAGTCTATGGCGGGTTAGTCTATATGTAATGATTATATCAATGAACACTTATTGACTCGACACTTTGAGAATAATTTATATCAATAATCGATAGAGTTCATTTTTGGATTTATGGTGACGTGATTCCCGAATTAATAAGTTGAATGGAAATATTCTGTGTGATGAATAATTTATTCAATTTATTGGACCTACTGGTTATAGGTCTATAGTTCCCAGGTTGGCTCGTAACACGTGAGTGAATTCTCGTATTTTGGAACCTCAAAAATAATTTAAATAGTTGGTCTATTTAATGAATATGCAGATATTATTTATTCAGTAAATAATATGTAATATATGGTAATGTCAAATTATCTAGGGTGTTCAGCGGTTGATTTGCGGTGGATATCTGGTTGTGAAAGTGATATAAGGGCGGTGGCTCTCGGTGGAGGTATGTGAGAATGCGGTGGTGAGTGGTGGTGCAAGAGAGCAATTAGATGGGCAGAGTTTTGCCTTGTTTTTTTTATTCAACATTTTTTTATGAATGGTACATGGAGCCTTATGTATAGGGTGAGAACCGACTTACATTCAGCATAATTACAACTAAGGACATAGTACAACTAAATCTACGATGGCTAGTCGAGCCGCGGCGGATCAATGGCGATATGGATCCTCGAGTTGCCATCGCACATCCTTAGCAGGCCTGCTGGTCATCGGTCTGTACTCTCCAAATGTTGGGGTAAAGAACCGCTGGCAGATCCTTCACCCTTCTATTCATCGTGGGCCTTTTATGAAAGCCTATTTCCTGAGTGATTGCATCTGCCGACAAGGGCCTGGCCGCATCTCCTCTCTCCGATCCCCGTCCGTCCGTACTCGGCTGATCGGTTCGGATCCACATCCGGGTCGGCGGGCCGGAGGGTGGAGCCGGCCTATCAATGGCCCCCTACTTCGTACCCGTGACATCTCGAGGTGTCGGGTAGGGAGCAATCTTTTTGGCCTTTTGAGGTGGCTCCGAGGGTGAATAGCCGTAGTCGTCGGAGGCCATTTCGGGCGGGTAGCCTGGAGTACGTGGAATTTGGCTTCTTGGGCCTTTGGCCTCGAGCTGATTGAAGTTATAAATAGGCAGATAGCCTTAACTTCATAGGATTTGGCTTCTTGGGCCTTTGGCCTCGAACCGGTTGAAGTTATAATTGGGTGAATGCCTTAACTTCGTAGGATTTGGCTTCTTGGGCCTTTGGCCTCGAGCCGGTTGAAGTTATAAATGGGCGGATAGCTTTAAATTTGACGGATTTGGCTTCTTGGGCCTTTGGCCTCGAGCCGGTTGAAGTTATAAGTGGACGAATAGCCTTAACTTTGTAGGATTTGGCTTCTTGGGCCTTTGGCCTCTAGCCTGTTGAAGTTATAAGTTGGCGAATAGCCTTAACTTCGTAGGATTTGGCTTCTTGGGCCTTTGAACTCGAGCCGGTTGAAGTTATAAATGGGCGGATAGCCTTAACTTCGTAGGATTTGGCTTCTTGGGCCTTTGGCCTCGAGCCGGTTGAAGTTATATATGGGCGGATAGCCTTAACTTCATAGGATTTGGCTTCTTCGGCTTTTGGCCTTGAGCCGGTTGAAGTTATAAGTGGGCGAATAGCCTTAAATTCGTAGGATTTGGCTTCTTGGGCCTTTGTCCACGAGTCGGTTGAAGTTATAAGTGGGCGAATAGCCTTAGCTTCGTAGGCTTTGGCTTCTTGGACCTTTGGCCTCGAGCCGATTGAAGTTATAAATGGGCGGATAGCCTTAACTTCATAGGGTTTGGCTTATTAGGCCTTTGGCCTCGAGCCGGTTGAAGTTATAAGTGGGCGAATAGCCTTAACTTCGTAAGATTTGTCTTCTTGGGCCTTTGTCCTCGAGCCGATTGAAGTTATAAATGGGCGGATAGCCTTAACTTCGTAGGATTTTGGCTTCTTGGGCCTTTGGCCTCGAGCCGATTGAAGTTATAAATGGGCGGATAGACTTAACTTTGTAGGGTTTGGCTTCTTGGGCCTTTGGCCTCGAGCCGGTTTGAGTGGAGGCTTTGGAATGGCCCCCTTGCCTGTGTGTCAGCCACGTGCTCATTTCCGGTGCTTTTTCTTCACCTCAGATCGATGTGACAACTGGCGTGACCCACCGTCTATTTCCATTGGCCACGGCTTTTTCGTTCTTTGTGCCATCATGATGGCTATTTCGAAATTTGAAACTTGAAAACCCCGCCTTTGATCTCGTCTGTTAGATCATTATTATCAGAACCGTCGGATTCATACTTCCATGTCTATGTAAGGGCGAGAGGCTCCCTGCCTAAACACTTTCCGAACTTATAATTTCTCTGGTGGTTGTCTGTCAGTAGTTTGCAAGTGAAGGTTCTCCAGCGAGGCGATTTCCGGCAGGGTTCCGAAAGTTCGTTCCATATTCCTTTGCCCCTTTTCGTATTTCCTGCCGATTATCAAGTAAATCGTTTTTCTTCCCCGGTTTTTCATATTTTCACAGTTGGTTTAGACTTAGTCTTGTTGTTTTTTGATAAATTTGTGTGCCCTAGCCTTTATTGAGTCTGAATTCGTGGATGTTTTCGTCGCCTCTGTTTATGTCATGAGGTTTTCAGGATTTTGGGTGTGTTTTTGGCTACTGTGACTTTCGGTTTTTTCTTTTGTGTTGTTCTGAGGGATATTTCGACCTTTTCTTCCCCAATTACTGGGTTGCGTCCGATTGTGAAATGAAAAGATGGGGTGTCGAGATGAGTGGCACTGTCTCGACCCGACTTCAATTGTCTTGGGTGATGGCTTATCCGCCTCGTCCTTTTCTTTTTGCAGGATGCCTGGTAGTGATAGGTCGGGAAGTGATGATGATGATGTTCGTGGCTATGCTTCCGAGGAGGCCGAATAGGTGGGCACCAGCTCCGGTGAGGGCGACAAGGGTGAGAGTACCGAAGACGACATGGTGTTGGCTGAGCTAGCTCCGTCACAATCCGTCCGTCCGAAAATTGTTGTTTTCAAGTTGCCGAGAGGTCAGTCTGTCTCTTCGACTACGACTCCCGTAAAGTCAAAGTGGAAGCATGGGAAGGAAACCACCAGGGCCAAAGGTTCTTCCTCTAATGTTGCGGCGTCTGAACCTAAAAAATCCAAACAGAAGAGGAAATCCGGCGATGACGAGGATGAGCTCAAAGACAGCAACAAGACCCCTATGCCGCAAAACCCGGAAGTGGCCAGGGAAGATAAAGCTATTGATGCTCTCGACAATCAAATATAGTTGGATTGGGCCGTGATCCGGCCTCGCCATGGGGACCCCAAACTTTTTTATGAGTTCAACATATTTTCCGGGTATCTTTTCTCTGGCTTCAAGAAGGTAGCTAACCGAGCCGGTCAGAGACTGCAGAAAGATGGTCTGGTCTTGTTTTATGATCATTTCATCGCAGGCCTTAGGCCGCCCTTTGAGCCATTCTTTGTCGATGTGATATGGATTCTAGTGGCTCTCCCCTGCGATTTCACCCCTGGGGCCCTCAGGTTTATGATGGCATTTGTCGTACTTTGCTGAATTCTGGGTTATGAACCTTCTCTTAAGGTTTTCCTGAAATTTTACACCTTTAGCAAAGCGGCCACAAACAAAGCGGACTCCAGCAATTTCCTGGCGACCAGAGTGAAGAAATGTAGGCTGTTCTACTAGACTTCAAATAAAGTCCGCAGTTGGAACACGAGGGCTATCATGGTCGAATCGATGTCAGGGTGGCAATTTCCAAAGTTCGAGGTGCGCCCGAAGAACAGGGAAAACAAAATCATCATGTCTAAGACTCTGGATCATGTAGAACAGGAGCTCCTTGACAAACTTCATGAACTTCTTGGCTGGAATAAGGAGAGTGAGACTCAAAAAAGAACTTTTAGTTGGAGGAGCTTGATTGATCTTAGGGCTTCCTTTTGTTGTGTAGCCGGGATCCCTGGGCCGATCAACGCACAGCCCGTGGTAAAAGTATCCGCTCTAGGTACCTATGAGGATTGGCACGCCGAGTGTTATTTAGGGAAATGTTTTCCAACCAAATGTCCGACATGCAAAGGGATCGAGGCGTCGCGGCCTGCTTGTAATTTGCTGCTTTGTTTTGTTTTTCTTTTTCATCAGTAGCTTTACATTCTGTCCTCGAGTTCTGAATGTTTCTCTTGTAGGTACAATGGTGCTCTCCAATGAAGACATGAATGCCATTATGACTCGGTTGAAGAATGAGAGGAAAACTCGCCAAGAGCTGTTAAAGGCCAGTAAACCCGTGGATCCTGCCACTCCGGTGAGCATGGAGAATGTTTTGTGGACCGATGCCGCTTCTTCTGTGGCTCCTCTTAATGCTATGGCTACTGAGGGTGGTCCTGTTGCTTAGAGGGTTGCGAAACTTGCTGCGGCCACCAAAACGTAGAGGAAAAGGCCTGCTGGGGGAAAGAATACTAGCTTGATAGATGAGGATGAAGAGTCGATCAACGCATGTGGCGTATCTTCCCTCAAGAGGTCTTAAACCAGCGGCGGCCAGAGCTCGGGCGACGTCATTCTTGATTCTTCCAAAGCAGCTGAGGATGCTTAGGTCCCTCAGGGCATCGAGCCGCTCACTTCCAGTATTGATCTGATCGAAAGTCCCACAAAGAGGGTCGTTGGCGAGGGTGAGCCAGCTGTCGTTGAGCCGGCGTAAAAAGGGACCGGTAAAAGGAAAATTCCCTCTGGGTTTAAGGGGAAACCGGCATTGTGGCTGGACAATGATTTCCTGAAGTAGCCTCTTACTTTGAGAACGGCTGGGGAGCTATCTTCCTCAATTGGCGATGGCCCAGCTACAAAATCTGAAGCTGAGACTGCCCGATGCTCCTCAGTTGTGGGTCGGTCAGGGGATCGTTAATCGGATAGCCCAAGCCGACGTGGTTGCTTCGACAGCATATACGGGGCCCTTTCAAGCTTGCAACTCTTGTCTGATGTGCTCGGTCTTTATGGGACTACGGTCAGCACGGTAACATATACTTTTTGTTTTTGAATTCCTTTTCCGTTAAATTTTCTTGCTCTGAGCCCTTTTTCTTTTCAGGTTGCCACCAAATTGAAACAAGTCGAGTGGGCTTGTAACGAGGATGTGAAAAAGATGGTGAACCAGCTCGCTGAGATGCGAGAGAAGCTGACTACTGAGGCAAGCCGGGCTAACGCAGCTGAACAGAGGGAGAAGGTTATTTTGGACGAAGTTGGTCGGCTTCGTTCTGAGAACTCGAATCTTTCCAATAAGGTTCAATCAGCTGTGGATCTTCAGAAATCTGTCGAGTTGGAGAAAGACGAAGCCCTTGCTAAGGTGATAGAGGCCTACGAGCTCGTTGATATATTGAAGAGCGAGCTGAGTGAATCTGAGGCCGTTGTTGCCGACGTTGCCCGTAAGGTCAAAGATGCTTTGTTGGATGGGTATGATTAGGGATTCTATCATATGGCGAGGTGCCTTAAGGAATTTTATGAAGATACTCCAAAATTGAGACCCTGCAGGACTGGCTGACGACGGATCAAGACGAATCTGAGTTGAGAGCATTCCATTCTGACCTTCCCTATATTGCCGTTCAGCTTGATGATTTCCGAGTTAGTTGCTTAAATAACGGTAAGCCGCTTTGGGAACCTCCTCCAATCAACGAGAAGAACCTTCGTGACATGATGAAGGAGATGGCGAGGGAAGCTATTGAGCTTGCGAAGAAGGAAGCTGAGGCCGCTGACGGCGCTGTGGAGGTTGCTGTCGCCAGTGTTGTTGGCGAGGAGAAGAGTCCTGAGATAGAGTGCGACCAGTTTTTGAATCTTTCCATACCGATACTCCTCCCTCGGTCAAGTAGGATTGACTTGTTTTCCCTGATTTGTTGTATTTTTATACTCTTGGTTCCGACTTCCGGATTATCTTTATTTCCTATTTTTTAAAAACTTGATGTGGTTGATGGCCGTTGTTTGGCTTTTTGCCTTATTTCGTGTTTTGCTTGAAACGTCTATTTTTCAATTTTTATGCTGCATTGAAGCATATATATGTGTGCGGCCCCCTCATTTTGGTGAGGTTGTGAAATCTTTTAGCCGAGGTCGCCAAAATGTGACTTGTCTGATTTGAAAACCACGAATTAAAGTTTTGGGCTTACGGCCCCTTGTTTCGAACGAGACCACGTACGAGCGTTGTCGAAATAACGAACGAGTAATTTTCTTTGTAATAATTGATCTCTAGGTCTCAAATCAGTCTGAATAAAAAAAGAAATCCATTGTATCCCCTTGTTTGAAGTGAGATCCGAGCTGCCGTTACGCGTGGATCTGGATTGAAACTACGAACACTGCCCCGGACGCTGGTTTGAAGATTCTATAGGATCTGCTTTAAAAATTCGGTGCAACCCCCTGCTTTGTGCGTGTCCGATGATACCTATAGGCGGACACGTTCAAAGAGACTTCGAGATTCCCCAACTGTAAAGTCTGACGGTTGCGCGGTTTTTTCTGACACGTTCTGAGGGAAAGCTTCTATTTCTGGTCAGTTACTGTTCTTTGACCATTTCAGACATTTTCAGAGATCGTGCATGCGATAGAGGCGGTTCTGATATCTGTTCCGCCATTAAAGTTCATTCAAATTTCGAAATCCAAACCGACTTTCAATTTTTACCATTTGATCTGTTTCATTTCCACCGTTGGATCATTTGTCATGTGCTATAAAAGGAGTGAGCTTTGCCCTCCTTCTGCACATATCTTTGCTTTTCTTCCTTCCAAAACACATCCTTTTCGAGTTTTTGTTCCTCAGCAACCATGGCCAATTTTGGTGACTCTCCATTCTTTCATACGGCCTCTCCCTTGGCCATTGCCAATTTTTTTCTCCATTTTCAATCAGCTTCCCATCTTGGCTGATAGGGGGTTGAACTTTCGGAAGATCAGTTTTGCTGAGTGTGAGCATGTTGCTCATCTAACGTGGGTTAATTTTCTGAAGGCACCTCGATGGCAGTATACAACACCACCATGGTGCGGGAGTTCTATTTTGCATTGTCGATTATAGTTTAACCGATAACGCTGTCACCGTTGTTCCCCTCCGGGAGGTCAATGTTGCCATTAGCCTTGCCATTATCAATGAGTTCTTCGAATTGCCTGGTCACCCTCCGTATGTGCATTATGAGACGGTTTGGGGTCTCGGCAGTGAGTTGAGGAGGCGCATCTATGGGGCCGCAGCTCTCAGGCGCTTGATACCGGGTGACTGGGACCCTTTACCGGAGGGTTATGCTTCGGAGATGTCCCAGGCCAACCAAGAATGGAAGAGGTTTATCAATTTATGGGTGTTGCCATCGTTTTATGCCGAGGAGATATCAGAGGCCGAGTCGCATCTCTTTTATGCGATCATGCGGGCCGATGATAACGTCAATGTTGATTGGGGTCTGCTGGTTTACCGGGCGATAATTACATTTTCTGCCTATACAGACCTACATGGGCCCATCTCTTTTCTTAGGTTGATTTCCCGCTTGTGTGTCGCACTATCGGGATGCCTGTTTCTCATGTCGACGTGGTGGTGCCGCCATGCGCAAATGTTTAGCACGCACTTGTCGTTTCGGACTTGCCGACAGACGACTCTGAATAGTTTTAGGTTTTGTTTCTGTCCGCTCTTGTAATCAATTGGCCTTGACGGCCCTGATTTATATAATGAAATCGTCGTTCCTTTTTGCTTTTGTATTTGCATCAATTTTTCTGAATTTGAGTTTTTACTTGCGGGCTGTTCCCTTGCGAGGTGAGAGCACCCTTGAAAAGGAAATAAAATTTGATCGTGGATGAAAACTCTCCTGTGTCCGACCATGGCCCCCCTTTTTGGTGGAGCCGCTGATTCTGGTTGGACCCGGCTTAGGCGGTTTGGTTCCTCGAGGATCGTGAAGCCTCATAACTCCATTCAACCGACGCTTTTATGGCCCTTTGCCCAACCGACGTATCTATGACTGCTCTTTTCGAAGCATCGGCTCGGTTACTGTAGAGACTTGATTTTGAATTCGAATGTTTTTGACTCCTGACCTTCCCGCCTTTTGATTTTTTTGGTCTATAAAAGGAAGAGGTTTTCCTCTTCTTCCTCACTTGCAATTTTTCTGAAAATTCTTCTTCCTCGGGAAGTCTCTTTCCTTCTTCTTCGAACTTTTGAAAATTTTGCCATGTCCTCTTCTGATTCTACCAGTCAATGTTCCAAATCTTTTGAGCCTATTACGTGAGAAGAACCCTTAGGCTGCTTCCAGCTCACCGCCTCTCCGCTGGCCTTGGATAAATTTACGACCTTCTTCGGCAATCAAGGTCACTTGGTGGAAATGAGGCTTAACCTGTGTTGTGTTGGCCCAGGTCATCAGGCTACAATTAATGTCAATGGTTGGCTGCATTTTGTCACCACACCGATAGAGAGTAAAACTTAACCCTGGTGCGTGAGTTTTAAGCCGCCCTATAAATCTGAGAACTGCCATGTTGATCGCACCACCACCGTTTCTGTTCGTGGGGTGACTGTGGATTTTACCCCGGCTGCCATAAATGACTTTTATGGCCTTCCAAATCTTGCTGATGATTATAACACCTTTTGGAATCTCGACGACAGGGATGACTATTATGCTGCCCGATTCGACACCCTTCAGTTTTTGCTTGGCCATGAGTGGATGGACGGCACTGATGTGACAACGGATATGCTGAATCGGGAGGAAAGGAAGTGTAAACGCTTTATGTGCACTCAGGTCTTCTGTCTGTCCGATTTCAAGGAGGTCACTGATGCCGAGGCGTTTGTTCTCTATGCCCTTTCGATTCATGAGACGAACATCAACTGGGGTCGCCTGATCCATTCAAAGATGATCAAGTACTGTGATGAATGGCGTGTTTCCCTTACCCTTTGCCTGGATGATTTCCACTATGTGCATCTTGACCCGATGGATGCCGGTCTGTCCTACTACGGACATATATTTCTCCCATCCTGAGGCAGATGAGTGAAGGGCAGAGTCCTCTTTTTTTTGTTGACTCCCCTGTAAAAATCTCCACTTTGTAATGAATTTCTTTCCCTTATTTTTGCCGGCATGGTTTTGTTTCTGCGTTTCATTTTTTCGAATTCGTGCCTTTGATGACGTCATAAACGTGTTTGCCTAATGTATGCTCTTAGCAATTTCAGGTGGCTCCCTTCTGTATCGGACAAGCTTCGCTTGTCGGAAACAGAATTTGTTTGTGCTCAACGATGTTTTTGAAAAATATTTCATTGATCATAATAGAAAGGGCTGAATGCCTTTACAAAAAAAGCTTCTAAAAACAAGTCGAAGTCATTGCTCTTACGTGTAATATCATTTCAAGTTGTCGGCGTGCCAAGTACTATTGAACTCGCGGCCCTCCTTGTCTGAGAGGATATAAGTCCCTTTCTTGATTATTCTCGACACTTGCTAGGGACCCTCCCAATTCTCAGCCAATTTTCCTTTGTCTGTTTTTTGGCCGGTTGCTTGTCTTTTTCGTAGGAAAAAGTCTCATACTGCGAAAAAATGATCACGGATACGCTGGTCATGATGTCTTTTTGCGGTCTGCTTGTAGTTTACTAGGTGAGCGCGGGCTCTTATACGTTTTTCTTTTGCGAGATACAACTCAACCTGTTGGTTGATGCTATTGTCGGCCTCGTCAAAATGAGAGACCCTTACGCTCGGCAAGGCCATTTCTATAGGTGCCATCGCCTCTGACCCATACGTTAGCACGAAAGGTGTCTCCCTGGTAGTCACCTTTCGGGTAGTCCGTAGTGCCTATAAGGCTTCGGGCAAATAATCTACCCACTTCTTGGCTTTTTCATCCAGGCTCTTCTTTAATACCTTCAATACTTGCTTGTTAGCTTTTTCTGCTAGACCATTTCCTTGGGAGTAACAAACCGATGATTGCCAATGCTTGACGTTGTGTTCTTTGCAAAATTCATCAAACTCGTCTCTGAATTGCGACCCGTGGTCAGACACTATCGCTCGAGGTACTCCGAATCGAGTCCAAAATTGATCCAACATAAAGTATATTATGTCTCAGGCACAGATTTTTGCCAACGCTTTTGCTTCGATCCATTTCGTAAAGTAGTCGACGGTGGCGACGACGTATTTGCAGCTCGATCGCCCCTTTTTCAGCAGACCGATTAGATTCATTTACCATATGTCGAAAGGCCATGCAATGAAAATGATGCTCTGCTCGACTGAGGGTAGCCTGGGTATGTCGGCGAAGCGCTGGCATTTGTCACAACTCTTAGCGTACCTTTCAACGTCCTCCGCCAATTTTGGCCAGTAGTACCCTGTCAATAATGCCTTTTGGGCCAAAGTATGGCTGGAGGGGTGGCCCCCGTACACCCCCTCATGTAGTTCTACGAGTATGTCATGTACTTCTTCGGGTCTGAGGCAACGCTGCAACGGCTTTGAAAATGATCTTCTGTACAGAATTCCGCTCAGAATTGTGTAACGCACCGCTCTTGTCCTAAGGGCTTGGGCGTCCTTGGCATCTTCCGATAGTATCCCATTTTCTATGTAAGCTTTAATTTTGTCTATCCAACATGGAGTCGATGGTTGAATATCCAAGATTTCAACTCGACATACGGTGGGCTCTACCAAGTATTCGAATATGACTGCGAGGTCAATGAACTCGTCTTTGAAGATCAGCTTGGATAAATAATCTGCCCATTCATTCCGCTCCCGTGGTATGTTCTGGAATTCACAGTATTTGAAGCTGCTTCTTAACTTTTTGACAAGATTGAGATATCTTTTCAGCACTTCATCCCTTGCTTCGAACGTGCCATTAATTGACATGACACCACCTTTGAATCACAAAATACTTCCAGGTTCTCGACATTCATAGCTTTGGCCAACTCCAGTCCGGCTATGACTGCCTCATATTTGGCTTGGTTGTTGGAGGCGGTGAAGATGAATCTTAAGGCCTTCTCGATCTCTTAAGACGAACCCGGTTCCAAGAGTATTATCTCATCTCCACAGCCGTTTCGGCTCGCGGCCCCGTCAACATACATCTGCCAGCAGTAGGCCGGCCACTGTGGCTCGACCACTGTTGGGGAGTTTAATTCATCGACGCTCGGCGAACGAAGCTGTCCGGCGGGTCCTTCCTCATTGAAACTCATTTTGATTATGAAGTCCGCTAGAGCATGTGCCTTGATAGCTTTTCTAGGCTTATATCGAATGTCGAACTCGGTTAATTCGATGGCCCATCATAACAAGCGGCCTGAGAGGTCCGGTTTATACAGCAGTTGCCATAGATGACTGTTTGTCAAGACCACAATCGTGTGTGAAGATAATTAAGCCCTTAGTTTTCAGGCGGCAATAACGAGAGGGTAAGCTAATTTCTCTGCATTAAGATAATGACTCTCAACGGGACTGATGGCCTTTGGAACGTAGTAAACGGGCTTTTGGAGGGTCCCGTCCCCCATGACAAGAACGGCTGCAACGGCCCGGTCCGAAGCTGCCAGATATAGAAAGAGTTTATCTCCTAGGATCGGGCTGACCAGCAGCGGTGGGCTCGCCAGGTAGGCCTTGATGGTTCTGAAAGCCTGAGAGCATTCTTCTGTCCAATCAAACTTTTTGCTTCCCTTGAGGATCTTGAAAAAAGGAAAACATTTTTCTGCAGACTTGGATACGAACCTTCCCAAGGCGATGATTCTCCCATTCAGCCTCTGAACTTCCTTCACACTGGTTGGCTCATTCATGTTTGCCTGGGCCTGGATCATTTCTGGATTCGCTTAAAATCCTCGTTGAGTTACCATGACATCCAAAAACTTTCCGGCTTAAACTCCAAGAGTGCATTTTGCCGGGTTTAGCTTCATGGAATGCATCCTGGCATTATTGAATGTCTCTTGCAGGTCAGCCAGGTGTTCGGTCTGAGCAGATTTGACGACCATGTCGTCGATGTATGCCTTCATGTTTTTCCCGATTTGGGAACCGAAAACCTTATTGACCATTCTCTGGTAGGTGGATCCGGCCTTTTTCAGCATGAATGGCATCATCTCATAATAATACATTCCGCCTGTGGCTCTAAAGGCGGTCATCTCCTTTTCTTCATCAGCCATCCTCACTTGATGATACCCGGAATAGGCGTCTAAAAAAATCAACATTTCAAATCCAACGATCCGGTCAACCATTCTGTCGATTCTAGGCAACTCATAAGGATCTTTCGGACAGGCCTTATCTAGGTCGGTAAAATCGACGCACATGCGCCACTTCCCATTGTGCTTTTTGACCATCACTACGTTGGCCAGCCTAGTCGGGTATTGAAGCTCTTTGATAATTCCAGCTTCGATCAGCTTGCTTACTTCAACTTTGATTGCCTCTTCTTTCTCTTTGGAGAACTGCCGGGCTTTTTTTGTATAGGTTTGAAGCGAGGATCCACATTCAGACGATGCACTGTGATTTCGGGCTCCATGCCTCTCATGTCCGTAACTATCCAAGCGAACGCATTCAAGTTCTCTTTAAGCACCGATACCAGTTTCTCTCTTTCATTTCCTTCCATTTGGCCGCCTATCTTCACCTTCTGGTCAGGATATTTCTCATTTATTTTGACCTCAATCAGTTCGTCTTCCGTTGTGAAATCCGATTCGTCCCTTACTTGGAGGGTGTCGCAAACTATTGACTTAGACTCGACGTGAGCGATTTGTGTTGGTGGGTACAGCTCGTTTTTAGCTTCTGTTACCTCGATTGTGCCCACACGAGCCCGTCAGGAAGCCGACTCGGATGCCTCGGCCTGGGGCCTCTTATACATCCCTATTGTAGGATAGTCGCTGTGATTTGTAGTCACATGGTTCAGTAGGGTCTTGGGTCTGGTGACGACCATCCCGATTCCTTCATCGGTGTAGAATTTAACCCTTGGGTGGGGGTCGAAACAACCATTTGAAACTTTGTCTGGGACGGGATCGCCAAGATCGCCATGTAATGGGAGTGCAAATCGATGACCGGGAAGTCAATTTCTTTTCTGTATGGGGGGTGATCGCCTAACTCCACGTCCAAATCAATGATACCCAAGACTGTCACTTTGTCTTTGAAGAACCCTCTAACATTCCCAGGTAAGGATTGAAACTTGAAATTCCAATTTTCAACTGTTTCAGAGTTTCCAGGTAAATGATATCCCGAGCGGCTCCAGTGTCTAAGAGAACTTGGTTAACACCGAAATCATTTATTCCAACCTGTACCACAATCGGTAACTCCATTGCCCTGGACGGGCCAGCTAGCTAGCTTCGGGTGAACGATATTGCTTGCTCATCCAGAGCCAAAATGATTGGCTTCTGTCTTCCTCTGATGCTGATGGCACTGATTTGACTCTTCATCAGATGATTGCTGGGGAACTCTTCTATGATCACTTTAATTTCATTTTGATATTTGTGAGGTCCCCGATCGTTTCTGTTTCCTCCACCATGATTCTTATACTTGTCTAATTCTCCGTTCCTGATCTTTATGAAAGTCGCAGTACCTCGTGTTGTCTCTGGTATTAGGGTCGGACCTCAAAGGCCTCTGTTTCTCCACCCGTCACGAATTTCGTACAATATTTCAGATAGCTTGGATTGATGGGAACGAACTTGGACTCGTCAAACTTGAACGGTTTTTTGACTTCCCTATCTCGATCCTTTCCTCTCTTTCGATCATCTTTCCGTTCCTCTCTATGATCTTCCCTTTTTTCATCCCTCGAAGGTCTGGATTCGCTCCAATTTTTTCCTTTCCCTGAAGGTGAGAGGGTAGCTTCGGTCAGTCCGAATATGCGGGCCTCAATGAGGAGGTCTCGCAAATTCGTGGGATGATTCATTACAAAGTGTGTCTTCAGTGCCCCTTTGGCGATGCCATTCAGGAAACCTCTCAGGACCTCATTTTCGGGCAAGTTCTTTGTTTGTTCATATACTTTCATAAACTGGTCATAGTAGCTCTTACAAGATTCTCTATTTCCTTGACGAATCTCATATAGATGCTCGATAGAGTTTTTGGGCCGCTCAGCCGTCTCTAACCCTTTCATAAATTTCATCCTCAGTTCTTCCCAGCTTTTGATCGAACCGTGGGGTAAAAGCTTTTGAGCCAGGCCGCGGCTCGATCCTGCATACTTCACACGAATGCCACGCACCAGGAAGGTTTGTTTTTGGTTGCCAAAAGGGTTCGACTTTGGAACGCAGCAATCCACTCAAGAGGGCAGGTGGAGCCCTTGTAGTAGACATATTGCGAGTACTGCTCACTTCCGGAGGGTAGAGAGTCTAATATCTCGTCTGAAAGGATGTCAATTCCCTGAGTCGGCTTAGGTTTTCTGTCCCCCTTGGCGTTTTTCAATTCTGAGATTTCCCTTTCCATTCTTTCCTACATGTCATCTTTTTTGGGCTCAATATCCTTCACACGTACCAACTTTCTTTGAATGATGTCTTCTGAATCCGCATAATAAATTGACTCTACGTCCTACTCTGCCCTCTTTTCATTTAGAATCTGTCGAGCGTCGCGGAGGTCTTTCACCTCGTGGCACGGAATGACGTTTATTTCGGGGTGGACAGGACCCATGCATTGCAGTAAAGTTCTTTTTTCTGGGTGAGCCAACCTATCTAGAGCCGACCTCATCTCCATGCTTTTCTCAGAGATGTGTTTCCCCTTCTGTCCCGCCGAGGATTATTCGCTCCCCTCTACTTCAATTCTTGTCGGTTCGCGTGTGGGGGCTGGCGGATCCTTATGGGGAGCCGCGGCCTCACGCTTAGTTGTGACGGGGAGTTGCTCGTAAGCTGTTATGAGGGGAAGACCCCATACGGCCATGCGGAGATTTGCCAAATACACCTGCATCACATACTCGGCGTAAGCTAGTGCTGCTTTCGCCTTTGGGGTCTCCTCTACCCCTGGGATCTTTCATGGATTGCCTTTCTTTTTTCATACTGTTTTGATGTTCATTTTATACCTTTCCTGCGTGAGTGTCCGAAGCGGTTCGGAGCCGAATTCCCCGTGTTGTCTTTGGAACCGGACCTCCTTAGATTTATTATAGTCCTCACATCAACATTTAGTTTCGACCTATCCAGGTGAGAGTTCTCCCATACTGCAGTGAGATTTTCGAGCGTGGTGTCCAAGTTGTCTTGGAGACGAGGGTCTCTTGCGGGTCCTTCCCTAGGGTAGGCGGCACATGGAGACTGTCCTTTGCCCTAGTTATGTGTCAAGCTCTGATAGGTTGTTTGCGCTAAATGCCAAAAAGTACTCTGGTTCTCAACCATTCTGACACTCACCAACCTTGTACTATCCAGGTGTACATGCGGTGTGTCGGGAATTTGTCGAAAGTGACCTGTCCAGCGGATCTGATGATGGTGCCGACGTACGGATACCAGAATTTAGGGGACAACTGTGATTTTTTAAGGGTGAGGTCCCAAAAATCCTAACATCCTACTGGTTCCGGTGTGCCTTTTTTCCAGATTCAAAGTGACAACACAACACAGGAACACGAGCTACTTGATGCACCACCCAAAATTTTTGAACGTACGCAATGCTAGACCAAAGTAACGATACAACATCGGCTAAAATAACGAGTGTGACCTTGGTCCTTTTTCTTAAAGTGAAAATACCGAGGGTGTGGATTTGTCAAGAGCAAACTCGACAAGTCCACATGTCCGTATCATTTTTCATAGATGAACAACAACAAATAACAAACCAAAAGATTTGAACTAAATTTTCCGGCCAGGAAACACATAATGCCAACTCCAACGAGTTTCTTTGCTCAAAAATCAGGAGAGAGGTGATGATTCAAACGCAAACTCGTGATTCTGAACAGGAAATCGAGGAGGTTACCTTGTTTTGAGATGATTTCGGTGTTGAGACGAAGATCTGAATGGGAGCAAATGAGAGCTGAAAGCTTTTTCGGAGAAGAAACCGTGGGGGTGGCCTGGAGAAGATGAAGCTCTTCCTAGGGCCGCCGTAAATCTTGTAAGCTGTAGGTGAGCTGTACACCGGAGGCAGGCTGAAAACCTTGATTTTCCTGGTAACGGAGCCAACTGATAATGTCGAAATTATCTAGGGTGTTTAGCGGTTCATTTATGGCGGATATTTGGTTGTGAAAGTGATATAAGGGCGGTGGCTCTCGGTGGAGCAATGTGAGAATACGGTGGTGAGTGGTGGTGCAAGAGAGAAATTAGATGGGCAGAGTTTTGCCTTGTTTTATATATTCAACCCTTTTTTTAAGAATGGTACATGGAGCCCTATTTATAGGGTGAGAACCGACTTACATTCAGCATAATTACAACTAAGGACATAGTACAACTAAATTTGCGGTGGCTAGTCGAGCCATGGCAGATCGTTTGCGATACGGATCCTCGAGCTGTCATCGCACATCCTTAGCAGGCCTGCTGGGTCGTCGGTCTATGTTGGACATATTTTAAGTTTTAATGATTAGTGCCAGACTAGCTGTTATAGAGCAAAGGCAAAAATATGTGTAGATCAAATGTATAGGCTTATTATAGTTTGATCTTTTTATAGGTTTGATCAAACAAGCACTGTAAAATGGTCAGCTGACTTTATTAGCAGACCTATCTAGGTCAGTAGGGTAACAAGGTCGGTAGATTAGTTAGGAACCTGCTGAAGACTGAAGGCTGAGGGTTCAAACTCAGTTATTGAAGGATAAATGATCAAACTTAGTATTTAAAGTCAAGGATACGGAATCAGAATTTAGGGAAGTCTGTGATGACCTCAACTAATTACATATACCTTGTGTAGAAGGTCTAAGTTCCATATGTTAAGTGGTAATTGGAACTTAGTTGTAATTAAAATGGTGTACTCTAACTTCAAAGTCAAAAGTTAGATGATAAGCAATCAGCTGAAGTGTTAATTAAAACACAGCAGACCTATAATTAGCAGACTGAAATACTTCTTATATCTGCTGATTATATATCTCAGTTTAATCAAAGTTACATTGGAAGATTAAATAGATAAGGATGGATTACAAACCTTGATTTTGTCAACAAATCAATGGTCAAGATAAAAGGAACGTTGGAAAGATTCAGAAGATTATCCAATGGACACAAGTCAAAGGGTGGACTGACTGGAAACTGACAAAAAGCAAACTGACAATGTCAGTACTATGAACTGTGACAAAAAGAAAGTCAAGATGGAGACAAGCATGAAACGGCTATTTGAATTTCAAACACAACTCACATGATTCCCATCTATAAATAGGGATATCCTGACTCATTTTGAAGATGATGAACAACAATACAATCCATACGAAGCTATCAATTTAAAGATCAAGAAAAACACCCTACTGACTTATTGGGCTTAAATTTACTGATCAAGATATTTCTTCAAGTGTAACCTGCTATCAAGTTACATCAAGTATACACACTTGAAGACCACAAGCTGCTGATCATTTCGTCCTGATCAGGCTGCTAAAAGCTGAATCACTTACTTGATTCAAACTTTCTTTTACAAGAAACCTGCTGAAGACAGTGAAGCATCTTTTGGATTTCAAGGACCGTTGGTTGTGGTGGAGCTGGTGAAGAGGCAATCCTAGCCTTCAAGGACCAGTGTGATACTCTGGAGCAGCAATCTTACCAGTTTCAAGTGTTCAGTTTCTGATGCCATAGTTATTGGTGAAGGACAAACAACTTAAGGATTTTTGTAACAGCTACCTCAAAGATCTCTAGTGAATTTCCTCCAACATCACAGTAGAAGAGTGGACTAACAGGATAACACCACCTAGAACCACTATAAAATCTTGCCTACCTACTTTCTGCATTTACTTTCTGTTATCTGCATACTAATCACATCAACCTACTGAAACTAGCAACTGAATCACACACTTACACTACTGAGTATCCAATACTTGGTATCATTCTTTTAACAACAAGTAATAAGGCTTAAGTTATATATATTCCGCCCGCAACAAATTCAGTAACTTCAACAGTCAGCAGACTACTGAGCAGTCAGCATGCTATTGACCTTGCTGAGTTTGTTAAACTCCAAAAAGTTTTAAGTGTTAAGTTTATTCACCCCGCTCTAAACTTAACCAAAGCCTTTTCAAGGGACCAACAATTGATATCGGAGCTATGCTTCTGTTCTGAAGTAATCCTACTTGTTGTGCTTGTGAAAACACTTTGAGAACATTTTCAAGTTTCGATTTTCAAAGATTTGCATCATGGATAACAATCAGTATGCTAGGACTATGTTGATGTGCTCTCTAGATCGTTTTGATGAGTATAAATGTCGTATGCAGGCTTATCTAGCTGCAACACATGATGAGATGATGGATGTTCTGATTGATGGACCATTGGAAATCACCAAGTCCATAACTGTGGATGGTCAAACTCAGACTGTTTCAAAGATGAAAAGAGAGTGGGGTGCTGAAGATAGAAAAAAAAGCAAACCTCAACAATATTGCTATTGATATCATCTACAGAAACTTGGACAGCAATATGTACATGAAAGTGAAGGATTGCAAAACTGCAAAGGAACTTTAGGAAAAGTTACAATTAATCTGTGAAGGCGCTGATGCTATCACGAAAAACAGAGTCAGCGTAGCCAAAAGAAATTTCCAAGATTTCAAAATGTAATCAAATGAAACCATTGAACAAATGGAGTCCAGATTCAATGCTATCATGGATGAACTCACCCTACTGAATGTAGTATATACAAAGGAAGAGATCAATACCAGAATTTTGGAAGCCTTACCAGCAAAAGAAGTTTGGGAAATGAAGGTTAATGCCATGGAAGAGTCCAGGAGACTACATGAAAAAGACGCCTTCAAATTGTTCTCAGACCTCAAGGCTTATGAATTCAGTAAGAAACTTGTTCCTGAAACTGAAAAAGAGGAACCAAGCTCTACTGCAATGGCTGCTACACATAAAGAAGAATCATCAGGTGCTCAAGATGATCCACTGGATGAAATGCAAGAGGAAATAGCCCTACTGAGCAAGAAAATCAGAATGATGAAATCTGGAAGGGGTTCTCCAAGGAATTTCACCAAGAAATCTAGTGAAAAGAAGAAAGAAGAATCCAAGAAAGACAATGATTATCAGTGTTTTCATTGCAAGAAACCAGGATACTTCAAACATGACTGTCCTGAATTGAAACAAAAGAAGGAACCTGATTATCTGTGCTTCAACTGCAAGAAACCTGGACATTTCAGACCTGATTGTCCAGACCTACTGAAGAGCAAAAGTCAGCAAAGAAGATCTGGCAAGAAAGCAATTGTTGCTGAAGATGAATCAGGATAAGTTGAATCAGAAAAAAGAAATGAATCTGATGATACTGCACTGATTGCACACATGGAAGATTATGCTTTAATGACAAACATGGATGAAACTGAGGAGGTATACAATTCTGTTTCTGTAAATACTCCTGCTGAATGTGATTGTGAATCTACCTGTGTGTTAGGAACATTTTATTATGTTTTGATGATAGCCATACCAGCTGTTATAGCAAGCCTGAAATAAGTTAGAATTCTCTGTATAAGTCCTTACTTAGAGTCTGACATGTTGTATAAGTTGAGTCAGACAAGTATTGTACTAGTTTGTAAGACGGCAAAGAAAAAACAGATATTCGGCAGAGTGAAGCCAGCCAAGCACCAGCAGAGAAGCAATGCAGACATTAAAGGTCTGACTTGTAACCAAGGAAGTCTATGATGACCTTGGACAAGTCTAAGTCATACTACAAGTGAAGTATATTAATATTTAAATATGGTGTACACTGATCTCACCCCTATCTAAGATCAGTGAAGTACAAAGATTCTTCCTCAATCAAGCAAAGAAGAAAACTGTGAACCGGCAAAGTAGACTTGATTTCAGCTGAGTAAAGACGAAACGGTAAAGGAAAAGCTAAAACGGCTACGACAGAAGGTTCACTTGACCGTTCTGAAAACGGCGAAGGAACACTTACCGGATCAGATTTAATATACGTTGAAGTTTCGGAAGATCATGCCTTAAATGCACAATCATTAGAGGATCAATCAAGGACGGATTTTCTGCTGACGTTTGAAGAAAGAATCCGATCACTGAAATCAAGGGGAATGCAATTATGGGGGAATCAAGAATGAAATCAAGGATTATTCTCTCATTAATATAACCAACGGACGAAATTTCAAAAACCAAAGTTATTCAAGGATATAAATAGAAGGCATTGACAGAAAAAGAAGATAATGATTCAAAAAGAAAGAAAGTAGAAACTCTCAATTTCAAAAGCCTTCTATCTGTACTTACAAAGATATATCCAGTGATCAACTCAAGTATCAGAAATACAAAGTCATATTCAGAACTGAGATTGATCAAGCAAGTGTGTGAATCACATTCACATCAAACTGAAGCAACTGAATCAGAGACAATCTGAGAAGGAGTTGAATCTGTGATAGCTGTTGAAGGATTTTGATCTCAAGGAGCAGCAAAGGAAGACTGAATCACTGAAGCTGTTGCAGTCAAGGAGTGATAGTCTTGTAGATTGTGAAGCTTGGGAAGCCAAGGACAATCATACTATTGTATCTGTGAAAACAATAGTGAATTCCTCCAATCATCACAGGAGAAGAGTGGATTAAGGGATTACACCACCCTGAACAACTATAAGCCTTGTGTCAATTTAATTTCTGCAATTTACTTTACAACATTTATTTATTTAGCCTACATCATAACTTATTTCTGTGACTGTCTACACTGATTTGAAAACAACGTAGTAAGAAGGGACTTATCCGCTGCCCAAAAGCTTTAAATAAGAGAAAAGTTTTTGAAACTCCACTATAGTCATTCACCCCCCCTCTGACTATAGTTTCACCCTTCTCTGGGACCAACAATTGGTATCGGAGCAGTGTTCCTAGTATCAGAACCTGTTCAGATCTAAATTCTGGTAACAAGGAGATCACATAAATTCAAAGTAGTTTTCAAATCTGAGTTATTCATACACTTACATTTATATCTTCAATTGCACTGATGGATTCCTCAAACTTCTTGTCAAAAGTACCTGTTTTTAATGTTAATAACTTTGATGAATATAAAATAAGAATGCTATCTCATCTTGCAGCAACTCATGAAGAGATGTTGGATGTAATTAATGATGGACCAATCACAATCACTATTGTGGTAGGCACAGGAGCAGATCAAGGAAAGGAAATTGACAAACCTAAAAAGGATTGGACCAAGGATGACAGGAGAAGAGCAAATCTGGACTATGTTGCGAAAGACATTATCTTGAAGACCCTAGACATCAACATGTTCATGAGAATTAAAGACCGCAAAACAGCAAAGGAGATGTGGGACAAGCTATCATTGATAAATGAAGGATCTCAAGCGGTTAAAGAAAACAAATTATCTATTGCAAAGCGGAAATTTGAGAACTTTAAAATGAAGACTGGTGAATCCATTGATCAAATGGACAACTGATTCTCAAGCATCATCAGTGAATTACAACAGCTTGGACACATATATCCCCGGAAAGAAGTATGCTTGAAGATCTTGAGAGGACTACCCGAAAGATGGAAGATCATAACATCAGCAATCGGAGGAACAACAAATCTTGCAAGCACTGACACTCTGACACTGATGTACCAATTAAAAGCTCATGAATTTGAATTAAACGGCGAAGATGGTGCTCCGGCAGAGACACACAAAATCACTGCATTAGCTGCACCCCAGCAAAGTAACTTTGCCGAATGCATCATCAAAGAGACACAAGAACTAAAAGAACAGGTAGCTTTATTAGTTAAACGCTTTGACAGGTTTAAAAAGAAGCCATTCAAAGGAAATTCAACATCAAACAAAAAGTCAAGCTCAAACAGGGACTTGAAGAAGAAAGATGAGGAATACAGATGTTTCAACTGCAATAAGAGAGGTCACTTCAAGGCTGATTGTCCCGAGGACAATGACAAAGATGATGAAAAGAAGAAATACAGAGCATTTGAAAAGAGAAAGAGCAAGAAGGCACTTAAGGCGTAATCCAGCAGTGAAAAGCATGAAGAATCATCCGATAATGACTCGGATGATAGTGATGAAGAAGACATCTCAGAAAATGAAAAGGCATGCCTATGCCTCATGACCAAAGAATTGGATGAAAACAAAAGTGATAGCTCGACACCGAGGAAATAAGCCTATGCTTAATGGCTAAAGAATCAGATAAAATTGAGGTAACATCTAGTTCCTGTTCTTCATCTAATGCATCCACATCTAACACCGCACAATCCTCTAGTCTCCCATTAGATACAGCTGACCTAGTCCAAAATCTCATGACTAAATTTGATGAAATTGAAAAGAATCATGAAATTCTGGAAAAGGAATGCAAGTATCTAAGAAAAGAGAATAAGAGGTTAAAGAAATAACTGGATGAAGCAAAGGTTGAATTAACTAGTAAGGAGACCCACTTAAATGATCAACAAAAAGCAGATGATCATGCATCCATTACTAAAAGATCGATTAAGAAAATCTCCTCACCAGTGAAGGTATCCATTGCACCACTAAAAGCACCAGCTTACAAACCCCCAAAAAGGTTTGGATCCAGATCTGGTCTTGGCTACAACTGTCAGGATGAAAGTAGGAATAATGGTAAATATCATTCTAAATTCAGGACCACTAGTGGACCAAAATTTAGAAAGGGACAGACCAGGGTTCCAACAGATCATCCTGTTCCGGTGAAGTCAAAACCCAGTGTAGTGAAACAACAAACTAAATCCTCATTCCAATCAATCAAGAACTACATCCATCCGAAAGGAAAAGGCGGACTCTATCCTTCAGAGGATGATTGGAATGTTGTACCTCCAAAATACAAAAGGAAACCATTCCACAAAATGCATCATGTGTTTAAGAAAAATCAATCTGTTCCTAGACACATGAAGCAAGAAAGGTTTCCCACTGCATATTGGAAAGTGAAGAAGGATGTAAATGCACCAAAAGGTGGAGAAAAGTATCAAAATATCTTCAGTAAAAATACTAGAAGCTATTCTGCCATGCCTTACACATATGAAGTTGATGACTTCAATTATCCAAAAAGAAGACCTTTTGGATACACCCTTGGTATGGAAGGCATGATTGCTAACAGGTATGGACCCAAACAGTGTTGGGTACCTAAATTTAATTAATCTGTTTTGTAGGATGTCCGGTACATAGACAGTGGATGTTCCAGACACATGACAAGAAACAAGAAATGGCTCACCGATTTCAAAGCTTTTGATGGACCCAAAGTCACATTTGGAGGTAAAGAAAACCTTGGCAAGATTAAGGGGGAAGGCACAATACTCAAGAACAATCTAAAGATTCAACATGTGGCATATGTCAAGGGACTTAACTTCAATCTGATGAGCATCCGTCAATTCTGTGACAAAGGCTACAATGTGCACTTCAACAAAGAAGGATGCAAAGTAATTCACAGTCAAACCAACACAGTAGTTCTTGCGGGTAGAAGACAAGACAACATGTATGTGGTGGATTGGAGAACAGCCAAGGCAGAAACATGTCTACTTGTCAAGAATAAACAATCAACAAGCTGGATTTGGCACGGAAGATTAAATCACCTGAATTTCAAGACCATCAACAAACTGTCAAGGAGCAAGTTAGTTGTGTAAGGTGTAGTGCCCGAAAGACAATTATATAATTGTTTTAGGACGTAATTAGTAATTCATCTTATTATATGCATGTATGCTTATAATTAAGACACTACTGAAAACCCTAAGTACCTCGTTTATGTAATCACATAACTCGGTGTATGGCTATACACAAGAGGATTGAGTTAGTGAGATGTACTTAAAATTAACTTAGTCCGTAGTGTTTATTAATCTGAGTATGGGTCTCATGATTAATTTGCTATTAATGCGCCCATAACACTTTAAGTGTGACAGTCTTATCCGGATTGTCGGTAATAGGGTACCTAGTGGGGCATTTATATATGATGATAATCATATAGGGCTGGACCGATTTGATTTGAGTTCTCGATATAATTCCGTGATCGAGAAGTCTTATCGAATCACAAGATGATCATATATGGATTAATCAATCCTGAGGTGATCACAGACAACGCTTAGACTAGGGTAGAGTTTGATGTGTTAGTAAGGATCACTTCGCAGTATGTGGTCCAACACTTCTCGTTGGCTCTATTCTGGAATGAGTGAGTGGTCCGTGTTATCACGGATATGGAATCCATTCCTTCCTCGAAGTAGACAGACAGTTCCCTTATTTGTTAACCCTAGAAACCGATCGATGGGCCCAGTTCATATTATATTGGTTATGAACTAATTGATCACTAGGGGGTTAATGGTAAATAAGGATAATATGTTTCGAGAAGGGTTTACGGAAATATCCCGAATCGAAGTGAACAGTCTATGGAGGATTTATCCGTATGTAATGATTATATCAGTGGACGATTTCGACTCATAAATTGAGTGTAAGTTATCCATATTCGATAGAGTTCAATTTCGGGTTTATGGTGGTGTAATCCCGAATTAATAGGTTGGATATAATTATTCTGTCTGATGAATAATTTTTATCTAATTTATTGTAGCTACTGAATATGGGTCCATGGTCCTCGACGTGGCTCCTAATATAGCATATAGGTTTCTCGTCGTTGCACCTCAATTATAATTAAATAGTGGATTGGACTATTTAATTTGATATGTGGATTAATTGTTTAGTTGGACTAAATAATTAAATACACGGAAAAGACATTTTTCGTGGACTCGACCCGAATTGGTGTGTTGACCAATTTTGACCCAATTGGTCAAAAAGAATAAAACGGTGCGTGACCTTGATTTGATTAAAAAGGGGCGCATGGTTTTATTGTTTAATTATTAAGGAATTTGTTTTCTTGGATAATTATTTGACATGTGATTAAATTATTTATGTGTTAAATAATTAAAGGAAAAGAATATCTTTTATATATCCTTATTTATTTTGGAATATCTTAGATATATCTTTTTAATAAAAGGATTATTATAATTGATTTTGTATTAATTATTAATCCTTGGAGGCTAAGTTTCACTCTCCTATATAAAGAGAGTTCTCCCAAGCCTTTGAAGATGATCACATACACGCCATTATCATAAGGAAAAGGCTTAGAATTTTTGGCCGGTTTTCTTTGGGTTTAGAGTTGGAATAATCTTCGGGATTATTCCGGTAGCATATCAAGGAGGTCCGGCGGCGGGAAACACCATCCACTTGGTGTTGCTGGGAGACACACGTTGGAAGACGGTGGCTGCTCAATCACGTGTTCAAGGAGCCTTTTGATCT
Source organism: Gentiana dahurica var. dahurica (assembly GCA_024500145.1). Taxonomy (NCBI): domain Eukaryota; kingdom Viridiplantae; phylum Streptophyta; class Magnoliopsida; order Gentianales; family Gentianaceae; genus Gentiana; species Gentiana dahurica. Next base: position 69,291,663 of record CM044903.1, read on the forward strand.
TGGAGTTAAGCACCATAAAAAGGTAGGCTCCTAAACCCCTTGTAGAATTAGATCTTTAACTATGTTCTTTGTTTCGTTTAGATCTAGATCTTATACTTCCGCTGCGTAATCGGGTCAATCCATGATTGATCCGACGATATTACATCTAACAAGTGGTATCGGAGCCTTTGATCTAACGATCAAAGAATATGAGTTTTAGATCTAGGAGTGGAAAAACATGTTTTAGGTGTTTTATTTCGTTTTTTTTGTTAAATTCAAATTTATTCATGTTGTATGCTTGTGAATGTTGTGGTTGAAGAGATGGATTGGGGTTGGTATTGTTTACCCGTAGATCTATTTTGTAGCTCTTTTGTTTAGTAACAATTGAGCATAGGAATTGTATTTTTTTTATGTCAATTTCGAAATTCAATGTAAAAGTAGCATCTTTTATTGTAATTTTGTTATTCCGGGCTCGAAAAGATGAAGATCTTGCTGAAAAGATGAAGATCGAGGCGAAACCCAAGGTATGAACGAGGAGAAACGGTTTAAATTTTTTTTTAAAAAACTGCTACAGGACTTTCTGCGACGCTGAAAAGCGTCGCTATAAGTCCTGTTTATAAAATTGCATGCGGCTAGGGTATAAAGCTTGCGGCTGTGTCACAAAATTTTTTGTAACCTAATTTTTTTTATAAAAGGCTGCTGTATGGCAAAATAAAAAATAAAATAAAATAAAAAAATTCATTTTTCTGGGATTTTTTTTTTTGTAACAGCCGAAAGAAAAATAAAAAAAAAAAAGTTTTTTTTTGGCAGCCGCATGTAATAACACAAAAAAAAAAAAAAAAAATTGATTAATTATAATAAATTGGTTTTATTTAATTAAAAAAGGCCTTTCTCCTCTCGGGTGTTCGTGGTTCGTGATCCGGCGGTTCGAGTTCAAGATTTGAAGATCAAGACTCGAAGACATAGATTAAGTTTTATTTTTCCTTAAAAAAAATAGTTAGTCGGGGGTACCAACGGTCCATCTCGGTGTTTACTTTTCGGTATAATTTTGTGTTTGATCAAGATTACGTGCTTAAAACCGGAAAATTGCCATGACTTGCATCTTCATGATTCCACTCCAATGCATACATGTAGCTAGTTTATTTCGAATAAATTAGGCATGTGTAACTCGAATAATTAGTTTGAATGCTTATTAATTTAATATGTGGTAGTTAAATAATAAGTAGCTAATTATAAAAACCGAGGACCCGGGTTTATGTCAATCGTTTACGATTTTAGTGATGGATTCTCGGTGAATCCCACTTGGATAAATCGTTGAGCTTTTTCGGTGATGGCTTCTCGGTGAACCCACCTTAAACTAAAACGAGATTACGCTTTGGGTGACAATTTAGAAATCGGAGAATCTTAGTACATGGGTTCGGAAATGGTCTAACCATGGTTGGGCGAGTTCAACCGAGCTTCGGCTCAATCGACTCCCCTCCACGTGTGATGTACGTTACAGCAGTTCGATAGGACTTAGCATAGCCGATAAGCCTTCGGGCTAATCGGGGCTTCTCTGCCGGATTGGCCTGAATCGTCACATATGTTCCAACGAATAAGACGGCGTAGGCTTGCCTACATAACCAACCCTATTCGGAGTACTTTGATTTATTGTTTCTTATTGTCAAGGCCAAAACCGTAATTAGTAAACCCACCACTTTTTCAAAATATTGAGTGGGAGCGGGGAAGGCGACAGCCAACCCCACGGCCTCTACTATAAATGCAAGCACGTGAGAGAAGGGTGGCGCCGAGCCGCTTTGATTCCGGCCCCCTGCGGGTGGTGTTCGCCGCTATCAAAATTCAAGGCTTGGTTTCCGAAAGGATAGGATTTCGGTACTCGTTGAGTCACTGACCTGCCCCTCGTCGGCATACTCGGGGCGTACTTTGAGATCCGATATAGTAGGTCACACTCTTTATGGATATTTTTGAAATATCTAGGCTAGAAAAGGAAGGTAATCAATGATTAAGGTCCGGGATGTCTGATTCCCGTGAGATGTTTGATTCTCGAAGATTAATCATTGAGAGAGATTGTCTCAGTTTAATCGTCGCCTCTTTGACTGACCCTGCGGCGGCACTGAGGTGTGAGATTAAATCTTTGGAATGGTAGGATAGATTTTTTAACAAGTTTATTATTCCTAAAATAAATCTAGTAGTGATAAATTTATTTTTGAATTTAACTTTCTGTCATTTTATTTACAACTAAATCTCTAGGTTACTAAACTGTTAGTAATAGGACTTCAATAAAAATGTGGAAAGTAACAAGTACGTTGTAATTATCATTAAATGCAGTTAACTTTTCGGAAGAGATTTTTCTTCTATTAAGCCTTTAAAAACTTAAGTGACATAGTATAAGTATGTCACGGGTGTCACTTGTGTTGAACGAGAGACGACCATACTTAGTTTACAAAAGATGACATAGGACTATCGGATAAAATTCATTTAGTGAATTTTAAAAGTGTAATTACACATCAAATTTCTAATTGAAAAATTGGAAAATCATATACATAAGGCGTTGCTAGTTAGACGGTATTTGGAACCGATAAACTAGTGGGAGCCTTAGTCTTATGATTTGTTGTTTTTCTGAATAATTAGAAATGTGTAATGGAATGCACAAGAGTTTCTCCATTCATTGGAAAAACAAGAATAAGTGTTACTAGTTAGACAGTATTTGGAACTGATAAACTAGTGAGAGCTTAGTTCTGGAGATTTTATAATCTTTGAAACATCATGAACACAGCATTGCTAGTTAGACAGTATTTGGAACTGATAAACTAGTGGGAGCTTAGTTCTAGGTGATGTTCTAATCTTTGAAAAATCATAAATACAAAGTGTTTCTAGTTAGACGGTATTTGGAACCGATAAACTAGTGGGAGCTTTGGTCTTATGATTTGTCGATCGATAGTCCAAGCAAGAAACACTGAACATCCCACAGTTCAAGAATAGAGTCTACTCGAACGAACTGCTAGTTCAAGACTGTTTTCATTTAAGGAAAGTCGAGAATGGGAAATAATGTTCATACGTGTTAGTCATCTAAACTAAGTAGTTTTAAGGCTAAACCGGAAAATTAATAAATTGGAAATTAGAGGATAATGAAAGTGATTTCGGATCACTGTCCAATGTATCCTAGCAATTTTCTCGAAAGCTAAAGTTCTTTGGAAGAACTAGGTAGCTTTGCATTAAACGATAAATAAAATAGACAACGGGCAGTTCTTTCAGATTGACTAGTGGGAGTGATATAAGGAAATGAATCTCGGATTCAATTCTTGAGCATCACAGAAAATTCATTTTCTGTTTTCGGATTCGTTGGAACGAGCGTATTCATTTTCAATAGGGTAATTTGTTTGTCTTATTGACGATGAATATAACATTCGTAGCACGAATCCAAGACTCGTACTTTTGTTTGATAAAGTCAGAACCACTAAGCATTGCTGAAAAGGTATTAGTAACGCATCTTAAAACTATATAAACGCAAATGGTTTCCATATTTAGATAAACACTTCTTTATATACTATTAATTAGTGCATATTCCCCAACGATAAGATCTGCAGACTGGCTTAGGGTGATTCCTATCTCCCAGTCAAAGGAACCCTGTCTCAAAGGAACAATGCCTAAGTTTCCTTTCAATCGGGAAAGGGTAATAGATTTAAAGAAGTTACATAGCTTGTTCATATCAACCTTCGGGGTCATATGAAAGATACAAGCTAGTGGGAGCTTCGAGTAGTGACATATTGTCTGATAACTACTCAAAACTCCGGTAAGTTTATTCAAAAATATTTGGAGGAAATCTCTGATTTCACCAGAGATAGAGTATTCCATACTCGGAAATAGGTTATCGCGTAGTCTTTGGGATTGATGCTCGGCCCGCCTCCCAGTGGAATGTTTTCACTAAGGGATACACCACAAATTTGCCTTACATAGTTATTGATGTGCTACGATACGCTGCTGAACTCATTTAAGATATTGGTTGCAAAATAACGGTTTACATTGTTATGAAAAACCGAGAAGTCTACCAAAAAGATGCCTAAGCATTTGTGGATAAGGAGTGAATTCGGTTCCCCCCACTTCCATAAATAGAGGCATTTAGCACCGAGTGCTTGAAGGTAGGACTGGCAATTTTGCATACACGTTCAAGTTGTGAAGTATCTTAATGCATTGAGTAAAGGTGGGTTATAAAACTCGTAAAATCAGAGAATGACGGTTATACTGTCAAACTCGGTCTGATAGAGTCTATAAATAACAACCTTGGATCTTGAAGTATTTGTACTCAAGAGGTTACTAACCGATGTGTTCAGTCCACATCCAACACCGGCAGTTGGTGATAACACTAATAAGAACTACTTAACTAGATCAAGATATCAATCCACCCCGAACGCAGTGGGAGTATGGTTTGTCCATTACCCATTGCAGGACCTTACGGTCTATAGGGTAGATTGATGACCTATAGTCCTTCGTGGGCTGTATAGGATCCCGATCATAGAGGTTGGTTTAAAAGCCATAACCCCGTGAATGGAGTTTGATACTCCAGTTCTGTTGGAACTCTTGTAGAACCACCTGAGTATCTCAGGCCCAGTGGGAGTAATTGGAACTACACGGAGAAGAGTCGATTGAATAGGAAAGTTTAACTTTCACCGTAAAGTTGAGTAATTTAGGGGTGATTCCTAAAAGGTAGAGAGTTAACCGGACCGTGATCTTTCTTACCACTCTGTCTTGCTTGATTTCGTCAGAAAGCGGGAAATAGGGGTGATTCCCTAAGACTTCCTTGCCGAACAACGGAATCTGAATTCATTCAGAACAGAAGGGTTTTAGCTAAGAACAAATAACGGATTCGTTACAAAGCAGAAAATATGGGTGATTCCCTAAGACCTTTTTGCGAGACTAACGGTATCTTAATTTATTCAGAAAGAACCTTTGGCAGGAAGCCCGCCATTGCTTATATCCTTTAGGGATTAAAGCAAACCTCTAGGTCATTTCAAAGTCATATATTTTAATATGTGGACTTGACCGGAATGTTGATAAGTCTTTTGTAGACTTGGCATCAATATTAGTAAAGTAGTATGTAGATTAGTGTTTGTGAATGGTAACACTGAAACAGTTGGAAACAACATGGGTGTGTTATCTCAAGTCGAGTCCGACATGCCTTCGGGATTCATTCTAAAGGATTTGATTCGCTCAAATCCACGAGAATCGATCATTGGCAATCCCATCCATTCACCTGGTTAAGATATTCTTGCATTTATGCAACATTCAACGATGTAGTCTACCCTACCTCTCGTGAATGGTTATCTAAACCCGAGGATGAATACGAAATGGGATGTTTAGTGAATCCTCAAGTATCTTCGGAGAAGGAGGAATAATATGCTAGTATATTCAGGTGAAAACTAGAATATAAGTGATAATGCTGATTCTGACTTTATGTCTAATTAAGGAAGATCGTTAAGTCGATCTAGTCCTCGATGTTGAATCAAAGGCATATTGAAATCATACCACCGGATTAGATGGAAAGGCGAGGTTTCGATCCCAAAGATTGACTCAAGCCGACATCCTACCTGATCAGTGTACCAAGTCACATGGTATTCGGATTCTGAGTACGCGCCGGGTCACCGACCTACCCTGCGGCGGCACACTCCGGTCGTGCTTGGAAGGATGAATTACTAAGATGAGCTTGGATGGTACAGATTTGAGGGATTCGTCTCACTTGTTTTGAGCAAGTGGGAGAATGTTGTAGATATAGATAAATAAGGGTGTGCTCTAAAACAATTAATCCACTTGCCTTTCGTGCAAGTGGGAGATTGTAAGGTGTAGTGCCGAAAGACAATTATATAATTGTTTTAGGACAGAATTAGTAATTCATCTTATTATATGCATGTATGCTTATAATTAAGACACTACTGAAAACCCTAAGTACCTCGTTTATGTAATCACATAACTCAGTGTATGGCTATACACAAGAGGATTGAGTTAGTGAGATGTACTTAAAATTAACTTAGTCCGTAGTGTTTATTAATCTGAGTATGGGTCTCATGATTAATTTGCTATTAATGCGCCCATAACACTTTAAGTGTGACAGTCTTATCCGGACTGTCGGTAATAGGGTACCTAGTGGGGCATTTATATATGATGATAATCATATAGGGCTGGACCGATTTGATTTGAGTTCTCGATATAATTCCGTGATCGAGAAGTCTTATCGAATCACAAGATGATCATATATGGATTAATCTGAATCCTGAGGTGATCACAGACAACCGCTTAGACTAGGGTAGAGTTTGATGTGTTAGTAAGGATCACTTCGAAGTATGTGGTCCAACACTTCTCGTTGGCTCTATTCTGGAATGAGTGAGTGGTCTGTGTTATCACAGATATGGAATCCATTCCTTCCCTCGGGAAGTAGACAGACAGTTCCCTTATTTGTTAACCCTAGAAACTTATCGATGGGCCCAGTTCATATTATATTGGTTATGAACTAATTGATCACTAGGGGGTTAATGGTAAATAAGGATAATATGTTTCGAGAATGGTTTACGGAAATATCCCGAATCGAAGTGAACCGTCTATGGAGGATTTATCCGTATGTAATGATTATATCAGTGGACGATTTCGACTCATAAATTGAGTGTAAGTTATCCATATTCGATAGAGTTCAATTTCGGGTTTATGGTGGTGTAATCCCGGAATTAATAGGTTGGATATAATTATTCTGTCTGACGAATAATTTTATCTAATTTATTGTAGCTACTGAATATGGGTCCATGGTCCCCGACGTGGCTCCTAATATAGCATATAGGTTTCTCGTCGTTGCACCTCAATTATAATTAAATAGTGGATTGGACTATTTAATTTGATATGTGGATTAATTGTTTAGTTGGACTAAATAATTAAATACACGGAAAAGACATTTTTCGTGGACTCGACCCGAATTGGTGTGTTGACCAATTTTGACCCAATTGGTCAAAAAGAATAAAAAGGTGCGTGACCTTGATTTGATTAAAAAGGGGCGCATGGTTTTATTGTTTAATTATTAAGGAATTTGTTTTCTTGGATAATTATTTGACATGTGATTAAATTATTTATGTGTTAAATAATTAAAGGAAAAGAATATCTTTTATATATCCTTATTTATTTTGGAATATCTTAGATATATCTTTTTAATAAAAGGATTATTATAATTGATTTTGTATTAATTATTAATCCTTGGAGGCTAAGTTTCACTCTCCTATATAAAGAGAGTTCTCCCAAGCCTTTGAAGATGATCACATACACGCCATTATCATAAGGAAAAGGCTTAGAATTTTCGCCAGTTTTCTTTGGGTTTAGAGTTGGAATAATCTTCGGGATTATTCCGGTAGCATATCAAGGAGGTCCGGCGGCGGGAAACACCATCCACTTGGTGTTGCTGGGAGACACACGTTGGAAGACGGTGGCTGCTCAATCACGTGTTCAAGGAGCCTTTTGATCTTGGAGTTAAGCACCATAAAAAGGTAGGCTCCTAAACCCCCTTGTAGAATTAGATCTTTAACTATGTTCTTTGTTTCGTTTAGATCTAGATCTTATGCCTTCCGCTGCGTAATCGGGTCAATCCATGATTGATCCGACGATATTACATCTAACAAGTTGAAGGCCTGCCAGAGATCACATTCAAGAAAGAGAGTCTATGTGATGCTTGTCAAAAAGGAAAACAAATAAAAAGCTCATTCAAGTCAAAGCCTCATCAATCTACAACAAGAGTTCTACATCTATTGCACATGGATCTGTTTGGACCAGTCACACCAGGAAGTGTGAGTGGTAAGAAATACACTCTTGTAGTGGTGGATGACTTCTCAAAGTACACCTGGACCATTTTCATGAACAAGAAGAAAGAAACACTCAAGAAGCTGCTAGATTTGCTGAGAAGACTCCAAAATGAAAAAGAGCTAAAGATTATCAAGATCAGATCAGATAGAGGCACTGAATTTCTAAATGAAATTATCGGAACCTATTGTGAAGAAAATGGAGTGTTACATCAACTTTCTGCTGCAGAACTCCACAACAAAATGGTGTAGCAGAAAGAAGAAACAAAACCATCAAGGAAGCAGTCAGGACAATGATAGCAGAAGCATGCTTACCAAAGAGATTTTGGGCTGAAGCAGCACACACAGCATGCCATACACGAAACAGATCAATCATCAACAAACATCATAAAAAAACTCCATATGAAATTTGGAATGATAGAAAACCCAATATCTCATATTTTCATATGTTTGGATCAAAATGTTTTGTCTTAAACAGAATCAGCTGCATACCTTTGATGAGAAGGCTGATGAAGCAATCTTTATGGGATACTTAGACACCAAAGCAAAGCATTTAGAGTACTCAATAAAAGAACTTTGGTGATTGAAGAATCAATACATGTGGTTTTTGATGAACCAAATACAAATGGTGAAGATCTTCAAGATCAAGAAGAGAAAGCACCACAGAGAGAAATCTATACAAATGCAACCATACCAACTACTATCCTGAATCATCATTTTAATGATCAAGAGGAGCCACATATCAATACAACAGATGAAGCACCTGAAGTTGAAGTTCGTGCTTAGCATGAAGGTATGGAAGCACCAAGTGAAGATCAACTTCAACCAGATCTAAATTGGCTAAGAGACCATCCTGAAGAACAAGTCATTGGAGATATTCACACAGGAGTCAGAACCAGAAGACAACTGGAGCACATGCTAACTTGCTTTCTATCACAAGTGGAACCCAAGACCATAGATGATGCAATCCAAGATGCAGATTGGATCACAGCCATGCAAGAAGAACTAAATGAATTTGAAAGAAATGAAGTCTGGGAACTTGTTGACAGACCTGAAATGGCCAACATCTTTGGTGCAAAATGGGTATTCAGGAACAAGATGGATGAGCACGGAACTGTTGTCAGAAACAAAGCTAGGCTAGTTGCAAAAGGCTATTCCCAAGCTCAAGGAATAGATTATGATGAAACATTTGCACCAGTAGCAAGATTGGAAGCAATCAGACTCTTTCTAGCATTTGCTGCACACAAAGACTTCAAAGTCTATCAAATGGATGTAAAGAGTGCATTCCTAAATGGTCTTTTGGAAGAAGAGGTTTATGTAGAACAACCCCCTGGTTTTCAAATTAAAGGAAAAGAAGACAAAGTATACAAACTCAAGAAGGCCCTCTATGGCCTCAAACCGGCACCTAGAGCCTGGTATGAAACACTATCACAATTTCTGATCAAGAATGGATTCAACAAGGGAACTATTGACAAGACTCTATTCAAACTGGAGGAAGGAGCAAGCACATTGCTGGTACAAATCTATGTTGATGACATAATCTTTGGATCAGAGGATGAAAAGCTGTGTGAGAAATTTGCAAATCTAATGAAGAGCAAATTTCGGATGAGCATGATGGGAGAATTAAACTACTTCCTTGGCCTTCAAGTAAAGCAAATGAAGGATGGCATTTTCATTAGTCAAGCCAAGTATACAAGAGATTTGATACACAAGTATGGGATGGATACAAGTGGCACAACAGGCACACCAATGTGTGCCAGAGTCATACTTGGAAAAGATGAAGGAGGAAAAGATGTTGATCAGAAAATGTATAGAGGAATTATTGGAACATTATTATACTTAACCGCAAGCAGACCTGACATAGCATTTGCGGTAGGAGTGTGTGCAAGATTTCAAGCTCAACCAAAAGAATCACATCTTCTAGCAGCCAAAAGGATAATCAAATACTTGAAAAACACTATAAATGTTGGTATTTGGTATCCAAAAGATGGAGGATTTACATTGATATCATATTCAGACTCTGACTATGCTGGATGCAAAATAGATAGAAAAAGCACCTCTGGTACATGCCAAATGCTAGGGACCGGACTAGTCTCTTGGTTCAGAAAAGCAAAACTCCATATTTACATCAACAGACGAAGCAGAATATATAGCAGCAGGTAGCTGTTGTGCACAAGTACTTTGGATAAGACAACAGCTAAGGGACTATGGAGTGGAAGAGAAAACAATTCCAATCATGTGTGATAATACAAGTGCAATATCTATTACAGAAAATCCAGTATTGCATTCAAGAACAAAGCACATAGATGTGAGGCGTCATTTTATCAGAGACCATGTTGAAAAGAGGGATGTCATCCTAAAACACATACCCACTGAAGATCAATTGGCTAACATCTTCACTAAACCACTCGGTTATGAAAGATTCAGTAAACTAAGAACTGAGTTAGGAATGATTGAAATTGAATAAGTATCAAAAAGCGCCTAACTTCAGTAATCGGCTAAGTGACTTCATTAACTGGTACGACCTTTGCCGTTACAGGAGATGCAGCAAGTAAGGTACTGGTATCCAGTGAAGGTAACTTAACCGATTGTTAGGAGCGATTACATGGAGCAGTTCGATGAAGAACCCATTGGAACGTCTAAGTGACCAGCGAAGGCACTTCACCGAAATAAAGACTTGGACAAATTAAAAGTGTGAACAAAATCAATTACGATTACACGTGGAGAATAAGGAAATTATGGAGGATTATTCTGTACACACGTGGCGATCAACTTATGATCATGGAGGTATTTATATTATTTTTCGAATTATAAACTCCTCGATTCCCGGGCTCTATCATTACTTGCCTCAAACCACACCCCCATTCCACTCGAATATCGCGATTTTCATACACAAATCACGCCATTATGCCACAAAATCCTTCCATATTCAAAACCACGTTCACACTACCCAAATCACACTATAAAAACAAGACTTAGAGATTTTCGGAAATCTTTACGCTTTCTTGCCAATTACAAACCCTACTCTTGTTTCTTTCTATTGCAAACTCAAGATCATTGTCAAAACTTCTCTCCCTTTCAAAAATGGCATCATCCTCCTCAAATACCCAAGCTGGATATGAAAAATTGATTGCCACGGGATCCTTCTTTCAAGAAGAACACTACTTGAAACCGTGTGGAAATGACGAAGATGCCAAACGATTAGCAGCAGTCTGCAAAATCCTAAAACTATAAACCTTTCTCAATCCTCCTATAACCGAGGTTTGCTATGAAAGTCTGATTTCCTTCCGAAATCTGCACAATACGTGCCTGGGCTCCCTGCTGAAGAAGGCGACGAGTGGGAAGAAGACAAGATTGTAGAATCTGTCCACGGAAAAGAAGTGGCGATTACAGAAAAGGTAATTCACAAACATCTTAAACTTTCAAATAAAGGTCAAGCAAAAGTGACATCTGTATCACAAAACTTGGATGATTTCTGGGCAACCATTGCCAAAACGGCAAACCCAGGATCCACAAAGGTCAATTGTTTGAGATATGCTTTAAAGAAACCATTCAGTGAGTTTAGTGCCCTAATTAGCAAGACCATTGAAGGAAAATTGGGAGCAAATAATGCAATGACAGAAATCAGGATGAGGCTGATGGGAATCATCTACAATAATCTGCAATTCAACTGGGCAAAATACTTCTTTCTAAGACTCAAAGAGCAAATCCAAGGTGAAGTAAAAGCAGCGAACAAGGGGACTAAAGAAGGAAAGACAAATAAAGGACAATTCTGGGTGAAAAAATCATATGGCATTCAGTTACACTACTTGTTGCAATGTCTCAAAGTCCCCACAGTACAACTCCACAAACCGCATGAATCCAAAGTCATGTTTACTTATGTTAAACAACAACAGAAGGCAGGGGAAGGGAAGAGGAAGAAATCCACACTCAGCACCACCAGTCAAAGAAAGAAACAAAAGATTCAGTGAAGTCCGGAAAAGACAGACTTTGGACAATTGATTGATGAAGAAGAAGAGGAAGGAGGTTCTGACACTGAAGCGGAACAACAAGAAGAAGAAATCGGTGAAGATGAACAGCATCCTACTAAAGAACACACTGGAGAGGATGAGGAATCATCTCCAGAAAGAGCTGTACAATTGTCTGCAAAGGATATAGATGATCGAATTGCAGAATATCTTGAGTGGAAGGAAGGCAACTCAAAACAACAGCTTCAAGACTCGGATCGCATGCTCACTGAAGAAGCATGGCTATTTGACTTTCTGGGCATCACAACTCTGGTAGGTGTACTTGACGAATCACTTCTATGGGAAATGGTTGATGTAGCTAAGGCAAAACTGCCCCAGATCTCCGGGAGACAAAGTAACGACTCAGAAGATGATGAAGATGATCATGATCAGGATGATGGTGATGATCATGATGACAATGATGATAATGATCATGATCGGGATGATGATGATGATCTTGGTCAAGATAAAGAGGAGGACTCCTCTGCACCGGATGCAATTGATGACACTACTCTTCTCCGTACATTTTTGAAACCACAAGCCTCCGGCAAGTCTACAACTCCGGCAAAGACATCCACTCAACTGATGTCTGTCAACGTTCCAACTAACAGCACAAACATTGTGGACACTGGTTCAGCTGCTGCCACGCCAATCAAAGCAACCCCCGGCACAGAGATAGGGGGAACTGCAGCTCAAGCAACTCCAGCGTATACATCTACCCAAATTCTTGACGATTTGGACACTGGGGCAGATGTCACTCAACATCAAAACAAGGGACAACAAACAGAACCAGAACCAGGTGACACAAGGCACAAACTCTCTCAGCTGGCAACTGGCATTACAAATGAAACTTTTGAGAAAGCAGCAGACCTGCTGGCTGAAGAATTGGAGCAGCAAGCCATGTATCTCGGATCCATGACTTCAGCATTTAATGACAAAAGTTCCTCCATTGAACACAAGTTTCAGGCCATTGAAGAGTACATTGATGCACAAAACATTTTGGTTCAACAACAGGGAAGTCTGATGAAGCGACTTAATATCAATATCACCAACAATCTTGCAGGGCTCGGACAACATATTTCCCAAGAAAATGAATCAATGGCAGTGGCCTTTGGCACTAAATTTCGTAGTGTGAATGAGAAACTGAACGATCATCACCACAGATTTACATCTATTGAATCAAAGCTTGACTCTCTGATCGGCACGGCAGAGGCCACAAATAGCATCTTACTCCAGCAAAGGGATGATGCTGCCAAAAAGGGGGAAAATCGGGATAAGCCTGAAATTGAAGGATCAACAATCGGACCCCCAAATTTTAGTGAAGAACAACCGAGAGCAAGAGACAGAGAAATAAGAATCAGAAATGAAGCGGAAGAACAGCAAAGAAGAGTCAGAGAAGAAAAAGAAAAGGCCCTAAAGGAACCCTGCATTGGATTTCCTTATCCTATGCAAAGAAAAGATGATGATAGAGACAGATCCGGCGGACAACTAAGGCCTGGATCTAGTCAGCAAAGAGGATCAGCCAGTCAACACAGACTCAGCACCGGAGAAAAGACCAGCAGAGGTAGCAGCAGCTCCGGATATCCTGAGGAGCACAGGTCTTACATTGGTCACCAAAGCAAAGCATAATATGATGCAGATGTACTAGACCATGTAAGAGAATTTTTCAGAGTATAGGAAGGACTTTATCCTCACCTCTCACAAGATGAAGCTTGGGCTGATTGGCTAAACTATCAGGATGAAAGGATGAGAACCGATATGGCCAAACTCTACAATGAAGTCAAAAGGGAGTTTGCACTTCTCAAACAAACCAACAACAAACCAAGCTCAGCCATACCATTATCAGCAAAAGGACCGGAAGACTTGCCAACTGAACAACAAGAAGAATTCAAATATATGGCAAAATTCTTCAATCCTATGGGAAGATTGGAGAAACAGGAGCAGTGGAGTCTCTACAAAAGCCTCAAGTTTGCAGATTCACATATTGCTGAGGCTAGAGAAAGACTTGAAAAATATTTTGGAGAACCTAAGGCAAATGAGACCATGCCCGATTTCAATAGACTTTTTGCCAAAAGAGTTTTTCAGGGTATATCTGAATACACAGCTTTGGCTTACTGGAAGTGGAAGTTTCCAGAAATTGATTGGAAAGACATTGAAGAGGTTCAGACTACAAAGTTCAAGAGGTACAAGGCTGAATTAAGCAAAATATAGTCTGAAACATTTGAATAAAGTCTTAGAACTTATTGCCCTATGATGGATGAATAAAATTGCTGAGTTTTTAATCTGTTGAGTATTATGAAAATTTTGATTACTTATGTTCAGGCTTATGAGGGTTTTGGCATCATCAAAAAGGGGGAAATTGTTAGGAACATTTTATTATGTTTTGATGATATCCATACCAGTTGTTATAGCAAGCCTGAAATAAGTTAGAATTCTTTGTATAAGTCCTTACTTAGAGTCCGACATGTTGTATAAGTTGAGTCGGACAAGTATTGTACTAGTTGGTAAGACGGCAAAGCAAAAACAGATATTCGGCAGAGTGAAGCCAGCCAAGCACCAGCAGAGAAGCAATGCAGACATTAAAGGTCCGACTTGTAACCAAGGAAGTCTGTGATGACCTTGGACAAGTCTAAGTCATACTACAAGTGAAGTATATTAATATTTAAATATGGTGTATACTGATCTCACCCCAATCTAAGATCGGTGAAGTACAAAGATTCTTCCTCAACTGAAGCAAAGAAGAAAACCGTGAACCGGCAAAGTAGACTTGATTTCAGCTGTGTAAAGACGAAACGGTAAAGGAAAAGCTAAAACAGCTAAGACAGAAGGTTCACTTGACCGTTTTGAAAATGGCGAAGGAACACTTACCGGATCAGATTTAATATACGTTGAAGTTTCAGAAGATCATGCCTTAAATGCACAATCATTAGAGGATCAATCAAGGACGGATTTTCTGCTGTACGTTTGAAGAAAGAATCCGATCACTGAAATCAAGGGGAATGCAATTAAGGGGGGGATAAAGAATGAAATCAAGGATTATTCTCTCATTAATATAACCAACGGATGAAATTTCGAAAACCAAAGTTATTCAAGGCTATAAATAGAAGGCATTGACAGAAAAAGAAGATAATGATTCAAAAAGAAAGAAAGCGGAAACTCTGTCAATTTGAAAAGCCTTCTATCCGAACTTACAAAGATATATCCAGTGATCAACTCAAGTATCGGAAATACAAAGTCATATTCGGAACTGAGATTGATCAAGCAAGTGTGTGAATCACATTCACATCAAACTCAAGCAACTGAATCGGAGGCAATCTGAGAAGGAGTTGAATCTGTGATAGTTGTTGAAGGATTTTGATCTCAAGGAGCAGAAAGGAAGACTGAATCATCAAGCTGTTGCAATCAAGGAGTGATAGTCTTGTAGATTGTGAAGCTTGGGAAGCCAAGGACAATCATACTATTGTATCTGTGAAAACAATAGTGAATTCCTCCAATCATCACAGGAGAAGAGTGGATTAAGGGATTACACCACCCTGAACCACTATGAGCCTTGTGTCAATTTAATTTCGCAATTTACTTTACAGCATTTATTTATTTAGCCTACATCATAACTTATTTCTGTGACTGTCTACACCGATTTGAAAACAACGTAGTAAGAAGGGACTTATCCACGCCCAAAAGCTTTTAAATAAGAGAAATTTTTGAAACTCCACTATAGTCATTCACCCCCCCCCCCCCTCGACTATAGTTTCACCCTTCTCTGGGACCAACACAAAGACCACTGCATTGGCTGCTTCACATCAAGAAGAAACATCAGGAGCTCAAGATGATCTACTGGATGAGATGCAAGAGCATATTGCCCTACTGCGCAAGAAAATCAGAATGATGAAAACTGGAAAGGATTCTCCAAGGAATTTCACAAAGAAATTCAGTGAAAAGAAAAATGATGAATCAAAGAAAGATAATGATTACTTGTGCTATCATTGCAAGAAACCAGGACACTTCAAACCTGACTGTCCTGAACTAAAACAGAAGAAAGAACCTGATTATCTTTGCTTTAATTGCAAGAAGCCTGGACATTTTAGACCTGATTGTCCAGACCTACTGAAGACCAAAAGTCAACAAAGAAGACATGGCAAGAAAGCTATGGTTGCTGAAGATGAATCAGGATATGAAGTAGAACCAGAAAAGGGAAATGAATCTGATGATACTGCACTTGTTGCTGAGATGGAAGATTATGCTTTAATGGATAATATGGATGAAACAGAGGAGGTATACAATTATGTATCTACAAACACTCCTGCTGGAAGTGATTGTGAATCAACTTGTGGTTCAAATCCAAAAAATTCTGACAATGAAGAAACTTTGGATGCCATCATTAATCAACTGAGGATAATACAGTCTGGTTATGAGATTGTGAAGGCTGAAAAAGAAGCTCCTCAATCAGAAGTTGAAAGATTAAATGCTGAATTAAGAATTCTCAAAGGAAAGTAAAAAGAAGTCAGACAGAATCAGCATAAGCCTGCTGAACATTTAGCAGCTGCTGAGTCTGCTGAACCATCTTGTTCCTCCACTGCATTCAAATCCGGAAAGCCTTATGGTGATAGAACAGGGCTTGGATTTGGAACTCAACAATCCAATAAGAGTGGATCCAGTAAGGTCACTGAACCTAGTTCCAGAATTGGTCCTAAGTTTGTGCCTGCGCAAGATCCAACTCCCAAAAGGGTTGCTGAGGCATTAAAGTCTACTGAGAAAGCTTCAAGGAAGCAAAATCAGAAGTCAAGGAAGTCAACAGCTCCTAATAAAAAGAATAAATCTAAAAATAGGACTGCTGTGCCTCCTAGACCTGCTGATAGCAGACCTACTACCAAGTCTGCTGGACCATAAAAAGGGAAAAACCAGAAATATTCCAAGAATAAGAATCCTAAATCCAAAATTGTTAATCATTCAAGGGATACTTATCTCAGGGGAAAAGGTAGATTGTTTCCTACTGATGATGATTGGAATATTCCTGCACCTACTGCTAGAAACAACAGATATAAGCATGCCGCTAGGGTAAAACCTAAGCAATGGAATCAGCAGAGGGCTCAGCAGAGGACTTATACAAGACCTCAACATGGACCTCAGCAGACTCCATATTCCAGGGCTGTTCCTAACAGACAGCAAACCTATGGTCATCCTAATGCTTCTAACAAAATAAATCACTTTAAGCAGCATTATATTCCAAAAGGCCAGAAAGCATATGTGAATCCTACACAACCAATTATTAGACCTTATGGATGTGTAGAGTACATGTATGAACCAAAGTACGATACCTTTCAAAGAAGACCTTATGGAAACTTGCCAAGGGTCATGCTTACCATCGACCATTATGGACCCAAACAGGTTTGGGTACCTAAAATGCATTAACTTTGTTTTGTAGGGTGTCCGGTACTTTGACAGTGGATGTTCCGGACATATGACAAAGAATAAGCACTGCTTGTCAAATTTTGTGGCAAAGGATGGTCCCACAGTGAATTTTGGAAACAAGAACACACTAGGATACACAAGAGGATATGGCACACTTGTGAGAAATGGATTAACAATCGGGAATGTTGCTTTTTGGAAGGATTGGACTATAACCTACTGAGCACTGGACGATTTTGTGACATGGGTTACAAGGTCACTTTTGACAGAGGCACCTATGTTGTCATTAGTGAAAGAGGTGATCAAGTTGTGTTGGCTGGAAGAAGACAACAAAACATGTATGTTGTGGATTGGTCTACTGTTGTTCCAGAGACATTCCTGATTGTGCATACCAAGTCAGAATTTAATTGGTTATGGCATAAGAAGTTGAATCATCTAAACTTTGATGATATCAATCAGTTAGTGAAGAAGAAACTGGTGATTGGTTTACCCGAGATCACATTCAAGAAGGATGCTATATGTGATGCTTGTCGGCAAGGTAAATAAACAAAGTCAAGCTCCAAGTCAAAGACTAAGAAATCAACAAAAAGAGTTTTGGAGCTGATGCACATGGATCTATTTGGACCAGTAACACCAACAAGTGTAACAGGAAAGAAGTACACTTTAGTAGTTGTGGATGATTATTCAAGATACACTTGGGTAGTATTCATGAACAAGAAAAGTGAAACACTTCAAAAGATGCCTGAACTTTTGAAGAGATTGCAAAATGAGAAAAGTTTGACAGGAGTGAAGATCGGATTAGATATGGGTACTGAATTTCTCAACAAAGTTATATGAGAATATTGTGAGCAGAATGGTGTGCTACATCAACTAGCTGCTGCTGGTACACCTTAGCAAAATGGGGTTGCTGAGAGAGGAAATAGAACCTTAAAAGAAGCAGGAAGAACTATGATTTGTGAAGCATTATTACCAGAAAGATATTGGGCTGAGGTAGTTAATACAACATGCTATACACAAAACAGAACCTCAGTGAACAAGAAGCTGCTGAAGACACCTTATGAAATTTGGAATGAAAGGAAACCTAATATATCCTATTTCCATCCATTTGGAAGCAAGTGTTTTTCTTAAATCATAAGGAGCAATTGAAGACATTCCAACCAAAATCGATGAAGGAATCTTCTTGGGATATTATTCAGTTAGCAAGGCATTCAAGGTACTGAACAAAAGGACACTAAAACATGAAGAAACAATACATATTGTATTTGATGAACCTAAGTTCACTGGAATGGAAGATGAAGCTTCAGAACCTGCTGAGAATCAACAAGTCACCGATCCGAAATGTGTTAATGTTTTGGAAAGGATTAATGAGTTAAAGGTTTTTGATTCTGCCCCTGCTGAACACCCTGCTGGTAACACTACTGATGCAACAACTGAGGCAGTTCAAGGATCTGCTGAACCCCCAAGAAACAGCAGACCCTACTGAAGATGATGTTCCAGAGAATCAATCTAACCAGAATCCACAATGGTTAAGGGATCACCCTGCTGAGTAAGTTATTGGCAATATACAGCAAGGTGTGAGGACTAGAAGACAACTAGAAGCAATGTTTACTTGCTTTCTATCTTAAATGGAACCTAAAGTTGTTGAAGAAGCAAAATTTCAGATCCAGATTGGATAATTGCTATGCAAGAAGAATTGAATGAATTTGAAAGAAATCAAGTTTGGACACTAGTGGAAAGGCCTAATCATGCAAATATAATTGGTACAAAATGGGTATACAGAAACAAATTGGATGAATCTGGTACCATTGTAAGGAATAAGGCCAGACTAGTAGCAAAAGGCTATTCTCAAGCAGAAGGAATAGATTTTGATGAAACATATGCCCCTGTTGCAAGATTGGAAGCTATAAGATTATTCTTGGCATATGCTGCTTACAAAAACTTCAAAGTATATCAGATGGATGTCAAAAGTGCATTTTTGAATGGCATTCTGGAAGAGGAGGTCTATGTTCAGCAACCTCCTGGTTTTGAAGTTAAAGATCAAGAAGATAAAGTGTATAGACTCAATAAAGCACTTTATGGTTTGAAACAAGCACCAAGAGCATGGTATGAGACCCTATCTCAATTCTTGGTGGACAATGGTTTTACCAAAGGTACCATTGACAAGACTCTTTTCAGAATCAATGAAGGAAACAGCACCCTGCTGGTACAAATTTATGTTGATGACATAATATTTGGTTCTGAAAATGAATTACTATGTGAAAAGTTTGCTAATATGATGAAAAGTAAATTCCAAATGAGTATGATGGGTGAAATGAACTATTTCTTGGGATTACAAGTCAAACAGATGAAGGATGGAATCTTCATTCATCAAACCAAGTATACCAAGGAGCTACTGAAGAAATTTGGTATGGAAAACAGCACCAAGGTATCAACTCCTATGAGTACAAACATAAGATTGGATGAAGACAAAGATGGCAAAGATGTTGATCAAACCATATACACGAGGATGGTAGGCAGTCTGCTATACCTTACTGCCAGCAGACCTGATATATCCTTTGTTGTAGGTGTTTGTGCAAGATTTCAATCAAAACCTAAGGAAAGTCACTTAACTGCAGTAAAAAGAGTTCTCAAGTATCTAAAAGAGACTTTGGATGTTGGAATATGGTATTGAAAAGATGGAAGTTTCAAGGTTATATCTTACTCAGATTCTGATTATGCTGGATGCAAGATTGATAGAAAAAGCACCACAGGAACGTGTCAGTTGATGGGAAATAGACTGGTTTCCTGGTTCAGTAAGAAACAGAATTCTATATCAACTTCCACTGCTGAAGTATAATATATTGCCGCTGGAAGTTGCTGTGCACAAATATTATGGTTAAGACAACAATTAAGGGATTATGAAATTGAAGAAAGAGAAATTCCTATAATGTGTGACAACACAAGTGCAATTGCAATCACAGAATATCCTATTTTGCACTCAAGAACCAAGCATATTGATGTGAGACATCATTTTATAAGAGATCATGTTGAAATGAAAGATGTGGTGGTTCTCTATCTCCCTACTGAAGATCAACTTGCTGATATTTTCACAAAACCTTTGGATTGTGAAAGATTTGTTAAACTAAGGCCTGAACTTGGAATTATAAAAGTTGACTGATACATCTTTGATCAGCAGCGTACTGGAATTCACCAAGGGGATTAGTCTTTGCTATGTTGGGTGAGCTTACTTAGCAGATTAGTCATTGGTATCAACGATTCCATGTAGTTATTTATGTTTGAACAATTCAACAAATGAAGTTTCCAAGGGGATTGGTCTTTGTCCTGTTGGGTGAGCTCACTTGACAGATCAGTCATTGGTATTAAACTTCATCTTGTATTATCAGTTGGACAAAACAAGAAGAATTGAAGATCAGCAGAGTGACATTATCAGCAGGCTGCTGAGACATCTTTGTCAGCAGACTACAGAGACAAACCTACTGATGACAAGGCTGCTGAGACATACGTACACAGTCAAACTTTAATAAAGTCAAAAAGCAAAAGACCGGGATATTTATTCTATCTTTATAACCGCAGTTACATGATCTGACGGTTACAACTCCTTATGGATAAGTTATGGGCCATGTTTCAAGATCTCATTAACTCAAATTTAATCGTGGTTAATGCAACAATACTTCATCTGACAGTTTCTACCCCTACTCTCTGATATATATACAGACATAAACACAGAAGATACTTACAAACTTTCAGATTGATTTTCTCTGCAAATATACCGTGTGAACACATATTTGAAAGCTGTCTTCTTCATCTTTTTCATCAATAATGGCGGATAAGGATGATGTTCACATTGGAACAAGCCAAAGTGTAAGAGGGTTTGTTGTTGATGCTAACAAGACTGAGTTAGCAATCAATATTGGTCGTAGAATAAGAAGATTTGAAGGATTGGAAGATGTTTTGAATATCAGATTGGAAAGAATATCTTACACAAATGTTGTTAGTTTCTGGAGAAACATTTTGATATGAGATAATAGAGTAGCATTTACTACAACAGTGAATAGCCAGGAGATTGAAATTTCATCAAACCTGCTGAGGGAAGCTTTTGGTTTTGGACCTGGAAATAATGCTCCAACTAATCCTGAAGAAATGGGGCTGTCTAGATTGGATTTTTTTGACAGAATAAAGACCAATGATGCTGTCAAATCATCTCTGGGAATCAATGTGAAGCATATTAGGATGGAATACAACCTGCTGAGCAAGATTATAGCAAAGAATATCTTGGGATTAAGTGGAAGCCTTGACACACTGTCTGGACCCAAGATTTATCTACTGATCATCATCAGTAAGAGCATGAAGTTTTATTGGTCTGGTTTCTTTGTCCAATATATGAAGAATGTAATAACTAAGGAAAGAGAAGGGACAAGGAAATCCAAGGCCTTACCTTTGAATTTGATGATTCAGGCCCTGCTGAATCATTTGGGGATTGCTGATGTTGCACCCAAAAAACTCAACATGTCCAGATACAAGAAGGAGATTGGCTATCCCATCCCTGGTTTGGATGATGATGAAGATGTGGATGAGGAAGCAACAGAGAGTGATAATGATGGAGATGGTGATGCTGGTGGTGAGCAGGTTAAGAAGGTTGTTAAATCTGCTGCACCCAAGAAAGCTGTTGAGAAAAGGAAGGCTGCTGACACCAGAAAAATTACAAAGATGTTACAGCCCAGGAAAACAAGGAAGCAGACGGCAGAGACTGCTAAGTCTATTGAGGGTCTAGTTGAAGTTGAAGTTACCGACCCTGCTGAAATTACAAGGAAGAGGAAAGCTGCTGAAGTTGAATCAGAGCAACTTTCCAAGAGAATGAAGGAAATTGCTAAGAAAAAGAAACATGGCAAAGGGAAGCAGTTGAGGATTCTAGAGGCTCAAAGAGAAGAAGAAGAAGAGGCTATTGAAGATGAAACTTAAAGATTGTTATGCCTACTGAGACTAGAGAGGTTATTGTTGAGCAACCTACTGGAGAATCACAACAGACTGTTGTACCTGAGCCTGCTGCAGAAGTTGTTGTTGAACAACTCCCTGAAGAGCCACAGCTGATTACTGAATCTGCGACTGTTGTGGAAATAGGTACAACAGCATAAGACCCTGCTACTTCAACAATAGTTAAGGGGGAAGAGCAAGTTGTTGCTAACCCTACTGATGAGCATGTATGTCAGGGGGAACCCGGTGTGGAACAGATGGAGGTGGTAGGCACTAATGTACAATCTGAGCAACCTACTGACCTAGATGTATCTGTTGAAGAAACTTTAAATCTGCTTGTTGAGACCTTTGGAGGTCAGTAAGGTGCACAAACAGCTCCTAGGAAGCCAAATATGCCCTTTGAAAGAAAAGAGAAGAAAAGAAAGGAAGGGTATGTTGATCCTAAGCTTAAGCTGGTGGCTGATTACTTTCAATGGAATTTTGGGTACTACAAGAAACAAAAATCAGCTTCTGAGCCTATGACAGATTTTGAGGAATGGGCATTTGAAAATTTAGGAGTGGAGAACTTACTTGATTTGGTTGATACCTCTTTGTTGGAAATGAGATTGATGGATCTCATTGATGAGCAAAAGAAAGAAGAGGGTATCAAATTCAGGGATCATGATATATGTCAAATATATGTTATATTTTATGACCCATTTTCAAGATTTTTTTGACATTTTCTATTTATACTGATAAAAATTATAGTTATATAATATATTTCTAAAAATTAATAAATATCATAATATTTATTGACTATAGAATTTTATCATGAAGTACCCGTACAAGAAAAACACCAGTAATATAATATATTTCTAAAAATTAATAAATATCATAATATTTAGATTTCAAAAAACAGAATTAATTTATTTTACTAAATTTACTGGTGTTTTTCTTGTACAGTACATCGTGATAAAATTCTATAGTCAATATTATTAAAAGCGGCAAAGAGGAGCTACAAAAAATCAAATCCCATCACTTCCTCCCTGACAAAATCGAATAAAATCCGACAAATTTTGACAAGACCCGGCGCAGACCGGTAAAAACCGGTCTACGCCGGAAGTGAAGATTTGGGGGAATATTATTCAGTTAAGGTGCATTAAATGTTCTGACAGGTTCCCACATGCTGATAATCCGGCGCAAACTGGAAAAAGATCCGGCGTGCGCCGGAAAAGATTCTTTCTCAGGGGACGTTGCCTATAAATAGCAGCCAGTTGATGAAAAGAAAATTGCACCAATATATATGTACACGCACATATATATTATCTCCCTCCCTTCTTAACAATATTTCACTTAGGCTTTTAAGCCATAAATAATTAAGTCGATTAGTATTCCGTATTGTTAAAACTGATTATTATGAATGCTAATTTGAATAAGTTAGTATTTATAGTAATGGGTGGCTAAACTTATAACTAGCCAGGGCAATGTAATTGAATTATTTTGGTCTCTTGGATGAACGGATGATGATTATGTGATGTAAATTTTAAATTTCAATTGTGTTGAATATATTTTACTTAAATTAATTTTTAGCTCGTGTTGGAGTAATTAACCAATATTAGCACACACACACTTAATTGATACCGAACGGAGATTTTAGGTGTGAGAACGAGGTAGAAAAACCGGAAGGTAAAATTGGCCGTCTGACGGAACCCTCTTTCTTATCCGGGGAAAGATTATTTGTACTCGAGAACATATCATGTCAAATCATTAGGTTTAGGGCTCTTAAACCAATGAGGAGGCATAGAACAATTTCGTACACTCGTATGAGGGGAGATTGTTAGAATAGGAGTGCACCGTTTCACACAATTGAATACCCTTAATAGGCCGAATTAATCACATCCTTAAAACTAAAAGAGACCATGGTTCAATGGAATTGTCTTGGCTAGTACCTTTATTTTAATTATTATTTTTACTAGTACAAAAACTATCACTTTAATGTTAAAACTGCGACTTAGATCAAAGATAATAATAACTAATTGGTGTTTAACCACACTTTGAATTTTATCGTGTTCCCTGAGGAGACGACCTTGTTCACTAGACTAGACTACAATTTGACCCTGTACACTACCGGTTAGATTGGACACCCAGTTTTAGCCGATCAGATCCTAGAGATGGATCAGATAGTGATGATTCTTCATCATTTGACTCTGATGATGGTCAACCCCCTCGTCCAGGAGAAGTCAGTGGAACTGCTTTGTTAAATGAACCAAGAATAGCACAGTCGACTGAAGCTGGGAAGTCTGCTAAGGGTCAGCAGACTGGTCAAGTGGACGAGGATCTGGAAGATCTCACCATTGATGATTTGGAGGCCCTAATCAATGATGGAATAAATCTTGGAGGTAACAAGATGGTGGGCACATCTGATGCATTCAAGGTTGTAGAGACTGATGTGAATCCAGAGGATCAGCAGACTGATGATTTGGATGAAGAAAATGTTATTGAATATAGTGAGCCTGATGTTAGTTCTGAAGATTCAGTTCAATATCAAGAATGGATTGATACTCAGGGAACTATCTCTAAATCTGCTGAGGATCTACAGAAGATTGCTGATGCTGGAGGATGTCTAGAGGAAAACTTAGCAATCTTTCCTCTAATTTGTGTGGAAGAAAGGGTCCTATTCATTGAGGAACAGACAATGATTGGACAAAGATTGGACATGGTGATGGGTTGTGAAGATTCACCAACACATTTTGCGGAGGTTCAGGCTGCTGAGGTTGAAACAGCACTTGAACAAAGGTCGGAACTGATGGTACAGGTTGCTGGGGACCAAACAGCACCTGGACAAAGGTTGGAACTGACAATGGGTTTGGAGGAAACCCCTGCTGTTATGGAAGAACAGGCTGCTGTAGTAGAGCCTACTGGAGGAAAGGTCACTGAGGGGAAGGATGGTCAGCAGGCTGCTGTTATTGATGAGGATGAGCAGCTGCTGGACTATGACTTCCGTGATGAGGAATTTCAAGTGCCTAAGGAAGAGCCTATTGATGTTGAACCACATTAGGCATTTGTACCAATTTTGGAAGAACATGCACAAGATCCAATTATGAAGGACATTCTTTGTGTTATGGTTGAAGAAGGACCTGCCCCTTCTGGAAGGGACATGAGTAGAGCCATGGTTGTCAGCAGACAGAGGGCACAATACAATGTTGAAGAGCCTGCTGATGAAGCTGCTGGACATATGTCAGGAGGAATGGCTGGTGGGGTACCAGTACAGATGTTGGATGAGTTGAGGGCTGTCAGAAGTGACATTACAAGGTTAAGAACTCAACTTGATAGGCAAGAGCAGAGGTTTGAAGATTTGATGAATCTAGTGGAAATAGAGGGAGAACCACTGAGACTGTTGCTTCCAAAAATACTTCCACTCAGTATGCTCTTGCTGACCTTGCCCAAGATGTGAAGGGGATTAAACAATGTAACTAATACACTGAAGGACAAGTTTTTGAAAGACCAATTTGACTCCATTCATCAAAAACTTGACAAACTTGCTGAGGCACCCAAGTCTGCTATGGCTGAACCTGCTGGAACACTTTACCCTGCTGGATTGGATCATAAGTTCACTGAAAGGATCAATCTACTGGAGCAAACAATGCAAGAAAGGATTACTGCAGTTGACACTAGAACTAAAATTATGGAAGGTCAACTGAATAATCTAGTAATCACATAGGAGAGTGTTCATGGCCTGCTGTCCCATTTTGTTGATGATGTCAATAAGAGGGAAGAGAGCCAGACAGCTGTAGCAAAAGAGGCTGCTAGGATTTTTGCACAGAAGAAATGGGAGGCTGACACCAATGCTTACAGAGAACCTGCACCTGGCAGACTTCCACTTACTGATGATCTTTTCAAAGAATATAAGAAGCTTTACTACAACAAGAGAAGGCCTTACCATGACAAGGGTTTCCATGAGGGACTAAATTTCTTTCTGGGACTTATGTTTTGGGAAGCAAGGGTTAAAGCTCTTAGATCTACACATAGAGGTGGAAGAGGTGGTAGAGGTGGAAGGAGTCTACTTACTACAACAGCTAAAGATTCACAGAGTGAGTCCAAAGTGTTATACATGCGTTTAGGCTTCAGAGTACATCAAATCAACCTTACTCTACCTGAAGCATGGAAATTGTGGAAAGAAGTGAATCCCCATATTGATTTTTCCCTTATTGAAAATGAATGGATGAGAGAAATGATTAGAGACATAAGGGGATATCAAGAGCAGCAAGAGAATGAGAGGCAAGAAAGAGAAAGAAGGAACTAGATCAGCATACTTACACATGCTCTTTATTTTTGCTGAATCTAGATTGTAATATCTTTTGGACAACTGATTATAATGACATTTGACTGAATTTGTTCTGTTTTTGTTTTTACTCTTTTTGCTTTGCTGTGAGGAGGGTATTGGCATCATCACCAAAAAGGGGGAAATTGTTGGACTTATTTTTTGAGTTTTTGTGATGAGTGCCAGACTAGTTGTTATAGAGAAAAGGCAAAATGATGTCTAGATCAAATGTATAGGCTTATTAGAGTTTGATCTTTGTATAGGTTTGATCTAACAAGCACTGTAAATGGTCAGCTGACTTTCATCAGCAGACCTGTCCATATCAGTAGGGTAGCTGAGTCAGTAGACTAGTTTAGGAACCTGCTGAGGACTGAAGGCTGAGGGCTCAAACTCAGTTATTGAAGGCTAAGGGATCAAACTTAGTATATAAGTCAAGGATATGGAATCAGAATTTAGGGAAGTCTGTGATGACCTAAAATGATTACATATACCTTGTGTACATGGTCTAAGTTCCATAAGTAAAGTGGTGATTGGAACTTGGTTATGATCGAAATGGTGTAATCTAACTTCATAATAAAAAGTTAGATATTAGAGAAGTCAGCTACAGTGTTTCATAAACTCAGCAACTTGAATCAGCTGACTTATATATATTTCAGAGGAACCTGCTGAACATATATTTCAATTTAATCAAAGGTTACATTAGAAGAATACAAGGATAAGGACAGATAACAACTTCTGATTTTATCAAACAAATCAATGGCTAAGATTAAAGGGACGTTGGGAAGAAACAGAGGTTTATCCAATGGATACAAGTCAAAGGGTGGACAGTCTGAAAACTTTCAAAAACCAATCTGACAGTGTCAGTACTATGTACAGGGACAGAAAGCAAGTCAAGATGGGACAAATCTGAAATGGCTATGTTTGAATTTCAAACATAAGTCACAAGGATTCCTACCTATAAATAGAGTACTCCTAATTCAGATACAAGTGTAATCTGCTATCAAGCTACATCAAAGCTACTGAACTTAAAGCTACTGATCTAGTCAAAATTTTCAAGTGTAATCTGCTATCAAGCTACATCAAGTTTACACACTTGAAGATATCAAGCTGCTGATCATATCATCCTTATCAAGCTACTGAAAGCTGAATTACTTGATTCAAACTTTCTTTTACAAGAAACCTGCTGAAGACAGTGAAGCATCTTAGGGTGTCAAGGACTGTTGTTTGTGGTGGAGCTGGTGAAGAGGCAATCCTACCATTCAAGGACCAGGGGAAGACTTTAGAGCAGCAATCCTACCTGTTCCAAGTGTTCAGTTTGTGAAGCCATAGTTATTGGTGAAGGACAAACAACTTAGGGATTTTTGTAACTGCTACCTCAAGGATCTCTAGTGAATTACCTCCAACATCACAGGAGAATAGTGGACTGTCAGGATTACACCACCTGGAACCACTATAAAATCTGTCTACTTACTTTCTGCATTTACATTCTGCATTTAGTATAATTAACCTTGAGAAGGAATGAGACCAACAATCCAATTCGTTTACCCAAGACCTATTTGTGATCAAACCTTGAGAAGGAATGAGACCAACAATCCAATTCGTTTACCCAACGATGGAGCAAATAACTTTGAAATAAAATCCTATCTTTTTGGGTTAATTGACACACGAGCCCAATTTCTTTGTGAGGATGACGAAGATCCACATCATCTCCTATATCTTTTTGAAGAATTATGTAACACGGCCAAAAGCCAAGGTGCTCATCGTGAATTGACAAGAATGTCAATGTTCCCATTTTCTTTAAAAGGAAGAGCAAGAGACTAGTTTATGTCTCTCCCACATCATTCATTGACAAGTTGGCAGGACATTCAAACTGAGTTCTTAAAGCAATATTTTACTCCGGGTAGGAATTTGGAATTAAAGGTCGAAATTGCTAATTTTAGACAAGGATCTGAGGAAACACTTGGAAATGCGTGGGAGAGATTTAAGAAAGTGTTAAGAGCCTGTCCCGATCATGGTTACTCTCTTGACATGCAAATTCAACTTTTCTGTCGTAAATTGAGAAAAGACTCACGTGCTGATGTTGATCATGCATGTGGTGGTTCTTTAATGATGAGTGAAGCACAAGTTGTTTACGATGCTATTGAGAAAATTTCTAAGAATAACCGAATGTGGGAAACCGGTTTGAGCACAAGGAAAGTAGCAATTGTAGGAGAGTCTACATCAAACGCAGAATTTTTAGCGCACTTGGAAAATCTGAGTAGAAAGTTTGATGGCTTGCAAGGAAGCAAGAACCTAAGCTCGGAAGGTAAGTTATCGAATGAATACTCGAATGATGGTATGAGAAATGAGGACAACATGTCATTAGGAATTGAAGAATCTAAAGGATATTCGAGGGAAGAAGTAAGTTTTATACAACAGCATAGGAATTTGAATAACGCTTACTCAAACTCATTCAATGCCATTAGGAGAGATCACCCTACTTTTTGTTGGTCTGAGAACCCAAGTAAGCAAGGACAACCTCCATATCTAACTCAGTACAAGAGCTCGTATAATGCAAATACTCAAAACCAGGGTTACCAGGGAAATACCTCAAACCAAAACCACCAATCACCACCCAGATCATACCCACAACACACCACTCAAAGTATACCAGTTACACAAAGTTCCAATCCACCGGTAGAGGGAGTTGATAAGTGGGAAAAAGTAATGGAAAATATGATGGGTGTAATGTCTACTCAGGCTCAGAATATGGAAACCATGATGACTTCCATAGGCACAGTCACTAAGGACATGAGTACCTTAAAAAATCCATGAGTGGACATGACACGAGGATGAGAACCATAGAAGCATCGGTGCGAAATATGGAAGATCACTTGAGCAGAGAAGGAGAACGAGAACAGTAGACCTCCGGGAGGATTGCCGAGTAATACCGAAAGAAACCCAAGAGAGGTGAATGCTGTTATTACCTGAAGTGGAAGGGTATGTGGAAGTAATGGAGTAGAAAACTCCGGAAACAATGAAGTCAAAGATGATTTGGATGATAAATTTGAAAAGGACATGGAAAACAAGGACAAACCAGAGTTCAGAAAAGAGGAAGAAGAAATCATTGATAATTTCTTAAGACGTGATAGACATGTTGAAGCAGAAAATGAAGATGAGGAATGGATCAAAGTCCCGAGAATACTGAAAAATCCAAGGGCTAGCGATCTACGGACCTTATTCAATGAACATGTCAGAAAGGACTAGGTTGCTGATAATACAGTCCAAGTAGGAAATAGCAACACTCAAACAACAGAACAAGTAAAGAAGAATTCAGGGCAAATTTCAAAGAAGATAGTGCAGGATCATGACATATGGCGACCACCAAATGCTCAAACGTTTAAGAAGAGTATGAGAATATTTGCCTTAATGAGGAATGCTCTGCAGTATTGCAGCACAAGCTCCCACCTAAACTAAAAGACCCTGGTAGTTTTACCATTCCATGTGAGATTGGGGGTTTTTTGTTTAAGAAGGTGCTCTGCGATTTCGGTGCAAGCATTAATCTCATGTCTTACGAGGATTATAGGAAACTAGGAATAGGAAAGCTCAAAAACACAGAGATGACTCTCCAGATGGCAGATAGATCTATTAATTGGCCTAAAGGAGTCATTGAAGATGTGTTGGTTAAGATAGATAAGTTTTACTTCCCAGTTGACTTTGTAGTTATGGAAATGGAAGAAGGATTTTCAGCACCCCTTATTCTTGGTCGACCATTTCTAGCTACGGAAGAACCCTTATCGATGTTCAAAAAGGTGAGTTAATTTTAAGGGTCAATAAAGATGAGGTCACCTTCAATATCTTCAAAGCTATGAAACATCCATACAAATCACAGGAATCCTGTTCATTCATAGATACTATGTCTTCTATCTGTATGAATCATGCTGAATTGCAAATTTTTGAAGATAAGCTCGAAGAATGTTTGGCTTTATCCATCTATGAAAAAGATGACAACGATCAGGAAATGAAAGAAGTAATTTTTCACCTCGACACAGGTAGTTCTTTTGTGAAAAGACCATGGCATCGTTATTTGGACTTAGAACTGGATGGCCCAGTATTGAAACCTTCGGTGGAAGAGCCACCAAGGAATCTGGAATTAAAACCTCTACCTTTGAATCTTAAGTATGCCTTTCTTGAAACTGGTAATTTGCTTCCTGTTATTATTTCATCATCACTAACCAGTTCACAGGAAGATCAGTTGTTAAGGATGTTGAGGCAACATAACAAAGCGTTTGGATGGACAGTGGCAGATATTCAAGGAATAAGTCCCGAGATCTGTGTACACAATATCATTTTGAATGAAGAAGCTAAGCCATGTATGCAACCACAACGCCGCCTCAACCCGAACATGCAAAAAGTGGTCAAGAAAGAGGTGATTAAACTGTTAGAGATGGGAATAATTTTCCCCATATCAGACAGTGAATGGGTAAGTCCCACCCAAGTAGTGCCAAAGAAGGGCGGATTCACGGTGAAAGAAAATGACAAACATGAATGGATTCCGACAAGAGAAGTCATAGGATATTGAATGTGCATTGATTTTCGTAAACTGAATGAGCACACTAAGAAAGACCACCATCCACTTCCGTTCATAGTACAGATGTTGGAAAGACTAAGTGGACATAAATTCTACTGTTTCTTGGATGGTTATTCAGGCAATTTACAGATATTCATCGCAGCAGGGGATAGAGAGAAAATGACTTTCACTTGTCTGTATGGAACCTTTGCGTACAAAAGGATGCCGTTTGGATTATGCAATGCACCAGCTATGTTTCAGCGATGTATGATGGCAATATTCTCAGACATGGTAGAAAAATTCTTGGAAATTTTTATGGATGACTTCAGCGTTTTCGGAGATTCTTTCGGAGAATGTCTCTCACACTTAGAACGTGTTTTACAACGCTGTGAAGACACCAAATTAGTTCTAAATTGGGAAAAATGCCATCTAATGGTATCCGATGGTATTTTTTTAGGTCATAAAATTTCTGAAGAAGGTGTTGAGGTAGACAAAGCCAAAGTTGAAGTAATTGAAAAGTTACCCCCACCAGTAAATTTGAAAACTCTAAGAGGATTTCTTGGACATGCTGGATTCTCTAGGCGGTTTATCGTCGATTAATCACGTATAGCTAAACCTCTCAGTCATTTACTTGAGAAAGAAGTGCCGTTTAATTTTGATGACAAATGTATGGAAGCATTTAAAGCTTTAAAGGCACGGTTGATAACTGCACCAGTGCAAGTAGCACCAGATTGGAATTTACCGTTTGAGCTTATGTGTGATGCAAGTGATCTGGCGGTTGGGGCTGTCCTATGTCAACGCTATAACAACGTACTTAAGGCAATCTATTATGCATCCCACACACTAAACGCAGCTCAGCTTAACTATGCAACAACAGAAAAGGAGCTACTCGCCGTAATCTTTGCTTTGGACAAATTTCGATCTTATCTCGTCGGTTCTAAAGTCATTGTTTATACTGACCATTCAAAGCATTAAAGTACTTGTTAAGTAAGAAGGATGCGAAACCTCGTCTTCTCAGAAGGATTCTGTTACTTCAAGAATTTGACATTGAAATTAAAGATAAAAAGGGTAGTGAAAACGTAGTAGCAGACCATTTGAGTCGTATGGAGTCTACTGAGGAAGAAGGAAAGAGACAGGAGATCAAAGAGTCATTTCCAGATGAACAGCTCCTCATGGTTGATGCTCCTCCAACAATGCAGCTCATTAAAGCGGGTAATACACCAAAGGAAAGCTGTCCATGGTTCGGTAATAATATTAATTATTTTACCTGTGAGTATGTTCCATCTCATTGGACATGGCAACAGAAAAAGAATTTCTTTTATGATTTAAAATTCTATTATATGGAAAAACCGGATCTTTTTCGAAAGTGTTCAGATGGCATAATTAGGAAGTGCGTGCCCAATAATGAAATTTTAAGTATCTTATCTTTTTGTCATGATCGTGAGGCTGGAGGCCACCATGGAGGGTGGAAAACCGCCTACAAAGTATTGCAATGTGGTTTTTACTGACCTACACTGTATAACGATGCACACCACTATGCACGATTTTGTGAGTCATGCCAAAAATGGGGAAACGTTTCTAAAAAGCACGAAATGCCTCTTCAACCTATATTGGAATATGAATTATTTGATATTTGGGGCATTGATTTTATGGGCCCTTTTCCTCCATCTTTTGGTAAGAAATTTATCTTAGTAATGGTCGATTATGTATCTAAATGGGTCGAAGCCCAAGCTCTTCCAACTAATGATACCAGAGTAGTGCTAAAATTCCTTAAAAAGAACATATTTACGAGATTTGGCACTCCTAGGGCTATCATTAGTGATAGAGGGTCACATTTTTGTAACCGGCGATTTACCAAGTTAATTGATAAATATGGTGTAAAACACAAGCTTGGTACACCATACCATCCGCAAACTAGTGGCCAAGTTGAGGTGTCTAATAGAGAAATAAAAAGAATCATTGAAAAAACTTTCGATTCCAACCGGAAAAATTGGGCAGAGAAATTAGATGATGCACTCTGGGCATACCGAACAGCTTTTAAAACACCGATTGGTTGTTCTCCCTATAAACTAGTTTTTGGCAAGTCTTGTCATCTTCCAGTTGAGTTAGAACATCGTGCCTTTTGGGCTATTAAATTTCTTAATTTTGATCCTAAGGCTGTTGGTGACCATCGATTACTCCAACTCACGGAACTTGAGGAGTTTCGCCTCGATGCTTATGAGAATATTTGCCTTAATGAGGAATGCTCTGCAGTATTGCAGCACAAGCTCCCACCTAAACTAAAAGACCCTGGTAGTTTTACCATTCCATGTGAGATTGGGGGTTTTTTGTTTAAGAAGGTGCTCTGCGATTTCGGTGCAAGCATTAATCTCATGTCTTACGAGGATTATAGGAAACTAGGAATAGGAAAGCTCAAAAACACAGAGATGACTCTCCAGATGGCAGATAGATCTATTAATTGGCCTAAAGGAGTCATTGAAGATGTGTTGGTTAAGATAGATAAGTTTTACTTCCCAGTTGACTTTGTAGTTATGGAAATGGAAGAAGGATTTTCAGCACCCCTTATTCTTGGTCGACCATTTCTAGCTACGGGAAGAACCCTTATCGA
This sequence comes from Gentiana dahurica var. dahurica, assembly GCA_024500145.1. Classification (NCBI taxonomy): domain Eukaryota; kingdom Viridiplantae; phylum Streptophyta; class Magnoliopsida; order Gentianales; family Gentianaceae; genus Gentiana; species Gentiana dahurica. Next base: position 69,325,309 of record CM044903.1, read on the forward strand.
TGTTCAAAAAGGTGAGTTAATTTTAAGGGTCAATAAAGATGAGGTCACCTTCAATATCTTCAAAGCTATGAAACATCCATACAAATCACAGGAATCCTGTTCATTCATAGATACTATGTCTTCTATCTGTATGAATCATGCTGAATTGCAAATTTTTGAAGATAAGCTCAAGAATGTTTGGCTTTATCCATCTATGAAAAAGATGACAACGATCGGGAAATGAAAGAAGTAATTTTTCACCTCGACACAGGTAGTTCTTTTGTGAAAAGACCATGGCATCGTTATTTGGACTTAGAACTGGATGGCCCAAGATTGAAACCTTCGGTGGAAGAGCCACCAAGAAATCTGGAATTAAAACCTCTACCTTTGAATCTTAAGTATGCCTTTTCTTGAAACTGGTAATTTGCTTCCTGTTATTATTTCATCATCACTAACCAGTTCACAGGAAGATCAGTTGTTAAGGATGTTGAGGCAACATAAGAAAGCGTTTGGATGGACAGTGGCGGATATTCAAGGAATAAGTCCCGAGATCTGTGTACACAAAATCATTTTGAATGAAGAAGCTAAGCCATGTATGCAACCACAACGCCGCCTCAACCCGAACATGCAAAAAGTGGTCAAGAAAGAGGTGATTAAACTGTTAGAGATGGGAATAATTTTCCCCATATCGACAGTGAATGGGTAAGTCCCACCCAAGTAGTGCCAAAGAAGGGCGGATTCACGGTGAAAGAAAATGACAAACATGAATGGATTCCGACAAGAGAAGTCATAGGATATTGAATGTGCATTGATTTTCGTAAACCGAATGAGCACACTAAGAAAGACCACCATCCACTTCCGTTCATAGTACAGATGTTGGAAAGACTAAGTGGACATAAATTCTATTGTTTCTTGGATGGTTATTCAGGCAATTTACAGATATTCATCGCAGTAGGGGATAGAGAGAAAATGACTTTCACTTGTCCGTATGGAACCTTTGCGTACAAAAGGATGCCGTTTGGATTATGCAATGCACCAGCTATGTTTCAATGATGTATGATGGCAATATTCTCGGACATGGTAGAAAAATTCTTGGAAATTTTTATGGATGACTTCAGCGTTTTCGGAGATTATTTCGGAGAATGTCTCTCACACTTAGAACGTGTTTTACAACGCTGTGAAGACACCAAATTAGTTCTAAATTGGGAAAAATGCCATCTAATGGTATCCGATGGTATTTTTTTAGGTCATAAAATTTCTGAAGAAGGTGTTGAGGTAGACAAAGCCAAAGTTGAAGTAATTGAAAAGTTACCCCCACCAGAAAATTTGAAAACTCTAAGAGGATTTCTTGGACATGCTGGATTCTCTAGGCGGTTTATCGTCGATTAATCACGTATAGCTAAACCTCTCAGTCATTTACTTGAGAAAGAAGTGCCGTTTAATTTTGATGACAAATGTATGGAAGCATTTAAAGCTTTAAAGGCACGGTTGATAATCGCACCAGTGCAAGTAGCACCAGATTGGAATTTACCGTTTGAGCTTATGTGTGATGCAAGTGATCTGGCGGTTGGGGCTGTCCTATGTCAACGCTATAACAACGTACTTAAGGCAATCTATTATGCATCCCACACACTAAACGCAGCTCAGCTTAACTATGCAACAACAGAAAAGGAGCTACTCGCCGTAATCTTTGCTTTGGACAAATTTCGATCTTATCTCGTCGGTTCTAAAGTCATTGTTTATACTGACCATTCAGCATTAAAGTACTTGTTAAGTAAGAAGGATGCGAAACCTCGTCTTCTCAGAAGGATTCTGTTACTTCAAGAATTTGACATTGAAATTAAAGATAAAAAGGGTAGTGAAAACGTAGTAGCAGACCATTTGAGTCGTATGGAGTCTACTGAGGAAGAAGGAAAGAGACAGGAGATCAAAGAGTCATTTCCAGATGAACAGCTCCTCATGGTTGATGCTCCTCCAACAATGCAGCTCATTAAAGCGGGTAATACACCAAAGGAAAGCTGTCCATGGTTCGGTAATAATATTAATTATTTTACCTGTGAGTGTGATCCATCTCATTGGACATGGCAACAGAAAAAGAAGTTCTTTTATGATTTAAAATTCTATTATTTGGAAAAACCGGATCTTTTTCGAAAGTGTTCAGATGGCATAATTAGGAAGTGCGTGCCCAATAATGAAATTTTAAGTATCTTATCTTTTTGTCATGATCGTGAGGCTGGAGGCCACCATGGAGGGTGGAAAACCGCCTACAAAGTATTGCAATGTGGTTTTTACTGACCTACACTGTATAAAGATGCACACCACTATGCACGATTTTGTGAGTCATGCCAAAAATGGGGAAACGTTTCTAAAAAGCACGAAATGCCTCTTCAACCTATATTGGAATATGAATTATTTGATATTTGGGGCATTGATTTTATGGGCCCTTTTCCTCCATCTTTTGGTAAGAAATTTATCTTAGTAATGGTCGATTATGTATCTAAATGGGTCGAAGCCCAAGCTCTTCCAACTAATGATACCAGAGTAGTGCTAAAATTCCTTAAAAAGAACATATTTACGAGATTTGGCACTCCTAGGGCTATCATTAGTGATAGAGGGTCACATTTTTGTAACCGCAATTTACCAAGTTAATTGATAAATATGGTGTAAAACACAAGCTTGGTACACCATACCATCCGCAAACTAGTGGCCAAGTTGAGGTGTCTAATAGAGAAATAAAAAGAATCATTGAAAAGACTGTCGATTCCAACCGGAAAAATTGGGCAGAGAAATTAGATGATGCACTCTGGGCATACCGAACAGCTTTTAAAACACCGATTGGCTGTTCTCCCTATAAACTAGTTTTTGGCAAGTCTTGTCATCTTCCAGTTGAGTTAGAACATCGTTCCTTTTGGGCTATTAAATTTCTTAATTTTGATCCTAAGGCTGTTGGTGACCATCGATTACTCCAACTCACGGAACTTGAGGAGTTTCGCCTCGATGCTTATGAGAACGCTTGAATCTACAAGGAACGCACGAAGTCGTTCCATGATAAATGAATCTTTCATCGTGAGTTCCATGTGGGTGATCGAGTGCTCTTGTACAACTCACGTTTAAAATTGTTTCCAGGTAAGCTTAAGTCTAGATGGACAGGTCCATTTTTGGTGACTTAGGTGCATGCATCTGGAGCAGTGGAATTGACAGATGGAAAAACGACTTTTATAGCAAATGGTCACAGAGTGAAGATATATGTTGAAGATGAAGGAATCCTCCAACTCGGGAGGTGATGTCCCTTGTTGACCCCCCGACAAATTAAAAGAAAAGATAGTCTAGCTATCAGACTATAAATTTAGCAACTCACGGGTACTATCCTTCCTATTATTCCTTAAAGTATTTATTTCCGATTGGTTTGTGTGTTTTATTGCTATGTGCTTTATTGAGAAATTGTTAGAAGTACCCCTTTGTTTAATATATTAATCATTTTGATTATTTAAATCTGTCGAGCAAACGACATTAAACAAAAAGCGCTACCGGGAGGCAACCTGTAAAAATATTAAATATAAAATTTTATATAGATTAAAAAATTTTAACATAAATTTATATATATAAAATATAAATAATTTAAAGAGATGACTATAAATCTATCTATTTTATATAGGATAACTTATAAATACTTAAAAACTGATTAGGAAACCGTCCAGAGAAGTCCGGCGTGCGCCGTGTGCCACTACCGGTTTTTGCCGGGTTTTTCCCGGTCTGCGCCGGATTCACCCATTTTTGAATTCAGAATCGTTTTTCTTCTCCTCTCTCCTCCTTAACTTTCTTCCCTAATTTTCGGTCTTTTTCCAACTCCCCATAACTCCTCCTCAACCACTCTTCTTCTCCATCTTCTCACAATCTTCTTCTTCCTCTTTTTCTTCTCCTTCTCTTTATTTTAATTTTTCTTTTATACAAATTATTTTTCTTTTTTCTCCCTCTCTCAACCAAGGAGGAGCACCACTCCATTTCACGTTTGGAATCGGCGGCACCAAATTTTCCGGCAAAGATCCATTATTTCCGGCCACTCCCCTCCTTTAGTTAACACCAAAATAAACATAAGGACAAGGTAACAATTTTAATTGATAGATTTTTTTTACTAATTTTAATTTTGTAAAATTTAATTGTTGCAATTTTTTATTAATTTATGTGTTGTTCATATCACCAACTAGATGGCCGAATCATCCAACCCTCGTAAGAAAACTACCGGTAAAAAACGAAAAACTGATACTCCTGTCATTGTAGTCCCAGTTCATGAGCCCCGACCTCTCACAACCGAAGAAGAGGCTATTTATTTTCGTAGAACAGCTAGTCCCGCTGCCATCCAAGCCTATGACATGTATTTTCGCAACTGTAATATTCTGCTTGAGAGGGGTGTAGAATTTGGATCTTTAGGCACTGAGTTTTGTCAAATTTTTGAGACACGTAACTGGTTGGAAATTGCTAAAGAACTCACTGAAAATGTTAATGCCACTTTGGTAGGCGAATTTTAGTCATTCATTTCAGCCTATGAACCTGTTGAAAATGGACCACTCACCTCAGTTTCGATCCGTGGCACCACCATTCCTTTTACTCCTGCAGTTATTAATGCATTTTATAGCATCCCTGAGATTCCTGTCGAGCAAGATTATATTGCAGTTTGGAACCTTGATGACCCAAGTAATTTGCTCATTAAATCTCTCGAGGCTCAACAAGCATTCGACTCCTCTGCCACTTGGGTCGAGCGTAGGTTTCAGTTTGGTGGGTGTATTAAGGATGTGCGTGCCCTGAAACATTTTCTAGGCCATAATCTGAGTCCTTCTAGACACCTTAGTGCATTTAGTTCTGATAATGTTTGCATTGCTTGGGCAATCGTTCTAGACATACCAGTGAACTTAGGACGTCTTATTTTTGCTAAAACTCTGGATTTTGCTAACAGTCGTTTTAGGAGTGGTAATATGCCTTTTCCTAATTTAATCTCTGCACTCTGTCTTCGAGCCCAAGTCCCTGTCCTCCCGTCTGATAGAATTGTATCCCCTTCTACTCCTAAGATTGGCCTTCGTTTAGCTTTACTTACAGCTGGCCGCTTAGATTACAACAATCCCGCCCGAACTCAAGGATTACCTCCTAGGTCTGTTCAGACGTCTATCCCACCTTTGTTTTCATCTCCAAGCATGCTTCATGTTCAGAACCTTGCTCAGGAAGCTCGGTTTGATTTTATAGACTCTACTCTAGCTACCATTCTAAGAGGTCAAGACAGAACTAATGATAATATGGTCTTGGGATTTGAGAGAGTTCGAAATTGGGCTGACGATATCCGTCTTGGTCTTAGGGGTCAACGAGCTTTTCTAAGATCCTTAAATCCGGCATATGAGCAGATTTCTAATCATCAACCCCAGTGTCAAGAAAATCCGTACACTTTACCTATGTGGATCTCTCAGGCACCTACCCATACCTCCTACCAGACTTTTCCCAGGACAACTATGGCCCCCGGTGGTATGGCTGGTTTTATGTCTACAGGTACTGCTACTGATTTTTCTTCTGGATTTGGTGTTCCATCTTCGATCTCGTCCAACGCTGCTGGCTTGGGGAGCATAGGTTTAGAAGGATCGGTGGTCATGTCTACTGGTACTGCAGGTGCTCATTTGGATACTTTAGCATCTGCCGCCGCCTTCTCAGATCCGCTCCAGTTCATGAACATTATGAATCCGGCACATTATCAATGCACAAATTTTATGAGTTCGATGGGCTTTGCACCAACAGGAACGATGACTATGCCTAACTATCCGGGACCTTTTAGACACGAGTTTGAAGAGTCTGAGACAGAGTCTGACGAATGACAGCTTTTAAAAAACTGTTTCCTTTTATTTTCAGTTATTATGTTAACAGTATGTTAATTTCATCACTATCACTACTTTTATTTTATGATATTTTGTTTGATGCACTCTGCGGGTAGTGCACAATTTGAATTCTAATTCACATAACTTTGTTTAAATTATGACTATTTAAATTTTATATTTCATTACTTCCTTACAAAAAAATAAAAAAAATAAAAGTTTGGCCTGAAAATTTGTTTAAAGTAATATGTTTAGACTCTGTATGTGAATAGTAAATTTGATCTCGGTCTGCGCCGGCCCTTTGTTATCTACCGACCTGACTCCCTACGATCCTCTAGGTGACAGGGAATATATTCAGTCCGGCGTGCGCCGGATTTTACCGGTTTGCGCCGGACTGACTAATTTTGGGTCGGTTAAGCAGTTTCCTCAAATTCTATATATAGTCATGCTTCATTTAGAAATATTTCACCAGTTTTTCTTAACTTTAAAAGTTTCTAACAAGAATGTCTTCACCATCAACACCCTCGATAACTCCTTTTCACCTCCCTACTCCCTTGATTCGGTAGTTCCAATCTACGATGTCCACTTTGATACTCCCGCCATCGTCAATTACGCTACTGAAACAACGAGGGATCGTTATTTTTTGAACTTCTGTCATTCTCCTATCTTAATCGAGAAAGGTTTGAACTTACGCAAAATCAACCAGTAGGGATACATTCGTATTGATCTAGGAGGTTGGGAGCATTTTGTTCGTACCCCCCGTGGCCGAGTTAATATAACTATGGTACGTGAGTTTTATGTTGTCCTTTCCGAAACTTCTTCCTTTGAATCAACTACTGCTGTCTGCATCCGTGATTCTGCAGTTCCATTTACCCCTGCTTTTATCAATCAATTTTTTTCAATCCCGCCAGTACAAACTACTCCTCACTGTCATTACGAGATCGAGTGGCAGTTAGATACTGTCTCTGGTATTATCAACAAATGCACTGAGGCATTTCAAGTTCATTTTCCTAACTATGAAAATGATCGTAATGTATCTACTTCTGCTTTGTCACCACACCTCCGTGCATGGAAACATTTTATCAATTCACGAATTTTCCTAACTAATGATTTTTCTGAAATCAATGATGATGAAATGCTTATGCTATATGCAATATCCATGGGTGCAATCATTGACTGGGGAATTCTCATTCATCGCACTGCTATAAATTTGCCCTGGCACGAAGAAACTTCCGTCAGCCCTTAGCATTTCCGTGGCTGATTTCTCGACTTTGCAATAATGTTGCTGGTGTTCAAATGTTTGGTACGGATGAGGTTTTTCCTTGTTGTCACTCTCAAGTTGCATTGCTACCAGTTGACATTCCTGGAGGATCTTCTTCTGCTGAGGCAGATGATTAGATTTGTCTTCTCTTGCATACCTTGGATAACTGATGTTTATGTTTATGTTTTCATGTTTGGTCAGTTTGCATGCTTTCAGTTTGTAAGATAGAAAAATAATACGTTGGTTGGATGATTATGGGTGATTTGATTATGGATAGTTATGACTAGTTAATTGATGCCGTTGGCATTTTATTTTCCTAAGTTATGTTGTTATTTTATCTGCTTTGTATAATATTATATAAAATAAATAAACCAAGGATGCAATTATCTACTATTACTCTGATTTTCTTTTCCTATTCATACCGTTGGTAGGATAAACATATTTAAAAATAAAAATAGCAAAAATATAAGAACTCCCTACTTATTTTCCACCTTATTTTCTAATAACGTCTTTAATACTCTCTCGCCATCGGGCCGATGACAGTTCATAAGTGGGGAGTAGAGCTGTAGTTAGTCAATAAACCGGAAACACCATAAAATATTAGAAAAATACTTCGTTTTTAATTATCCTTAAGCATTCCAAGCATGACAAAATATAATTGACACACTTGATGTAATGTATTTGAAAGAATAAGTTTTTAATAAGGTAAGTAAACACGATGCATTATGATGATATAATACTTGTCTATCTTTGATTTTAATATGATTTTTGAGTGCATATAATTTAATAATTATTATCAAATATTTTATTTATGAAATTAGACAAGTATACTTGCATTTATAGTTAACTTTTAGAAATTCTTTCAAGACGAATCATGGTTCTGGAATCAGATTAGGGATGACGATTTTTGGCATAACTTGGACTCGACCATAGCCAAATGGCCTACCCGAACATAATTTCCATTTTTGTCCCCATCTCAGCCTTGTAGAGTGGCGAGACCCCACTCGAACTAGCCATCGTATTTAACCGCATTATAACCGACCCTTAGCCTGATTTGGTCTACATTCCCTTGGCATCCCGCAAGTTTACTATGTACTTATGGATAGCGGCGACAACATCGGAACTAAGAATCGACGCATTAAAATGGCACTAGTTGAGATTGGTACATTATCATTTTGAGGTCATTTAGCAAAATTATATATTTTATATTATTCAAAAAAAAAACCGAAAAATTGTGCATTAAATGTTGTTTTAGTAATAAATTGGTTCCAACCAATAAACTATGAACCATTTGTATATATGTTTGTGAAATGAGAGTTATTGGAGGCTATTTTGCAAGCTTATTAGACAGTACCAGGATGTTACCAATCGAGATATTTTTGATCGAAAGTTGAAGGTGTAAGTACGTACGACTTGCTCTTTCTCGTTTGATTTCCCTTTTTATCCTTTCGATTAGCCAACACCCTGAGCATGAAAGTTACAAGCCACTTTGCCAACTACTTGACTTAATCCTCGATTTCGGATATCTAAAATTGGCGATTGGAAGTATTTCTAAATTTTTTAATTATATCTAGTAAGTAATGCATGTAGAATTTCATTTAGATAATATTTGATAACTAATTTGATAGTTATACTCACTTTCTTCTATTAAATTCTTAAAAAGACAAAGTTATCATATGATCACGATGATAACTGAGTACGTTACTATATTAAACTCTTAATCTATACAATTACATTACCTCCCTCGTGTCCTTATAAATTATCGCTTACTTTGCTCGAGGACGATCAAAAGCTAAGTAGGGAGTAGTTGATATATGTCAAATATATGTTATATTTTATAACCCATTTTCAAGATTTTTTTGAAATTTTCTATTTATACTGATAAAAATTATAGTTATATAATATATTTCTAAAAATTAATAAATATCATAATATTTAGATTTCAATAAACAGAATTAATTTATTTTATCAAATTTACTGGTGGTTTTCTTGTACAGGTACATCGTGATAAAATTCTATAGTCAATAATATTAAAAGCGGCAAAGAGGAGCTACAAAAAATCAAATCCCATCACTTCCCTGACAAAATCGAATAAAATCCGACAAATTTTGACAAGACCCGGCGCAGACCGGTAAAAACCGGTCTACGCCGGAAGTGAAGATTTGGGGGAATATTATTCAGTTAAGGCGCATTAAATGTTCTGACAGGTTCCCACATGCTGATAATCTGGCGCAAACCGGAAAAAGAGCCGGCATGCGCCGGAAAAGATTCTTTCTCAGGGGACGTTGCCTATAAATAGCCAGCCAGTTGATGAAAAGAAAATTGCACCAATATATATGTACACACACATATATATTATCTCCCTCCCTTCTTAACAATATTTCACTTAGGCTTTTAAGCCATAAATAATTAAGTCGATTAGTATTCCGTATTGTTAAAACTAATTATTATGAATGCTAATTTGAATAAGTTAGTATTTATAGTAATGAGTGGCTAAACTTATAACTAGCCAGGGCAATGTAATTGAATTATTTTGGTCTCTTGGATGAACGGATGATGATTATGTAATGTAAATTTTAAATTTCAATTGTGTTGAATCTTTTTTTACTTAAATTAATTTTTAGCTCGTGTTGGAGTAATTAACCAATATTAGCACACACACACTTAATTGATACCGAACGGAGATTTTAGGTGTGAGAACGAGGTAGAAAAACCAGAAGGTAAAATTGGCCGTCTGACGGAACCCTCTTTCTTATCCGGGGAAAGATTATTTGTACTCGAGAACTTACCATGTCAAATCATTAGGTTTAGGGCTCTTAAACCAAGGAGGAGGCATAGAACAATTTCGTACACTTGTATGAGGGGAAATTGTTAGAATAGGAGTTCACCGTATCACACAATTAAATACCCTTAATAGGCCGAATTAATCACATCCTTAAAACTAAAAGAGACCGTGGGTCAATGAAATTGTCTTGGCTAGTACCTTTATTTTAATTATTAATTTTACTAGTACAGAAACTATCACTTTTATGTTAAAACTGCGACTTAGATCAAAATAATAATAACTAATTGGTGTTTAACCACACTTTGAATTTTATCGTGTTCCCTGAGGAGACGACCTTGTTCACTAGACTAGACTACAATTTGACCCGGTACACTGCCGGTTAGATTGGACACCCAGTTTTAGCCGATCAGATCCTAGAGATGGATCAGATAGTGATGATTCTTCATCATTTGACTCTGATGATGGTCAACCCCCTCGTCCAGGAGAAGTCGGTGGAACTACTTTGTTAAATGAACCAAGAATAGCACAGTCCACTGAAGCTGGGAAGTCTGCTAAGGGTCAGCAGACTGGTCAAGTGGATGAGGATCTGGAAGATCTCACCATTGATGATTTGGAGGCCCTAATCAATGATGGGATAAATCTTGGAGGTAACAAGATGGTGGGCACATCTGATGCATTCAAGGTTGTATAGACTGATGTGAATCCAGAGGATCAGCAGACTGAGGATTTGGATGAAGAAAATGTTATTGAATATAGTGAGCCTGATGTTAGTTCTGAAGATTCAGTTCAATATCAAGAATGGATTGATACTCAGGGCACTATCTCTAAATCTGCGGAGGATCTACAGAAGATTGCTGATGCTGGAGGATGTCTAGAGGAAAACTTATCAATCTTTCCTCTAATTTGTGTGGAAGAAAGGGTCATATTCACTGACGAACAGACAGTGATTGGACAAATATTGGACATGGTGATGGGTTGTGAAGATTCACCAATACATTTTGAGGAGGTTCAGGCTGCTGAGGTTGAAACAGAACCTGAACAAAGGTCGGAACTGATGGTACAGGTTGCTGGGGACCAAACAGCACTTGGACAAAGGTTGGAACTGACAATGGGTTTGGAGGAAACCCCTGCTGCTATGGAAGAACAGGCTGCTGTAGTAGAGCCTACTAGAGGAAAGGTCACTGAAGGGAAGGATGGTCAGCAGGCTGCTATTATTGATAAGGATGAGCAGCGGCTGGACTATGACTTCAGTGATGAGGAATTTCAAGTGCCTGAGGAAGAGCCTGTTGATGATGAACCACAACAGGCATTCGTACCAATTTTGGAAGAACCTGCACAAGATCCAATTATGGAGGACATTCTTGGTGCTATGGTTGAAGAAGGACCTGCCCCTTCTGGAAGGGACATGAGTAGAGCCATGGTTGTCAGCAGACAGAGGGCACAATACAATGTTGAAGAGCCTGCTGATGAAGCTGCTGGACATATGGCAGGAGGAATGGCTGGTGGGGTACCAGTACAGATGTTGGATGAGTTGAGGGCTGTCAGAAGTGACATTACAAGGTTAAGAACTCAACTTGATAGGCAAGAGTAGAGGTTTGAAGATTTGATGAATCTAGTGGAAAATAGAGTGAGAACCACTGAGACTGTTGCTTCCAATAATACTTCCACTCAGTGTGCTATTGCTGACCTTGCCCAAGATGTGAATGGGATTAAACAAGGTAATTAATACACTGAAGGACAAGTTTTTGAAAGACCAATTTGCCTCCTTTCATCAAAAACTTGACAAACTTGCTGAGGCACCCAAGCCTGCTGTGGCTTAACCTGCTGGAACACTTTACCCTGCTGGATTGGATCATAAGTTCACTGAGAGGATCAATCTACTGGAGCAAATGCAAGAAAGGATTACTGCAGTTGACACTAGAACTAAAATTATGGAAGGTCAACTGAATAATCTAGTAATCACACATGAGAGTGTTCATGGCCTGCTGTCCTGTTTTGTTGATGATGTCAATAAGAGGGAAGAGAGCAAGACAGCTGTAGCAAAAGAGGCTGCTAGGATTTTTGCACAGAAGAAATGGGAGGCTGACACCAATGCTTGCAGAGAACCTGCACCCGGCAGACTTCCACTTACTGATGATCTTTTCAAAGAATATAAGAAGCCTTACTACAACAAGAGAAGGCCTTATCATGACAAGGGTTTCCATGAGGGACTAAATTCCTTTCGGGGACTTAAGTTTTGGGAAGCAAGGGTTAAAGCTCTTAGATTTATACATAGAGGTGGAAGAGGTGGAAGAGGTGGAAGGAGTCTACCTACTACATCAGCTAAAGATTCACTGAATGATTTCAAAGAGTTATACATGCGTTTAGGTTTCAGAGTACATCAAATCAACCTTACTCTACCTGAAGCATGGAAATTGTAGAAAGAAGTGAATCCCCATATTGATTTTTCCCCTATTGAAAATGAATGGATGAGAGAAAAGATTAGAGACATAAGGGGATATCAAGAGCAGCAAGAGAAGGAGAGGCAAGAAAGAGAAAGAAGGAACTAGATCAGCATACTTACACATGCTCTTTATTTTTGCTGAATCTAGATTGTAATATCTTTTGGACAACTGATTATAATGACATTTGACTGAATTTGTTCTGTTTTTGATTTTACTCTTTTTGCTTTGCTGTAAGGAGGGTATTGGCATCATCACCAAAAAGGGGGAAATTGCTGGACTTATTTTTTGAGTTTTAGTGATGAGTGCCAGACTAGATGTTATAGAGCAAAGGCAAAATGATGTCTAGATCAAATGTATAGGCTTATTAGAGTTTGATCTTTGTATAGGTTTGATCAAACAAGCACTGTAAATGGTCAGCTGACTTTCATCAGCAGACCTGTCCATATCAGTAGGGTAGCTGAGTCAGTAGACTAGTTTAGGAACCTGTGAGGACTGAAGGCTGAGGGCTCAAACTCAGTTATTGAAGGCTAAGGGATCAAACTTAGTATTTAAAGTCAAGGATATGGAATCAGAATTTAGGGAAGTCTGTGATGACCTAAACTGATTACATATACCTTGTGTACAAGGTCTAAGTTCCATAAGTAAGTGGTGATTGGAACTTGGTTATGATCAAAATGGAGTAATCTAACTTCATATTAAAAAGTTAGATATTAGTGAAGTCAGCTACAATGTTTTATAAACTCAGGAACTTGAATCAGCTAACTTATATATATTTCAGAGGAACCTGCTAAACATATATTTCGATTTAATCAAAGGTTACATTGGAAGAATACAAGGATAAGGACAGATAACAACTTCTGATTTTATCAAACAAATCAATGGCTAAGATTAAAGGGACGTTGGGAAGAAACAGAGGTTTATCCAATGGATACAAGTCAAAGGGTGGACAGTCTGAAAACTGTCAAAAAGCAATCTGACAGTGTCAGTACTATGTACAGGGACAGAAAGCAAGTCAAGATGGGACAAATCTGAAACGGCTATGTTTGAATTTCAAACATAAGTCACAAGGATTCCTACCTATAAATAGAGTACTCCTAATTCAGATACAAGTGATGAACATTGAGGAAAAACAACAGATAATCTTGAGCTTCAGATTCTTATCAAGAAAACACCCTGCTGACCCTACTGAACATAAAGCTACTGATCTAGTCAAAATTTTCAAGTGTAATCTGCTATCAAGCTACATCAAGTTTACACACTTGAAGATATCAAGCTGCTGATAATATCATCCTTATTAAGCTACTGAAAGCTGAATCACTTACTTGATTCAAACTTTATTTTACAAGAAACCTGCTGAAGACAGTGAAGCATCTTAAGGTGTCAAGGACTGTTGTTTGTGGTGGAGCTGGTGAAGAGGCAATCCTACCATTCAAGGACCAGTGGAAGACTTTGGAGCAGCAATCCTACCTGTTCCAAGTGTTCATTTTGTGAAGCCATAGTTATTGGTGAAGGACAAACAACTTAGGATTTTTGTAACCGCTACCTGAAGGATCTCTAGTGAATTACCTCCAACATCACAGGAGAAGAGTGGACTGACAGGATTACACCACCTAGAACCACTATAAAATCTATCTACTTACTTTCCGCATTTACATTCTGCATTTAGTATAATTAACAAATCAACCTACTGAATCTAGCAACTATATCACACACTTACACTACTGAGTATCTAATACTTGGTATCATATTTTAACAACAAGTAATAAGGCTTAACATGAATATATTCCGCTGTGACAAATTCAGTAAAACCAACAGTCAGCAGACTACTGAGTGTCAGCAGACTACTGAGTTGTCAGCAGGCTGCTGAAGTTGCTGAGTTTATTAACTCTAAAAGTTTTAAGTGTTAAGTTTATTCACCCCCTCTAAATTTAACCAAAGCCTTTTCAAGGGACCAACAGTTCAAATCCTAAAATTTCTGACAATGAAGAACCTTTGGATGCCATCATTAATCAACTAAGGAAAATACAATCTGGTTATGAGATTGTGAAGGCTGAAAAGGAAGCTCTTCAAGCAGAAATTCAAAGATTAAATGCTAAATTGAGAATTCTCAAGGAAAGGAAAGGGATTATGGACAGACTCAACATAAGTCTACGGTACCATCAGTATCTGCTGAATCAGTTGCACAATCCAGTTCCATCACTACATTCAAATCTGGAAAGCCTTATGGTGATAGAACAGGCCTTGGATTTGAAACTAAACAAACTACTATGGGTGGATCCAGTAAGGCTACTGAACCTTGAACCAGAATTGGTCCTAAGTTTGTGTCTGCACAAGATCCAACTCCCAAAAAGGTTGTTGTGGCCGTAAATACTACTGAGAGGACTTCAAAGAGGCAAAATCAGAAGGCAAAAAGGTCAATAGTACCTAACAAAAAGGGTAAATCCAAGGGTAGGACTGCTGGACCTTCTAGACTTTCCAATAGCAGACCTGCTGTAAAGTCTGATGGACCACAAAAAGGCAAAAACCACAATTATTCCAAGGATAAGAATCCTAGACCTATAAAAGTTAATCATTCAAGGGATACTTATCTCAAGGGGAAAGGTAGATTGTTCCCTACTGATGAAGATTGGATTGTTCCTGCCCCTACTGCTAGATACAATAAACATAACCAAAATGCTAGGGTAAAACCTCAGCAATGGAATCAGCAGAGGACTTATTCAAGACCTCAGCAGAGACCTCAGCAGACTCCATATTATAGGGTTGTTCCTAACAGACAGCACACCTATGGTTATGCTAGTGCTTCTAACAATAGAAATCACTTTAAACAGCATTATATACCAAAATGCCAGAAAACAAATGTGAATCCTACACAACCAAATGTTAGGTTTTATGGAAAGGTGGGATACATACATGAACAAAAGTGCAATGCTTTTCAAAGAAGACCTTATGGAAATTTGCCAAGGGTCAAGCTTTCCACTGACCACCATGGACCCAAACAGTTTTGGGTACCTAAAGTTCACTAAATTTGTTTTGTAGGGTGTCTGGTACTTTGATAGTGGATGTTCCAGACATATGACAAAGAATAAACACTGCTTGACAAATTATGTGGCAAAGGATGGTCCAAGAGTCAATTTTGGAAACAAGAACACACCAGGATATACAAGAGGATACAGAACACTGGTGAGGAATGGGTTGACAATCAGAAATGTTGCATATGTGGACGGACTTGACTACAACCTACTGAGCACTGGACAATTCTGTGACATGGGTTACAATGTCACTTTGACAAAGGCTACTACATTGTCATTAGTGAAAGAGGTGAACAAGTTGTGTTGGCTGAAAGAAGACAACAAAACATGTATGTTGTGAATTGGTCCACTGCAGTTCCAGAAACATGCCTAATAGTGCATACCAAGTCAGAATTAAATTGGTTATGGCATAAGAAGTTGAATCATCTTAATTTTGATGATATCAATCAGTTGGTGAAAAAGAATTTGGTGACTGGTTTACCTGATATCACATTCAAAAAGGATGGCATATGTGATGCATGTCAGCAAGGTAAACAAACAAAGTCAAGCTTCAAGTCAAAAACAAAGAAATCAACAAAGAAAGTTTTAGAGCTGTTGCACATGGATCTATTTGGACCAGTAACACCAACAAATGTAACAGGAAAGAAGTACACTTTGGTTGTTGTGGATGATTATTCAAGATACACTTGGGTGATATTCATGAACAAGAAAAGTGAAACACTTCAAAAGTTACCTGAACTTTTGAAAAGACTGCAAAATGAGAAAAGTTTGACATTAGTAAAGATCAGATCAGACAGGGGTACTAAGTTTCTCAACAAAATCATAATGGAATTTTGTGAACAGAATGGTGTGCTGCATCAATTGTCAGCAGCAGGAACACCACAGCGAAATGGGGTTGCTGAAAGAAGAAACAAGACTTTGAAAGCTGCAGGAAGAACTATGATATGTGAAGCTTTACTACCTGAAAGATATTGGGCTGAAGCAATCAATACAGCATGCTACACACAAAATAGGACCTCAATGAACAAAAAGCTGCTAAAGACACCTTATGAGTTTTGGAATGGAAGAAAACCTACTATTTCATATTTCCATCCATTTGGAAGCAAATGTTTTATTTTAAATCATAAGGAACAACTGAAGACATTTCAACCAAAATCAGATGAAGGAATCATTTTAGGATATTCTTCTGTCAGCAAGGCATTCAGGGTACTGAACAATAGGACACTAAAACATGAAGAATCAATACATGTTGCGTTTGATGAACCTAAGTTCACTGGAATATAAGATGAAGTTTCAGAACCTACTGAGAATCTTCAAGTCACTGACCTAGAATATGTTGACGTTTTGAAAAGGATAGATGACTTAAAAGTTTCTGATTCTGCCCCTGCTGAAGAACCTACTGGCAACACTACTGATACAACAACAGATGCAGTTCAAGGATCTGCTAATCCCCTTACTGAAGCAACAGAAGACTCTACTGAAGATGAAGTTCCAGTAAATCAGGCTACTCAAGATTTACAATGGTTAAGAGATCACCCTGCTGAACAAGTAATTGGTGATATTCAGCAAGGTGTAGAGACAAGAAGGAAATTAAAAGCAATGTTTACTTGTTTTCTATCTCAAATGGAGCCTAAAGTTGTTGAAGAAGCAATATTTGATCCAGATTGGATAACTGCTATGCAAGAAGAATTAAATGAATTTGAAAGAAATCAAACTTTGACACTAGTGGAGAGGCCTAATCATGCAAATATAATTGGCACCAAATGGGTATACAAAAATAAATTGGATGGATCTGGTACCGTTGTTAGAAATAAGGCCAAACTAGTGGCAAAAGGCTATTCTGAAGCAGAAGGAATAGATTTTGATGAGACATATGCCACAGTTTCAAGATTGAAAGCTATAAGATTATTTTTGGCATATGCTGAATACAAGAACTTCAAAGTATATTAGATGGATGTCAAAAGTGCATTTTTGAAAGGCATTCTGGAGGAGGAAGTTTATGTTCAGGAACCTCCTGGTTTTGAAGTTAAATATCAAGAAGATAAAGTGTACAGACTCAATAAGGCACTTTATGGTTTGAAACAAGCACCAAGAGCATGGTGTGAAACCTTATCTCAATTCGTGGTAAACAATGGATTTACAAAAGGTACCATTGATAAGACTTTTTTCAGAATCAATGAAGGGAACAACACCCTGCTGGTACAGATCTATGTTGATAACATAATCTTTGGTTCTGAAAATGAATTGCTATGTGAAAAGTTTGCTAATCTCATGAAAAGCAAGTTCCACTGAGTATGATGGGAGAGATGAACCACTTTTTGGGATTACAAGTCAAACAGATGAAAGATGGAATCTTCATTCATCAAACTAAGTACACCAAGGAGCTGCTAAAGAAGTTTGGTATGGAAAATAGCACCAAAGTATCAACTCTATGAGTACAAGCATCAGATTGGATGAAGATAAAGAAGGCAAATATGTTGATTAGACTTTATACAGAATGATGATAGGCAGTCTGCTGTACCTCACTACCAGCAGACCTGATATATCCTTTGATGTAGGTGTTTATGCTATATTTCAATCAAAAACCTAAGGAAAGTCACTTAGCTACAGTCAAAAGAGTTCTCAAATATCTAAAAGAGACTTTGGGAGTAGGGATATGGTACTCAATTGATGGAAGTTTCAAGGTTATATCCTACTCAGATTCTGATTATGCTGGATGCAATATTGATAGGAAAAGCACCACAGGAACTTGTCAGTTGATGGGAAATAGACTTGTTTCCTGGTTCAGCAAGAAACAAAATTCAATATCAATTTCCACTAATGAAGCTGAATACATTGCTGCTGGAAGCTGCTGTGCACAAGTACTATGGTTAGACAGCAATTAAGGGATTATGGGATTGAAGAAAGAGAAATTCCTATAATGTGTGACAACACAAGTGCAATTGCAATCATAGAAAATCTTGTTTTGCACTCTAGAACCAAACACATTGATGTGAGACATCATTTTATAAGAGATCATGTGGAAAAGAAAGATGTGGTGGTTCTTTACATCCCTACTGAAGATCAACTTGCTGATATCTTTACAAAACCATTGGATATTGAAAGATTTACTATGTTAAGGACTGAACTTGGAATTATGAAAGTTGACTGATGTATTTAATGATCAGCAGAGTACTGGAATTCACCAAGGCGATTAGTCTTTGCTATGATGGGTGGGCTCACTTAGCAGAGTAGTCATTGTTATCAAAAATTCCATGTACTCAAATAATTTGTACAATTGAGCAAAAGAAGTTGCCAAGGGGATTGGTCTTTGTCTTGTTGGCTGAACACACTTGACAGATCAGTCATTGGTATTAAACTTCAATTTGTATTATCAGTTGGACAAAACTAGTTTTCATGAAGATCAGCAGAGTAACCTTGTCAGTAGGCTGCTGAGCCATCTTTGTCAGCAGGCTGCTGATGAGAGATAAATTTATGATCGTTTTTATGATATTTCGCCCCATTTCTGATACCATTTTGAGCATTATTATATCAAATCAAGTCATAAATACTAAGTTTTATCTAAATATGTAAGTAGTAGTTATTATATAAATTATCATATTTTTATAAGTTTTTATAAGTTTTGTACCGGTTTAGTAACCGGAGTGTCGTGTCAGATTTACACGGGTATTTGTGGTATTTTTATTGCAGATTTATAATAAACCAAAACCCCGAGTGACGACACTTTTTGAAGTTAAAACATATCTTTTGAAGGGTGTAAGAATGTGCCACAAGCTTAAAAGTTCAAGTGGATCAACGTTTCGTAATGCTATTATCGAATTATATCTTCGACGAACAAATGGCCCATCAAAAAGGCATTTTCTGAAGAAGAGTCCTTCATGAACGTTGTAGATCTTTGAAAGAGATTTCCAACGCATTTTGAATCACGTCAATCGGAGGTCTACAACTCAAGATATGAATTTTTCAAGTTTCAGCTCAAAAATCGACATAATGATGATTTTGCACATGGGGATAGGCTTGGGATAATATATTTTATTCCCGGATCGATCCGGCCCTTTCCCGGATCGATCCGGCCTCAACATTTGCCTATATATACTGAGCAAATTGGATGAAAACATTTGCCCCTTTCTTCCCCTCTTCTCTCGTCCCTCTGCTCTTTCTTTTTTTTTTTTGGATCATATATATATATATATATATTATATATATATATATATATATACACACACCCTTCATGTATATATATATATATTCTATATATGAATATATATGTGATAGATCTATCTATATTATATATAGATCTAGATCTAGATCTTTTCATCTTGTTTCTCTTTTAATTTTATTTTCGGGCCCGTATATACATATATATGTCTACGTATGTATGTATATATGTTTTTCACATATATAAATAAAATGGTTATAGTATCGTCGTAATGGCGGAATAATTATCGAAGATTGTTGATTTCGAAGCTTTGGCATGTTAGATCCGGTGGAAACGACCCCGATTCGATAGTCATAACCGGTAATATATTCTAAAATTGTTATGTTTATTATTTCTATTTCTATTTATATATGATATTAAACTAAAAATATATCTAGCCAAGATATGAATCAATTAGTTAATCTTTTGGTAAAATGAATGATCGACTCTGGTAATAATGATTAAAATCAATTATGATGAATCTCTTTCTTTCTGTGCTTAATGAAACGTTAAAATTGAAAGACCGGAGGGTAAATTGGCCGAGTGAAAACGTGACAACGGAACCCAGTTTCCTACCCGGGGGCAGATTTGTCTTGGGAAAGATAAATTTTATTGAAATTTGTACTCGAGATCGTAATAATGTTAAATCATCAGTTTAATTGAAACTTAAACCGGAAAGTTGAATCGTCCGGCCTTGACAACCGGAGCCTTTAAATAAAATTGACCGTTTGATGAACGGAATTACTCCTTTTTATTCAAAGGTAGAATCGTACTCGGGACCTGTTCAGAAAAACCGTAACAGTTGTGGACCTTGGACTGATGCAATGGACATATGACAATTTCATACGCTCGTGTGAGGAGGAGTTGTCTAGCTTAGGAGTACACCGATTCATATATATAATTGACCTCCTTGCATCAAGGAAAAGACCTGTCTCATTTATTAACTAAAAAGATATATTGATTCAGTAACATAATTCTTGGCTAGATTCCAAAAATATATCTATATATTATATTAGTATTTATTTGTTTTATTTTCTGTTTTACTAACATCTAACTCTAACATTACTAACTAATCTAACTGATCTAACTATCTAACCCGAGGAAAATGTTATAAACCTGCGACTTAGATCGAGTTAATAATAGCTTCTTGGTGTTTAACCCCACTTAAAAGAATTACCATGTTTTCCCTAGGTTTAGGCGGTGTCAGCATTTTGGCGCCGTTGCCGGGGAAAACGTCGCTAATTTCTTTCTTTGTGTCTAGGGTTACTACTTGTATTAGCAAAAAATTCTCGAGGATAAGTCAACACTCTTCTTATCACATTTCTTTTTTATTTTCCGTTGGTATCTACCTTCTTTTAGTTACCAATTTTCTTCTTCTACCAAATTCGAGTTATTTTCTATTTTCGATAGTAGAAAGTAAACGTGGTCATAACAGCCGAGGATAAGTCAATACATTTCTCAATCTCATTTGTATTTTTATTTTCATAGGTACCTACCTATTTGGTAAGATATCAATTTTTTTATAAAAATACTCGATAAATACTGAGTGGCTTCGGTAATTACCGAGAGAGAGAGAAAAAAAAAACCGAAAAAAAAAAAACTACTCGGTAAATATCGAGTGGATTCGGTAATTACCGAGGATAAAAAAAAATGTGGTTTTTTTTATCGATTTTGTGTTATTTTCTATTCGATATTTTCTATTCCACAAGAATTGTCAAATCGAGTTACGAAAATGGCCGAAACCGTTGGTGAAACACCTGAACAAGGGATTGCTCATTCTCAAGGGTATGGCCAAAACCTTAATCAGAATTTACCTCAACCTAATAACCAGAATCAGAATAATAGAAATAATCAGAATCGGAATAAGCATAATCGTAATAATCGAAACCAGCCTAACCCGAGACCTATATGTGATCAGACCGTAAGAAGGTACCAGATTAATAATCCAATTCGTTTACCCAATAAAGGAGCAAATAATTTCAAAATAAAATCTCATCTTTTTGGTTTAATTGACACAAGAGCCCAATTTCTAGGAGAAGATGATGAGGATCCACATCATCATCTCTATCTTTTCGAAGAATTGTGTAATACAGCCAAAAGTCATGGTGCTCATCGGGAATTAACGAGGATGTCTATGTTTCCTTTTTCTTTAAAAGGAAGAGCACGAGATTGGTTTTTGTCACTTCCACATCATTCATTGACTAGTTGGGAGGAGATTCAATCCGAGTTCTTAAAGCAATATTTTACTCCTGGTAGAAAATTGGAATTAATAGTCGAAATTGCCAAATTTAAACAAGGATCTGAAGAAATGCTTGGGAATGCTTGGGAAAGATTTAAAAATTTATTAAGAGCTTGTCCCGATCATGGTTATTCCTTAGATATGCAAATCCTACTTTTCTGTCGTAAATTAAGGAAAGACTCACGTGCAGATGTAGATCATGCATGTGGTGGTTCGTTAATAATGAGTGAAGCCCAAATAGTTTACGATGCTATAGAAAAGATTTCCAAAAATAACAGAATGTGGGAAATCGGTTCTAGCACAAGAAAAGTAGCCTTTGCAGGAGAATACACATCGAATACGGAAGTTCTAGCACACTTGGAGAATTTGAGTAGGAAATTTGACGGCTTATTAGCCAGTAAAAATGTAAACTCAGAAAATATCATATCGAATGAATACTCAAATCATCATAATGTGTCATTAGGGATGGAAGAACCAAAAGGATATTCAAGGGAAAAGGTGAGTTTTTTACAGCATAGGAATTTGAACAATGCATATTCAAACTCGTTTAATGCTATAAGAAGAGATCACCCTACTTTTCATTGGTCTGAAACCCCTAGTAAGCAAGGACAACCACCGTATCCAATCCAATATAAGAATCCAAATCTAGTTTATCAAGGAGATACCTCGAATCAGAATCTACAATCATTACCTAGATCGTATCCACAATATACCACTCAAAGCATACCAGTCACCCAAAGTTCAACTCAACCTGAAGGAGTTGATAAATGGGAGAAATTAATCGAAAATCTGATGGGTATGATGTCAACTCAAGCTCAAAATATGGAAACCATGATGACTTCTATAGGTACAGTCACTAAGGATATGAGTACGTTGAAAACATCTATGAGTAGACATGAAACCAGAATAAGAATTATAGAAGCTTCATTGAGGAATCTGGAATATCACTTGAGTAGAGAAGTAGAACGTAAAAACATTAAACCCTCAGAAGGATTGCCAAGTAATACCGAAAGAAATCTGAGTGGGGTAAATGTTGTTATTACTAGAAGTAGAAGAATCTGTGGAAGTAATGGATTAGAAAACATGAGAATTAATGAAGTAGAGAATGATTTAGATGGTAAATATGAGAAGAATATGGAATCTAAAGGGCCATTTCAAACCGAACCTTATCCGGCTCAACCTAAATTCACATCGGTTCAACCTGGAAGGGCATCACCACATCCACTGCATATTTTGAAGAAAAAGGTACTGAATGATGACACACTATGTCTTCAAAAGGCACAATCATTCAAGGAAGCTTTACCATCTTCATCTAACGACAAGGGTAAGGGAGGTATTCATTCTAACCCTACTGATCTTGAATTACTCCCCTATTCCCCGAGAAATGAAATGAAAAAGATGAAGTTGGATAAGAAGTATGCACGTTTTCTTAACACTTTTCGGCACTTAACTATTAATATACCTTTCATCGATGTTTGTAAGGGAGAGTTTAGTTTGGGAGTTAATCATGAGAGCGTTGTCTTCAACATTTACATTTCATTGAAATATCCATGCATTACACTAGAATCTAGTTCTTGTGTAGACACTTTGTGTCCCCTTGTTGTGGATTGTACTAACACGCAGGTATATTGAAGAAGATGACTTTAGCAATAATATGAAGGCTCGCAAACCGAAAGCTCGAAAATCAAAGGAAAAGTTCAAGAATCGTGTGGATTGGTGGAAATTGTCTAACATATGTTGGAAACCAGTATTGAAGAAGGATGCGGTGCGTGAGGATGACCCACCACCAGTACATTAGAAAACTAAAGCACGATAAAGTCTGGCTATAGACTATAAATGTAGTCAATGACGGGTACTATCCTTCCTTTTTACTCCTTAAACATTTATTTTTAGTGGATTATGTGCTTAATTGTTACGTGCTTTTGTGAGTAATTGTTAGAAGTATCCCGTTTTGTTTAGTATATTATATTAGTTAATCATTATCATTTTGGTCGAGCAAACGACGTTAACCAAAAGCGCTACCGGGAGGCAGCCCGTAAAAATGTTAAATATAATAATTACTCATACTTTGGATGGTACTTTGCGAATACTTCGGATTGATTTTCATTTTGTTTCACCAAGTCTTAGGATGAATGTTTGAATGACATTAAAAGGGAATGATTAGGTGGTTATCCGAAAATCCCGATGGAAAAAAAAAAGAGAAAATTCAAATGCATCATTTCTTAGACTTAGGTTGTTAGAACGATTTGAAATAACCCTTGAGGATCTGGGTATAAAAGACTCAGAGTTAATACTTTGTCGCATATTCATATCATAATCTAGTCTGTTTTAAATTTCAAATAACGTGTGACATGTATTAGTTCACATACTATGGAAGTGAGGAGGTCATAACTTTAACCCACCCACCCACCCATTCATATAATCCGAGTATTTGTTTTGACTTGTTTTAGTGCACCATTGCTTTCCCAACAACTTATTTACACTCACTTTACATTGAGGACAATGTAAGTTCGTAAGTGGGGAGTGGAGTTGTTGGTCTAGCAATGGTATTAATGCTTATTTTGTATCAGAAAAACACTTAGTTTTTTATTTTTTTTCGAACATTATTTAGTTGATTAAAATAAACTGTATAAGGTATATATTTCATGGATTTGAAGATGTAATGATCAATTTGGATGTGTATAACCAATGTGAACCGTAAGTGCATTGTAATTCCAAATATATTTGTGTAACATGAATTCATTGTTCACGTAAGACTTTGATATTGAAGCGAAAATTTTAAACTGTATCCATTCAGTATCCTAGTGGTTATTCTAGAGATAGCAGTAACTTAGTACCTAATTTTTGAACGTGTATTGTGAATATCTGAAGGTTTGAATGTGATAGAAAGGATATAAGTTAAGGAAGAATACCAAAATAAGATGAACTATATATATGTCGGTTGTAGCTACCAATGATTTGAGTGCAGTAGGGTGTTATCACGAAACGTCCTATATCACTATGAGGTTTAAAAGCTCCCGACTGCCTGATGATAGTAGTCCAGCTAGGGTGTTATCACGAAACGTCCTATTGCTGGGAATGAAGGCATATGCTACACATGTGAAATTAAGTTCATCAAAAGAAAAAAAAAAGAAAAAATAAAAAAAAAAAAATTTTAAGCGTGGTTGAAAACTTAGCTATCTTCTGACTATCCCCAGTATAAACTGAATGATATGCTTTAGGGATTATCCTAATAAGTACACGGGAGAACTTTGTGAGGAACTGTTACTACTATACCTAGGAAAGTCATTAGGACTGTCTGAATGGATATTTGTGTGTTTTGCTTGATTTATTCAAGAGAGGATAGTGGAAATTGAAAAGGCTTGTCACACACACACTCTGTTAAACATATATATTGAGGTTAAAGCTTGGTTGTAATTCTATACGGTTGCAACATCTGGTTGTTTCTTATACCTTCTATCTTCATAAATTTATCTCTTATTCATTTTGTTTTATCGCTTGTTTTGATCGAGGACGACCAAAAGCTAAGTAGGGGGTTGTGATGAGAGATAAATTTATGATCGTTTTTATGATATTTCGCCCCATTTCTGATACCATTTTGAGCATTATTATATCAAATCAAGT
Organism: Gentiana dahurica var. dahurica; assembly: GCA_024500145.1. Classification (NCBI taxonomy): domain Eukaryota; kingdom Viridiplantae; phylum Streptophyta; class Magnoliopsida; order Gentianales; family Gentianaceae; genus Gentiana; species Gentiana dahurica. The sequence goes on from CM044903.1 coordinate 69,350,717, forward strand.
CATAAATACTAAGTTTTATCTAAATATGTAAGTAGTAGTTATTATATAAATTATCATATTTTTATAAGTTTTTATAAGTTTTGTACCGGTTTAGTAACCGGAGTGTCGTGTCAGATTTACACGGGTATTTGTGGTATTTTTATTGCAGATTTATAATAAACCAAAACCCCGAGTGACGACACTTTTTGAAGTTAAAACATATCTTTTGAAGGGTGTAAGAATGTGCCACAAGCTTAAAAGTTCAAGTGGATCAACGTTTCGTAATGCTATTATCGAATTATATCTTCGACGAACAAATGGCCCATCAAAAAGGCATTTTCTGAAGAAGAGTCCTTCATGAAAGTTGTAGATCTTTGAAAGAGCTTTCCAACGCATTTTGAATCACGTCAATCGGAGGTCTACAACTCAAGATATGAATTTTTCAAGTTTCAGCTCAAAAATCGACATAATGATGATTTTGCACATGGGGATAGGCTTGGGATAATATATTTTATTCCCGGATCGATCCGGCCCTTTCCCGGATCGATCCGGCCTCAACATTTGCCTATATATACAGAGCAAATTGGATGAAAACATTTGCCCCTTTCTTCCCCTCTTCTCTCGTCCCTCTGCTCTTTCTTTTTTTTTTTTGGATCATATATATATATACATATATGATATATATATATATATATATACACACACCCTTCATGTATATATATATATATATTCTATATATGAATATATATGTGATAGATCTATCTATATTTATATATAGATCTAGATCTAGATCTTTTCATCTTGTTTCTCTTTTAATTTTATTTTCGGGCCCGTATATACATATATATGTCTACGTATGTATGTATATATGTTTTTCACATATATAAATAAAATGGTTATAGTATCGTCGTAATGGCGGAATAATTATCGAAGATTGTTGATTTCGAAGCTTTGGCATGTTAGATCCGGTGGAAACGACCCCGATTCGATAGTCAAAACCGGTAATATATTCTAAAATTGTTATGTTTATTATTTCTATTTCTATTTATATATGATATTAAACTAAAAATATATCTAGCCAAGATATGAATCAATTAGTTAATCTTTTGGTAAAATGAATGATCGACTCTGGTAATAATGATTAAAATCAATTATGATGAATCTCTTTCTTTCTGCGCTTAATGAAACGTTAAAATTGAAAGACCGGAGGGTAAAATTGGCCGAGTGAAAACGTGACAACGGAACCCAGTTTCCTACCCGGGGGCAGATTTGTCTTGGGAAAGATAAATTTTATTTAAATTTGTACTCGAGATCGTAATAATGTTAAATCATCAGTTTAATTGAAACTTAAACCGGAAAGTTGAATCATCCGGCCTTGACAACCGGAGCCTTTAAATAAAATTGACCGTTTGACGAACGTAATGACTCCTTTTTATTCAAAGGTAGAATCGTACTCGGGACCTGTTCAGAAAAACCGTAACAGTTGTGGACCTTGGACTGATGCAATGGACATATGACAATTTCATACGCTCGTGTGAGGAGGAGTTGTCTAGCTTAGGAGTACACCGATTCATATATAATTGACCTCCTTGCATCAAGGAAAAGACCTGTCTCATTTATTAACTAAAAAGAGATATTGATTCATTAACATAATTCTTGGCTAGATCCAAAAATATATCTATATATTATATTAGTATTTATTTGTTTTATTTTCTGTTTTACTAACATCTAACTCTAACATTACTAACTAATCTAACTGATCTAACATAATCTAACCCGAGGAAAATGATAAACCTGCGACTTAGATCGAGTTAATAATAGCTTCTTGGTGTTTAACCCCACTTAAAAGAATTACCATGTTTTCCCTGAGGAATACGACCTGACTCACCAGACTAGAACTACAATTTGACCCGGTACACTGCTGGTTAGGATCTGTATAGCCTAGAAAAGGTCCGTCAGCTGCTGAGCTAACTCTACTGAAGAACAAGTGTGCTAAAGTATAAGTTACCGGTCAGTCAAACATAAATGAAAGTCAACAATAAACAGATATTATTCTTATCCTTTATAACTGCGGTTACGATATCCAACGGTTACAACTCGTTATGGGATAGTTAGTGGGACACGTGGCAACATCACATTTACTCCAAGATTAATCGTGGTTAAATGCAACAGTACGTGACAATTATCAACCACAACCTTTCCCTATATATACAGATATACACTCAGACGATACATACAAACTCAGATTGAATTTCTCTGAACATACACGAGTGTGAACACAGATTTGCAAGTTTTCTTCTTCATCTTTTTCAAGTCTATACAAAGGCGGATAAAGGTGATGTTCAAATTGGAACGAGCCAAAGTTTTAGAGGGTTTGTTGTTGATGCTAACAAGACTGAGTTAGCTATCAATATTGTCAGAAGAATCAGAAGGTATGAAGGACTGGAAGATGTTCTAAATCTGAGATTGAAAAGCATCTCTTATACAAATGTTGCAAACTTCTGGGGAAATATAGTAATTAAAGATGATATAGAGGTATTTACTACCACTGTTAATGCCCAGGAGATTGAAATCTCTTCAAACCTGCTGAGGGAAGTGTTCGGGTTTGGACCTGGAAATGGTGCTCCTACCAATCCTGAATCAATGGTGTTGTCTAGGCTGGAGTTTGTTGATGCAATAAAAACAAACAAGACAATACCATCAGTTCTAAGTATCAGTGTGAAGCATATCAGAATGGAGTACAACCTGCTAAGCATGATTATTTCTAAGAACATTCTTGGATTCAGTGGAAGTCTTGATACTCTATCAGGATCAAAGATTGACATGCTGATAATCATATGCAAGAGTATGAAGTTTGATTGGGTTGGATTCTTTGATCAGTACATGAAGAATGTGATAACAGAAGATAGAGATGGAACAAGGAAGTCCAAGACAAAGCCCTTGGGTTTAATGATTCAGGCCCTACTGAATCATTTCAAAATTGCTGATGTTGCACCTGCAAAGATAAATAAATCCAGATATAAACCAGAAATCAGTTATCTCATCCCTGGTTTAAGTGATGATGAAGATATAGATACTGAGAGGACAGAGAGTGATAATGATGGTGATGACAATGATGATGCTGGGCAGGATAAGAGATCTAAGGCCAAACATGTTGCTCAGCCAGCTGCACCAAAGAAAGTTGTAGAGAAGAGAAAGGCTGCTGACACCAGAAAGATCACTGATCTCTTAAAGCCTAAAAAGACAAGAAAGGAACCAGTAGACACTGCTGAGTCTTCTGAAGCTCAAGTTGAAGATGAGGCTGTTGAGCCTACTGAAGTTATAAGGAAGAAAACTGCTGCTGAGTTGTTGAAAGAACAACAAAAAGAAGATAAAAGAAAGAGGAATGCTGCTGAGGCTGAGAAATGAATGTTGTCGTACTTAATATAAATAACAAGAAAGCCAAGACAAATGACTTGAATGAATCCTACTTATGGCATTGTAGACTTGGCCATATAAATAAGAATCGCATTTCCAAACTCCATAAATATGGAATGTTGGATCAATTTGATTGTGAATCGTTTGATACATGCGAAGCTTGTTTACTTGGTAAGATGACAAAGTCACCTTTTAGTGGCAAAGGGATAAGATCAAATGAATTTCTTGAGCTCATACATACTGATGTATGTGGCCCAATGTCAATTCCAGCCAAAGGAGGATACTTTTATTTTATCACTTTCACTGATGACCCATTCCCGTTATGGTTATATATACTTAATGAAATATAAGTATGAAGCCTTCGAAAAGTTCAAGGAATTCAGAAGTGAAGTGAAGAAACAACTAGGTAAAGAAATCAAAACACTTCGATCTGATCGAGGCAGAGAATACCTGGATGGAGAATGGGATTCTACCTGAATCGACCCCTCCCGGGATACCACAGATGAATGGCATATCTGAGAGGAGGAACCACACCTTGTTAGACATGGTGCGATCCATGATGAGCTACACAGTTCTCTCAAAATCATTTTGGGGGTATGCTCTAGAAACCACATCCTATACACTGTACCGAGTTCCATCAAAGACGGTTGAATCCACACCATACGAGGTATGGCATAAGAGGAAACCAAGTCTAGCATATCTTAAACCTTGGGGTTGTCCAAATTACGTGAAGCGGATGATGCCTGAAAAATTAGAGGCTAGATCTGACAAATGTTTGTTTGTGGGTTATCCTAGAGAAACTAGAAGATACAAATTTTACCATCCTGAGGAACAAAAGGTGTTTGTTGCCAGGACTGGCCACTTTTTAGAGAAAGAGTTTATTCTGGATAAGGTCAGTGGGAGTAAGATTGATCTTGAAGAAATTCAAGAACCACTTACGGATAACAGTCAGTTGATGGAAGTAGAGGACTCGCCACACACAGATGTGATGCCAGCCTCTACCGTGGACACACTAGCACCTCAAAGATCCACCAGGGAACGTCGTGAACCCGAAAGGTACACTGGCGTGTATCTCATGGAAGATGAGGACCCTAGAACTTATGAGGAAGTGCTATTAAGGCATGACAAAGAGAAATGGCTGGAAGCCATGAATTCTGAAATGGAATCCATGAAAGACAACCATGTTTGGAACATAGTTGATCCACCTGAAAGAATAGTTCCTATAGGGTGCAAATGGGTCTTTAAGAGAAAGACCGACATGGACGGTAACGTGACTACCTATAAGGCTAGGTTAGTGGCAAAAGGTTATAAGCAAAGACAAGGAGTTGACTATGACGAAACCTTTTCGCCTGTTGCCATGTTAAAAGCTATTATAATTTTGCTCGCTATTGCAGCATACCGTGATTACGAAATCTAGCAGATGGATGTGAAAACAGCTTTCTTTAATGGGAACCTGTCTGATGAGGTATATATGACACAGCCTGAGGGTTTCACAACCAATGACGCCAGGATGGTGTGTAAACTGCAAAGATCTATTATGGATTAAAGCAAGTTTCTCGGAGTTGGAATCTTTGCTTTGATGAGATAATAAAATAGTTTGATTTCATCAAGAACGAAGATGAGCCTTTTGTTTACAAGAAGGTTACTGGGAGTGCCATTGTGTTCTTATTGCTTTATGTATACGACATATTGCTCATAGGGAATGATGTGCCAATGTTACAATCAGTCAAAGCTTGGTTATCCAAGAACTTCTCAACGAAGGACTTGGGTGAAGCAGCCTATATTTTAGGAATAAAGATCTATAGTTATGGATCTAAAAGGTTTCTTGGTCTGTCGCAATCCACCTATATAAATAAGATGCTGAAAAGATTTAGCATGGAGTAGTCCAAGAAAAAATTGCTGCTCATGTCACATGGGGTCTACCTGTCAAAGGGAATGAGTCCTAAGACAGAGGAGGAAAGGGCACAAATGAGTAAGATCCCTTATGCTTCGGCAATCGGGTCTATCATGTATGCCATGTTGTGCACTAGACCAGATGTCTCGTACCCTCTTAGTATGACTAGTAGGTACCAATCCAATCTAGGTGATGGTCACTGGATTGCTGTCAAGAATATCCTTAAGTACTTAAGGAGTACTAGGGATATGTTCCTGGCTTTCGGGAATGATGATTTAGTTTTACGAGGTTATACAGATGCCAGTTTTCAAACTGACAAGGATGACTTTAAGTCACAATCTGGATTTGTTTTCACGCTTAACGGCGGAGCAGTGAGCTGGAAGAGTTCCAAGCAGGAGACTACTACAGACTCTACGACGGAAGCTGAATACATAGCAGCCTCGGAGGCGGCAAATGAAGCAGTTTGGATAAAGAAGTTCATTATTGAACTTGGTGTGGTTCCCTCTATTGAAGGTACAATGCCGCTGTACTGTGATAATAATGGAGCGATATCTCAGTCAAAGGAACCAATGTTTCATCAGAAGTCCAAACATGTGCTACGGTGCTATCACTTGATTAGAGAGATAGTAGATAGAGCAGATGTAAAGATAGAGAAATTACACATGGATGATACAATAGCTGATCCGTTAACCAAGGCATTGTCTCAAGCAAAGCATGAGAAACATGTTCACTTGCATGGGCTTAGGCATATGGGTGATTGGCTTTAAGCCAAGTGGGAGATTGTTGGAAAGGTGTCCTAAACTCAATCGAGTTGAACAGGATCTAACCGGGTCAGGTCGTTTACAGTCTATTTAGTTCATGTAATAACTTTATTATGATTAATAAAAGCACTTATGTTATTATATATTGTTTATCTTTATGTTATTTGTTGTACATATATAGTAACGTCCCTAGTATCAAACTGTGATAGAGAAACCATGATAGTGATTATGGTTGATGAGATCTCTAATCACTCTAACAAGTTTGGTACTTAAATGTCTCTAGTCCTATATACCGTCAAATGGGACATTGATAGTATAATCAGACTAGCACGTATTGGATGTCTTCTACCTTATAGAAGGTAGGGATAGATCTCGTCTATCGAATTGTAGAGACACTGGGACTGTACGTGGACGTGTATTAGAAAATGCGTACGTTAGACTGACCCACTTACATTAAGTGTCACACTATGTGGCGGTTATGTAATTATCCTTTTGACCGGAGTGTTCATGGTATCACGGTGTTGATTGTCATGCTTTGACATTATTGAGATTTCCCCTAGCCACGGGGCGATCATGCAGTAGTGATTGGGTATGATATTGATGCATGCAGAGTATACATAATTGGTCATCCGGGAATCGCATATACTATGATTGGGATCGAATATCCGAAATGGCCTTCTTATAAGGAATGTCTAGCTCTCGAGAATTTTTGCAAAGTTGGAGTAAATGTGTTATCATGAGAGAGCATAATATTCAGATTATAAGATATGATCGTTAATGTATTGACACTCGAGATGCGAACGTATGGACATTATTACAGCGATAGGATTTTAAGTTACACGGTAACTGCTTCACATGAAAGGTAGTAGTCATTGCTTTTGACTCTTCCGATGATTGGGGGTCACGGTGTGTTGCTACATGCTATCCCGTGATCATTAGGCATGAAGGGAATTTTAGTAAATTGCACTTTGTGTCTACGGCCAACATATTCGGAAGTTTATCGGGTCACACACATATGAACATCGAGTCGGATTAAAATGCGGTTATAGTTGATAACCAAATAAGGAGAGTTTATCTCTAGACTATAAAGGTTATAGGGGTAAATTAATATGGTGGTATTTATTTATTATGAATAAATAAATACAAGATATTAATTATATACAAATTATATTAATTAATGAATATTCCGGAAGTAAATTTATTGACTATTGGGGCGCCACATCTAGGGTATAAGATACACTTGGATTGTGCAATTTAACTAATAAGATTACCATAATATTAATATGAGATATTAATTGATTTTGGAAAAATAGATTTTACGGTAATAAGATAATTATATTCAATATATGATATTGGCAAAATAAATTATAATAAAAGAGATAAATCAATCTAGAAGATTTTCCTTATTTTATTGGGAAAATATTTTCTTCTCCTACACACATATAGTGCGCCACATTTAGCAATAAATAAGAGGTGGGTGTCAAGCTCACAATTGCAAGTGCTCATAGTTCTTGTGTAAAATAGAGAGCATCCTATAGTGAGTTTGTGAGAGAGGAAAAAGGCCGGTCTAGCAACCGGAGCTTTCCAATAGCAATCCAAGGAGGATTCCGGAGAGGAGTTCGTGTGGATTAGCGATAGAGGCCTGACATGTGGACGGCTTGCGCACTGTACTACTCTCCATTGACGGTCAAAGCGACGATCTTATAGATCATCAAGGTATAACTGTCAAACTACTTAACGTGTTTATTGCATTAAATGAAGAATGATCTAGAAAAAGGAAATCAAATTTTAATTCCACTGCGTTAAACTAGTGATTTCCTAACAGGAATCCCTTGTACATTTTGAGGACCTTATTGTAGAACTGGCTGCTGAAGAACATGTTATTGTAGAGAAGGCAGCTGAAGCACAGGCTGCTGTAGAACCTATTGCTGAAGCAAAGGCTACTGAAGGGAATGACAGTCACCAGACTATTGTTGATGAGAATGAACAGCTGGTGGACTATGACTTCAGTGATGAAGAATTCCAAATGCCTGAGGAAGAACAAGTTGCTGATGAACCACAACAGGCATATGTACCAATTTTTTAGGAGGTACATGTTTTGGAATCTCAACCTGCACAAGATCCTATTTTGGAGGAGATTTTTGGAGATGTAATAGAGGAAGGTCATGAACCTGCTGAAGAGGACATGACAAGAGCCATGGTTGTCAGCATACCAAGGGCAGACTATCATGTTGAAGAGCCTGCTGGTGACTTTGCTGGAAGAATGGTTGGATGAATGGCTGGTGCAGTACCAGCACATGTTTTGGAAGAGTTGTGGACAGTAAGAGCTGATATTACACAGTTAAGGACTCAACTGAATTAAAGTGAGCAAAGATTTGAAGATCTAGTGAATCTGGTGGAAAATAGAAGAAGGACCACTGAGACAGTTGCTTCCAACATTACCTCAGCACAGTTTTCTAGCAATGACCTAATCAGAGATGTGAGAGGTATAAAGATGAGCACAACATCCTCAGACAAGACCTTGCATGAGCAGATTGTATCATTACACAAGAAAGTTGATAAGCTTGCTAAGGCACCCAAGCCTGCTGTGACTAACCCTGATGAGACACCTCAACCTGCTGCAATGGATCCTAAGGTTACTAAGATGATAAATATGCTGGAATAGACTATTGAAGGAAGGATCACTGCAGTTGACACTAGAACTGAGATTATGGAAGGTCAACTTGACAACTTAGTGATCACACAGGAGAGTGTTCATGGTCTATTGTCCTGGTTTATTGATGATGTCAATAAGGGGGAAGAGGGCCTTATAGTAGAAGCAAAGGAAGCAGCTAGGATTTTTGCTAAGAAGAAGTGGGAGGCTGACATAAATGAATTTAGAAAGCCTGCACCTGGCAGGATTCAGCTAACAGATGACCTCCTGAAGGAGTATAAGAAGTTGTACTATGGAAAGAATAGACCTTATCATGATATGGGATTTCAGGAAGGACTCAACTCATTTTTGGGACAAAAATTTTGGGAGGTAAGTGTCAAATTATTAAGAGCTTTTAGAGGTGGAAGAGGTGGCAGAGGTGGAAGAGGACAAAAATTGGGAGTTCAAACTGCAAAGAATTCACTGGAAGAACTTATACATTTTTACATGGGTCAAGGTTTCAGTGTTCACTCTATAAGGTTAGCCCTACCAGAAGCCTGGAAGTGGTGGAAAGAGCTACATACTTGGGTTGATTTCTCTACAATAGAAAATCAATGGATGCTAGACATAGTAAGAGAAATCAAGGAGTTCCAAGAGAAGCAAGAGCATGACAGAAACAGAAACTAGATCAGCAAACTTACTTTTACATTTATCTTTGGCCGACCCCAGTTTGTAATACTTTTGAACAAATGAGTTTAAAATGAGAAATATCTTAATTTTGTTCTGATATTGTTCTTTTATCTTTTTGCTTCGCTGTAAGGAGGGTATTGGCATCATAACTAAAAAGAGGGAAATTGTTGGACATATTTTAAGTTTTAATGATGAGTGCCAGACTAGCTGTTAAAGAGAAAAGGCAAAAAGATGTGTAGATCAAATGTATAGGCTTATTAGAGTTTTATCTTTGTATAGGTTTGATCAAACAAGCACTGTAAAATGGCCAGCTGGCTTTATCAGCAGACATGTCTAGGTCAGTAGGGTAACTAGGTCAGTAGACTTGTTAGGAACCTTCTGAAGACTGATCAAACTTAGTATTTAAAGTCAAGGATATGGAATCAGAATTTAGGGAAGTCTGTGATGACCTAAACTGATTACATATACCTTGTATATAAGGTCTAAGTTCCATATGTTAAATGTAATTGGAACTTAGTTATAATTAAAATGGTGTACTCTAACTTCAAAGTCAAAAGTTAGATGATAAGAAATCCGCTGAAGTGTTAATTAAAACACAACAGACCTATAATCAGCACACTGATATACTTCTTATATTTGCTGATTATATATCTCGGTTTAATCAAAGTTACATTGGAAGATTAAATGGATAAGGATGGATTACAAACCTTGATTTTGCCAACAAATCAATGGTCAAGATAAAAGGAACGTTGGAACAGAAGATTATCCAATGGACACAAGTCAAAGGGTGGACAGACTTGAAACTGACAAAAAGCAACCTGACAGTGTCAGTATTATGACAAAAATCAAGTCAAGATGGTCACAAGCCTGAAACGGCTATTTAAATTTGAAACACAAGTCACATGATTCCCACCTATAAATAGGGATATCCTGACTCAGTTTGAAGATGATGAACAACAATACAATCCATACGAAGCTATCAATTTAAAGATCAAGAAAAACACCCTGCTGACATACTGAGCTTAAATTTACTGTTCAAGATATTTCTTCAAGTTTAACCTGCTATCAAGTTACATCAAGTATACACACTTCAAGACCTCAAGCTGCTGATCATTTCATCCTGATAAGGCTACTGAAAGCTGAATCACTTACTTGATTCAAACTTTCTTTTACAAGAAACCTGCTGAAGACAGTGAAGCATCTTTTGGGTGTCAAGGACTGTTGGTTGTGGTGGAGCTGGTGAAGAGGCAATCATACCCTTCAAGGACCAGTGGAATACTTTGGAGCAGCAATCCTACCTGTTTCAAGTGTTTAGTTTGTGAAGTCATAGTTATTGGTGAAGGACAAACAACTTAGGGATTTTTGTAACAACTACCTCAAAGATCTCTAGTGAATTTCCTCCAACATCACAGGAGAAGAGTGGACTGATAGGATAGCACCACCTGGAACCACTATAAAATCTGGCATACTTACTTTCTGCATTACTATCTGTTATATGCATACTAATCACATCAACCTACTGAAAACAGCAACTGAATCACACATTTACACTACCGAGTATCCAATACTTGGTATCATTCTTTTAATAACAAGTAATAAGGCTTAAGTTATATATATTCCGCTGCAACAAATTCAGTAACTTCAACAGTCAGCAGACTACTGAGCAGTCAGCAGGCTACTGACCTTGTTGAGTTTGTAAAACTCAAAAAAAAAAATTAAGTGTTAAGTTTATTCACCCCCCCCCCCTCTAAACTTAACCAAAGCCTTTAATTTTCAAGGGACCAACAGGCTGTAGTCTCCAAATGTTGGGGTAAAGAACCTATGGCGGATCCTTCACCCTTCTATTCATCGTGGGCCTATTATCAAAGCCCATTTCCTGAGTGATTGCATCTAGCGACAAGGGCCTGGCCGCATCTCCTCACTCCGGTCCCCGTCCGCCCGTACTCGGCCGATCGGTTCAGATCCACATTCGGGTTGGTGGGCCGGAGGGCGGAGCCCACCTATCAATATAGAAAAGACATTTTTTATTATCCCAAATGGCATAAAAAATGGCGCCATACTTTTTTGGTTTTGGTAAAAGAAAATTTCTCCTATTTAATTATAATGTGGATAATATAATTATTTATTTGTTAAATAATTATAAATAAGAAACTAGTTTTCCTATGGGATAAATGTTTTATTTTTTTTAAAGGAAAAGATAAATTTGTGCGAATAAGATAAACTCTCAAACTATTGGTTATTAGCCTATATAAAGAGAGTTTCTCCAACACCAAATTGGATCAAAAAATCTAACGCCATTTACAAATTAAAAAGGAGAGAAATTTTGTTTTCTTGTCTTATCCATTGGGAAGAAGAAAATTAGGTTTTTCTTGAAGGCATATTCGAGGAGGATTGAATATGGGATCGACATCCACCAGTCGTCGCTTGGAGATACAATCCGAAAGATCACGGCATCTCGATTCAGCTGGGTAATCCCGTAACCTTTTATTTAAGTATTAATTAATAGTTTATTAGTTAATTAGATCGCAAAATTCATGCTTCCGCTATAGATCTTGATCTAATCAAGATCTAGATGAATCTGTGTGGGTTCTGACTCGACTCAATTCATTCGAATTGGGTTTTCGGGTCGGATTCTGATTCCGGCAACTCCAACATGTGGTATCGAAGACACGGTTAAAACTGAATTTGGTCGATTAATTAATTATGAACTGATTAATTAATTAACGGTGGAATTGCATTAGAATAAGGCTTATGAAAGATGCAACGGTACGTGGAATTACGGTGGAATTACATATATATTTACAAAAAATATGAAAGATTTTCGGGAAAAGGCAAAACGGTATTTGGAACCGAAAAGGCGGACAATAACTAAATGGTATTTGGAACCGATAATGTAACATTTCGATTTTCGGGAAAAGGAAGACGTATCATTTTGCGAAAACGAAATATTATTATTCTTACTTCTTTTATTGGAGATAAGTATTTTGAGATTTTATATCTATATGTGTCGACTACATATATATATATATTAAGGGAAAAGAAAATTTGATTTAAGGGTAATTAAGGAAAATAGGTTTTTAGGAAAAACTTATTTAAGGAAAAATAATTCCCATTATGTGAATAACCTATTAGAAAATCAGATTTTCCACCTCCTATACTCCTTCTTCCTGCGTGTGAAGTTGAAAAGAAGGGCTGAGAGATTTCTTCCGTTTTCTAAGTCGAATCTCAACCGTTTTCAGATTCGAGTAGAGCGTTGGAATCGTCGTGAAAGGAGCGTCATTTCGACACAAGAATGTTGGAGCTTTTCTCAAGGTAATATTTTCGACCTAGCTGCTGTTATAGATGAGTTTTGGAAATCAACACTCATAGTTTTCGTAGTATTGTGTTAATAGAAGCATGTGATCGAATCTAACCCTTTTTGGAATTGATCACATAGGTTTTCTGTGTGAAGGAGGATTGTTGCTGCAGTCTTTCTGAGTTTTTGGATTTGGAATATCTTGCTAAAGGTAAGAAGGTCTTCCTACACGTTAATTACGCTTTTATAGGATTTAAATTATGATTTTATGGATGTTTTGATGATTAGAATTCATGCTACGAGTTGTTTAAGAATCGTAGGAGGTTATGGTCCGGTAAAGGACAAATTTTTCTGCTATTTTCTTAGTATATTGATGTTGGATAAGTTTGGGAATGATTAGGGATCAATTAGGGTGCAAAAACTGAGTTTTTGGAGAGTGGCCGCGCTTGGAGTGGGCGCACCAGGCCCAGTGCGGACACACTGGAGGACCAGAAGCTTAATTTACATTCAGAGCGTTGGTACGGGCGCACCAGACCCCGGTGCGGGCGCACTGGTGCCCAGTGCAAGCACACCAGACCCAGTGCTGGTGCACTGGACCAGCAATTTTCGAGTTTTACATACAGAGGCTCAGTGCGGGTGCACTGGACCCTGTGTTGAAGAAAAATGTGGTTTAAGCTTTGTAATGAGTTTTAAATGTTAATACTTTGATCTTATAACATTAATTAAATGTAAACAAGCCCCGATGGAGTTTTGATGCATTTGGTTCCAGCACCGTACGTATTCTTAAAGGGAGTTGAAGTTCGGGGCCGTCGGAAAGGCATGAAAGGGCTTGTGCTTTGATGAACTAGAGTTCATCAATGTCTGTGTACTTGATAGGATGTGATGTCTAGCTGTCTAAGTGAGGGAGTAGAGTTGATACGGTGAGCTCTTCTTTGAAAACACATAGGTGCCTAGATAATAACGGATAATAATTACATACGTGTAGTAAAAGATGAAACGTCACCTATTATCGGTTAGGCACCGATTCATATCGGCGATGTGATACGGTTAGTAAAAGCGAACAATGCTGCTGGCCTATAAACGACTAAATGGCAGTGGAGGAAATTTGCCGAACGAATATGCATACCGGAGTGATCCTGGGACTATCGGTGCTATTCACTGTAGTTGTTAATGATATCTCATGATGGATACACATCATGCATAGTGCCCTTGGATTATGACGTAACCAAGATAAGTTAAGTTGGAAACGTATAGTCATGAAGTGTCGATAGGCATGGAATGAACCTTAGACTGAGTCGGTCTCATAAAGATAATTATTATAATAAAAACTTTTAAAGAGCCTAATTAAAGTGTAGCTTCTACTTCTTGCTATGTAAAATGTACTTACCACAAATGCATGTTTATTTATGTGTTTGGGGGAGAGAAGACGAACAGGTAAATCTGGAGTTCGAGGAGGACTTTGATGATGACGTTTAAAGACGCCGAAGTTGAAGAGTTCATTTATTTATGTTTTATTCATTATATTAGACTTGAAGTTTGGTTGGAAATGTTGTAATTTCCTTTTAGTATACGTTTGGTTTCCATTTGGTTTATTTTCCCAATGTAATAAATGTTACATTTCTATCTTTAGATATTGAGTTTTTATTCTTGGTTGTTTGAAAAAAATTACCCGAGTATTTTTGCTTCCGTTTTGCTTAACTCGATACGACGTAGTAGAGGCTTACGTATAAAGTGGAATTTATTATATTTTATACGTGCCAAACATTCTTTTTCCGGATAAGGACTCGGTGTCTGGGAATGGGGCGTTACAGTTGGTATCAAAGCGAAGCGTCTTTAGGTTTTCTTTCTTTTAGGATAAGATTTCTTTTGATCTTTTAGTAAGGTTCTGGTTTTCCTTTGAACATCAGGATGGTGTTCACTAGAACCGGAACAGGTGCAGAAGCTTCAAGAGTGCGGCGTGAAAGTCCGACGCCAGTTGTAGGAGGCGGTTTTGTGAGGCAGAATCCTTCACATCACCCGAGCTACAGTCCACCCCCGCATACTGCAACCCTCACACCACAATCTCAGCGGAATCTGTCACCACGACCATGGCATAATCCTACCCCACGACCTCAACCAAGGTACAACTACATCTATGGAGAACCCGGGGAATCACCAATCCGTGTCATCGTAGTAGGAGACATTCCACCGATTTATGTATCCCCAGCAACCAACATATATCCTCCACCAGTGAGTTTCTACCCTCCACCGGTAAGCACCATTCTACACCAGTTTTCCATCATCAACAGCACCATACCTTTTATCCACCAGTAGGTCATACTTCTCGACCTACTATACCCCTTTCACCCTGTTTTGACCATCAACAAGGCATTGGTTACCCACCATACGGTTTCTATCAACCACCATCATACCAGCAACAACCTTACCAGCAAGAGATACCTTTTGGATACTAACCAGTTCCACCAGTTAGACAAGTTCTTGAGCAAGCACCACCAGTTGATTGGTACACAAGGCTAAGAAGGAATGTAGAACATACAAAAGTTGAAGAGTGGTTAAGGAATTTCGAAAAGGCTTGCATGAATATACATGTTCCTGATTCCGAGATGGCCCAGTTGGCGGTTAGTTTTCTTTTGGGTGCAGCTGAAGCTTGGATTGATGCTATAGAGAGTAGCAATGGGAAAGTGACAGATTGGGAAAGCCTTAAGGCTATGTTTTTCAATGAGTATTTCCCGGCGACAGTGCAGGCAGACAAGGCGAGCCAGTTCTTAAAGCTTAAATAAGGTATTCATTTGACAGTGTCTCAGTACTCCAACAGTTATAACGAGTTGGGAAGGTTCTACCCTGAGCTTATGAAGGTTGAAGAGAGGAAAATGGCACTTTATAGAGAAGGTTTATCCCACGAGATACAATCTGTTACGCTAGGTTTCATGGCAAAGAACATGGATGAACTTCTAAACAAAGCCTTGGAGGTTGAGACCTTCAGGAAGAAGGCCACCGTCGTTATTGAGAACAAGAGAAGTTTTGGAACAAGTCAAGGCTATAACCGAGGAGCACCGCGGCAGAATGCCAAGAAGACGACAGCCCCTTTGGCAGGTAAACCTCCAACTGGTGCACAACTTTGCCCTAAGTGCAATAAGAATCATGCAGGTGAGTGTCGGGCCAATGGCTGCTACTACTGCAGAGATCTGGGCATTTTGCAAGAACGCGTCCGACGAAGGGAAATTCAAGTAATCAGAAGCAAGGAAATAGGAAAAGCGGCCTAAGTCGCCCAGTTCGAGTGTTTGCAGTGGAGGCTGAGATGGCTGAACCAGATGATAATGTTATTTCAGGTACCTTTATTGTTTATTTTGATTTATTATAGTACTTTTATAGCATGATTTAAATCATGTTGTATCTGTATTTAAATAGATGAATTCACATCATAGGTACAATAATATTAGACAACTTAGCAGTTACGGCATTGTTTGATACGGGAGCGTATAACACTTGTGTGTCCTCTAAGATAGCTAAGAAGCTCAATTTACCAACGGACACCTTAACAAACACATTGGAAATAACAACACCCTTAGGAAAAGTGACTAAGGTAGCCAAGTTGATGCCTCAAGTGACTTTACGGTTTTTGACTTTTTGGATTTCGAAGTAATTCTGGGAATAGATTGGCTATCCAATAATTATGTTCACCTGGATTGTAGGGAAAAGAGAGTGACCTTTAAGATACCCGGGAAATTAGATAAGACTTATCAAGGTAATGTTTACAAGCCTAGTAAGTAGTGTCACCCTATAATTTCAGCAGTTAAGGCGATAAGAGCTTGTCAGAACGGTTGTGAAGGCTACTTGTTGTATGCAGTGGATGTGGAACAAGTGAAGCCTAAGTTAGAGGAAACCCATGTGGTAAGAGAGTACTCTGAAGTTTTTCCAAAAGAGTTACCGGGAAACATGCCGGATAGAGAAATAGAGTTTGAGATCAAGTTGGTACCCGGAGCGGCACCTGTTGCTAAGGCACCCTATAGAATGGCACCGGCTGAATTGAAAGAGTTGAAGGCTCAATTTAAGGATATGCTTGAAAGGAATATAATTTAGCCTAGTACTTAACCTTGGGGAGCCCCAGTGTTGTTTGTTAAGAAAAAAGATGGTAGCATGAGGATGTGTATAGACTACAGAGCGCTGAATAACCTCACCATCAAGAATAAGTATCCCTTACCAAGGATTGATGATTTGTTTAATCAGTTGCAAGGCAAGAGAGTGTTATTTAAGAATGATCTTAGGTCCGGTTATCACCAGTTGAAGATCAAAGTAGCAGATATACCAAAGACGGCTTTCAGTACAAGGTATGGACATTATGAGTTCTTGGTCATGCCTTTTGAACTCACTAATGCTGCATCTGCATGTATGGATTTAATATAGCATGTCTTCATGCCATACTTGGACAAGTTTTTGATAGTTTTCATAGATGACATCCTCGTATACTCTAAGGATGAGAAAGAACATGAAGAACACCTGAGGATAGTGTTGGATACCTTGCAGAAGAACCAGTTGTATGCTAAGTTCTCAAAGTGTGACTTTTGGTTGGATCAAGTTAGCTTCTTGGGTCATGTCATTTCTAGAGATGGCATTAAAGTTGATCTCGCGAAGATTGAAGCAGTTGAGAAGTGGTGCAGACCGACTACAGTTTCAGAGGTTAGAAGTTTTCTCGGTTTGGCTGGCTATTATAGGAAGTTTGTACAGGACTTCTCAAACATTGCTACACCACTTACCCGGCTCACTCAAAAGAATGTGAAGTTCGAGTTGACCAGTGAGTGTGAAGATGCTTTCCAGAAATTGAAAGAAAGGTTGACAATAGCCTCAGTTTTGGCAGTTCCAGAGATCTTTGATAACTACGGCGTTGGTACTGATGCTTCGGGACAAGGTTTAGGTTGTGTGTTAATGCATGGAGGAAAAGTCATTGCCTATGCATCTAGACAGTTGAAAGTGCATGAGAAGAAATACCCAACACATGATCTAGAGTTGGCAGCGGTAGAGTTTGCCCTAAAGATTTGGAGGCACTACTTGTATGGAGTTAAGCTAGGATCTTCACCAACCACAAGAGTTTAAAGTATTTCTTCACTCAGGAAAATCTGAATATAAGGCAAAGGAGATGGTTAGAGTTCGTAAAGGATTACGACTTGGATATTCAATACCATCTGGGTAAAGCAAATGTGGTTGCAGATGCTTTGAGCAGAAAACCAGTGTTTGTTGTTTCAAGCTTTGAAGAAGTTGCAGAGAGGTTAGATGGGTTGAAAATCTGGGGCTTTGACCAGATTGAAGATCGACAGCTTGCAGCACCGTTGTTAGCAAGGTATGAGTTAATGGATGATATTCGGGAAAAGCAAGATGAGGATCCAGTTTTGGTTGATTTGAATCAAGTTGCAAGAGAAAATCCCACTGTAGGCTATGTGTTAGACAAAAATGGGAACCTTTGGTATCAAGTTCAGTTATTTGTGCCTAATGTCGGTGATCTAAGGCAGAGAGTTATGGAAGAGGCACATAGGATTGCTTTTGCGTTCATCCAGGAGCTATTAAAATGTACAGAGACTTGAAATAAAAGTTTTGGTGGCCCTCGATGAAAGTGGAAATAGCTAAGTTTGTGGCGGAATGTGATACCCGCCAGAAAGTTAAAGCAGAGCATAGAAGGCCAGGAGGAATGCTTAAGCCATTGGATATCCCTAAGTGGAAATAGGATAAGATCACGATGGATTTCATCACCGGTTTAACGAAGACGAAAGGAGGACATGATGCGATTTGGGTGATTGTGGATATTGACCAAATCCGCTCATTTCTGACCATTTAAGGTTGATATGCTCTTGAAGAAGATGACCGCGCTATACTTGGATAATATAGTGAAGTTACGCGGAGTACCTATATCTATAGTCTCGGATCGAGATAGTCGGTTCATTAGTCGGTTTTGGAAAGGTTTTCAGCAAGCTTTTGGTACGAGGTTGGATATGAGTGCGGCCTTTCATCCTCAGATAGATGGGCAGTCAGAAAGAACCATCCAAACACCTGAAGACATGCTAAGAGCTTGTGTTTTGGAAGTAGGCGGATCATGGGATGATTACCTACCTGTAGCGGAGTTTGCCTATAACAATAGTTATCACGCAAGCATAGGTATGCCACCGTTTGAAGCTTTGTCTGGAAGGAGATGTGGAACACCGCTGTTTTGGGATGAAGCCGGGGAAAGACAAGTCACCAGGCCGGAATTGGTTGAACAAGCTAAAGAAAGAGTTGGTTAAGAAGAATCTGAAGGCAGCAGAAGATAGACAGAAGAGTTGGGCAGATGTTAGGAGAAGACCTCTTGAGTTTGAAGTTGGTGAAAGAGTTTATCTACGAGCTTCACCAATGAAAGGAGTTAAACGTTCTGGACAAAAGGGAAAGTTAAGTCCGAGATATGTTGGACCATTTGAGATTCTGGAAAGAGTTGGACCGTTAGCTTATTAACTTAAGTTACCAGAATCAATGTCAAGAGTCCATAATATTTTTCATGTATAGATGTTGAAGAAGTGTTTGTCGAAGAATGACGTTGAAACCACAGTTGATCAGGAAGTTCTTCAAGATAATCTTGCGTATGATGAGAAACCGATCTGAATTTTGGACCGGAAAGAAAATATGATTAAGAGAAGGACGATTGCTTTGTTTTTGGTACAATAGAGCAATCATTCACCCGAGGAGGCAACTTGGGAAGTTGAAGACGATATGTTCAGCGAGTTCCCAGATTTTATGGTCTTACGAGGTATGTTCTAGTTTCGACGACGAAACTCCTTTTAAAGGGGGAGGAATGTAATATTCCGATTTTCGAAAAAGGGCAGACGTGTCATTTTGCGAAAACAAAATATTATTATTCGACTTCTTTTATTGGAGTTAAGAATTTTGAGATTTTATATATATATATATATATATATATATATATATATATATATATATATATATATATATATATATATATATATATATATATATATATATATATATATATGTGTGTGTGTGTGTGTGTGTGTGTGTGTGTGTGTGTGTGTACTATATGTATATTAAGGAAAAGAAAATCTGATTTAAGGGTAATTAAGGAAAATAGGTTTTTGGGAAAAACTTATTTAAGGAAAAATAATTCCCATTATGTGAAAAAAATATTAGAAAATCATATTTTCCACCTCCTAAACTCCTTCTTCCTGCGTGTGAAGTTGAAAAGAAGGGCTGGGAGATTTCTTCCGTTTTCTAAGTCGAATCGCAACCATTTTCAGATTCGAGTAGGCGTTGGAATCATCATGAAAGGAGCGTCGTTTCAACACAAGAAAGTTGGAGCTTTTCTCAAGGTAATATTTCCGACCTAGCTGCTATTTTAGATGAGTTTGGGAGATCAAAACTCATAGCTTTTGTAGTATTTTATTAATAGAAGCGTGTGATCGAATCTTACCCTTTTTGGATTGATCGCATAGGGTTTCTGTGTGAAGGAGGATCGTTGCTGCAGTCTTTCTGAGTTTTTTGATTTGGAATAGCTTGCTAAAGGTAAGAAGGTCTTCCTACACGTTAATTACGTACGGTTTATAGGATTTAAGTTATCATTTTATGGATGTTTTGATGATTAGAATTCATGCTACGAGTTGTTTAAGAATCGTAGGAGGTTATGGTCCGGTAAAGGTCAAGTTTTTCTGCTATTTTCTAAGTATATTGGTGTTGGATAAGTTTGGGAACGATTAGGGATCGATTAGGCTACAAAAACTGAGTTTTTGGAGAGTGGCTGCGCTTGGTACGGGTGCACCAGGCCCAGTACGGACTCACTGGAGGACCAGAAGCTGGTTTTTACGTTCATAGAGTTGGTGCGGGTGCACCAGACCCCGATGTGGGTGCACCAGACCCAGTGCTGGAGCACTGGACGAGCAGTTTTCGAGTCTTACATACAAGGTTACGGTGCGGGCACACTGAACCCCAGTGCTGGCGCACTGGACCCTGTTTTGAAGAAAAATGTGGTTTGAGCTTTGTAATGAGTTCTACATGATAATCCTTTGATCTTATAACATTAATTAAACGTAAAAAACCCCCGATTGAGTTCTGATGTGTTTTGTTCCGGCACCGGACGTACTCTTTAAGGGAGTTGAAGTTCAGGACCGTCGAAGAGGCATGAAAGGGATTGTGCTTTGATGAACTAGAGTTCATCAATGCCTGTGTACTTGATAGGATGTGATGTCTAGCTGTCTAAGTGAGGTATTAGAGTTGATAAGGTGAGCTCTGCTTTGAAAACACATAGGTGGCTAGATAATAACGGATAATAATTACATACGTGTAGTAAAAGATGAAACGTCACCTATTCTCGGTTAGGCACCAAATCATATCAGCAATGTCATACGGTCAGTAAAAGCGAACAACGCTGCTGGCCTATAAACAGCTAAATGTCAGTGGAGGAAATTCGCCGAACGTATATGCATACCGGGGAGATCCCGGGACTATCGGTGCTATTCACCGTAGTTGGCAATGATATCTCGTGATGGATACACATCATGCATAGTGCCCTTCGATGATGACATAACCAAGATAAGTTAAGTTATAAACGTATAGTCATGAAGTGTTGATGGGCATGGAATGAACCTTAGATTGAGTCGGTCTAATAAAGATAATTACTATAATAAAAACTGTTAAAGAGCCTAATTAAAGTGTAGCTTCTACTTCTTTCTATGTACAATGTACTTACCTCAAATGCATGTTTATTTATGTGTTTTGGGGAGAGAAGACGAACAGGTAAATCTAGAGTTCGAGGAGGACTTTGATGAAGACTTTTAAAGAAGCCGAATTTGAAGAGTTCATTTATTTATGTTTTATTCATTATATTAGACTTGCAGTTTGGTTGGAAATGTTGTAATTTCCTTTAAGTATACGTTTGGTTTCCATTTGGTTTCTTTTCCCAATGTAATAAATGTGAAATTTCTATCTTTAGATATTGAGTTTCTATTTTTGGTTGTTTAAAAAAAATTACCCGAGTCTTTTTGCTTCCGTTTTCCTTAACTCGATACGACATAGTAGAGGCTTACATATAAAGTGGAATTTATTTTATTTTATACGTGCGAACGTTCTTTTTCCGGATAAGGACTCGGTGTCCGGGAACGGGGTGTTACAGATAAGTTGGTGATTGCTTTTTGTAATTTATTGTTTTCGGATTATTGGGAAAATTCTAATGATAGGCCGGCTCCGCCTTCTGGCCCGCCGACCCGGATATGGATCCGAACCTATCTGCCGAGTACGGGCGGATGGGGACCGGAGAGATGAGATGCGGCCAGGCCCTTGTCGCTAGATGC
This sequence comes from Gentiana dahurica var. dahurica, assembly GCA_024500145.1. NCBI lineage: Eukaryota > Viridiplantae > Streptophyta > Magnoliopsida > Gentianales > Gentianaceae > Gentiana > Gentiana dahurica. Next base: position 69,372,702 of record CM044903.1, read on the forward strand.
AATCACTCAGGAAATAGGCTTTGATAATAGGCCCACGATGAATAGAAGGGTTAAGGATCCACCAGAGGTTCTTTACCCCAACATTTGGAGTGTACAGACCGATGACCCAGCAGACCTGCTAAGGATGTGCGATGACAACTCGAGGATCCGTATCACCATCGATCCGCCGCGGCTCGACTAGCCACCGCAGATTTAGTTGTACTATGTCCTTAGTTGTAATTATGCTGAATGTAAGTCGGTTCTCACCCTATAAATAGGGCTTCATATACCATTCATAAGAAAAAAGGGTTGAATATATAAAACAAGGAAAGACTCTGCCCATCTAATTGCTCACTTGCACCACCACTCACCACCGCATTCTCACATAGCTCCACCGAGAGACACCGCCCTTATATCACTTTCACAACTAGATATCCACCGCAAATCAACCGCTGAACACGATAGATAATTTCGACATTATCAGTTGGCTCCGTTATCGGGAAAATCAAGGTTTTCAGCCTGTTTCCGGCGTACGGCTCACCCACGGCTTACAGGATTTACGGCGGCCCCAGAAAAAAGATGATTGAGACATTCGGTGAGGAAATAGTTATGTTGAAAGTGATGAAGAGATAATACTATTTAGTGCAAAACCAGCAAAAGAAAAAGATGGATCAATCAAAGGCAAAGGCAAACATATAGTAGAATATGAAAAAGCTAGAACTAAAAAATTACCCATTGAACATCATGAGGTAAGTTCTTCTACATCAATTTGCCACACTGCCATAAACAATCACAGAAATGAAGATTTCAATGAAAACCTGGACATACTCATATAGGAATCAGAGGAAATTCAAAAGAATTATGAGAATATCAGAAAGGAAAAATAGTTGTTGAAAGCTGAAGTTCTAAGATTGAATGTTGAGATTAATCTTATCAAGGCTAACAATGGAACTAAGGAAAATTACTCAACTGATGAACTGACGGAAGTAATAAACATCACAGAATCATCAATTGACCCATCTTCCAGTGTTCAGTTCAAACCAGGTAAACCATTTGGAGACAAAACCAGTTTAGGGTTTGGCAGTTAGTAAAATTCTAAGTTCAGACCTAGTACAACTGCACCTAAGTTTGTAGCTGCACACAAGTCAGGAACTCAGAAAACTGACAAAATTGTTAGAACTGACAATTACTCAGCACAACCTCGACCTAAAACTGACAAAGCTGTAAAATCAGTTCATGGCACTCCACATACTGATAGATTCTACAGAAAAACTCAGAAGGCTGACAAAGGCAAGACTGATTAGAGATCAGTTAAAAGAACATTCAAGTCGCATCCATCAAAGAATGATAATCATTCATGGAACACCAGATTCAGGGGGAAAGGAAGACTTTTTCCCACTGATGAAGACTGGAATGGACTTATGATCACTCAATTTCACAAAGTCCTCAAGAAAAAGGCGTTCAAGTCGAAAAAGCAAAATTTTGTGAAAAATGACTTTACTCAGTCAAAATACCAAGAAAGGTATAAGGCTAAGACTGATAAGACATCTAAGTATTACAGAAATACAAAAACTAATCAAGAAGGACCCAAATAGATATGGGTACCAAAAATTTATCAATCTGTTTTGCAGAAGAAAATTAAGAGTTGAGAAAACTAAGAACTAGTAATTCTCACAACTGAGTCACTATGTCAAACTGAGTTGTGGAACTGACTAAAAGGAAAGCTGATTTATGTTTTGGATGAGATCAAATCAAGACCTTTACAGCTGGAGATACACTGTAGCTACCGTATTTACTAATACAAGCTACGAATGACAGAGAAGATATGACCTATGTCAATCTTAACCTTTCATCCTCTCCACTCACCTTTTCTTTTTACGATCTCAACGCTATATGGGATTTATGACAAGACATCTTGAAGACCCACTCAAAACTTTCTAACTGCCTCTTCTACCACCTACAAATACCCTTCCTTTTTCCACAGAAATTCTTTACACTCAGTTCTTGCAAAAATCTCTCTATTCAATTTTATTCAATTCAACCTTCAAGAAATCATATCTTTTACCTGAGTTGAACCCGGAATGATCATCTCACTCGATCAATTTGTTGCAAGATACACAGCTCAAACATTTGCCAAGGAAATCACAGAGAAAATCAGAAAAATCAAAGGATTGGAGCAAGTGTTCAACATCAATCTGAAGAATGTATGTCTGGACGACATTGGTGATTTCTATGAGTTTGGAAGCAAAACCATAGACGATGAAAGTATTTTTACCTACTTCACCAAAGTCAATGGAAAGGAAGTCAAGGTCACTGAGGATCTTATTCCAGACATCTTTGGATTTGAGAATTCTGGTTTCACTTCTTTGTTGAAAGTGACCAAAGAACAAAGAGAAAATATATGGAAGGTCATTGCAATCAAAGAAGACTCAAACATGCTGTTATCTCGAAGTATAAGTCTTCTCAAGCCAGAATTTGGTTATCTAACAAAAATGCTAGCAAATTGCGTAATTGAGAACGCGGGCAATTTCAGCAATCTCTTTAGCACCAAGATTGACTTGTTGTATGTGATTTGGTTCGAAGAAAACTTCAAATGGCAAAGATACATCCTGGATCAATTAATAGCACAGTCCTCTGATGTACCCAAGAAGAAATCTGATGAGAAGAAAGGCAGATTTTATCATAAGAAGACTCTTGCACTTCTGGAACAAAGAATTCTAGATCACTTTGGAATTTCAAAGAGGAAAGAAACTGCAATTCTTGATGGCAAAATTGCAGCCATAGAAGAAAAATCCAAGAAAAGGAAAGCTGGAGGTTCTGAAACTGAACCTAAGAAGAAAAGAAAAAGGTCTTCCAAGAAAATGAAAACTAAAGAAGCCTTGGAAGATCTTGACAGACTCAAAGAAAATAAAATAAATTTGGAAGAATTGGAGAAAGCAAAACCGGTCAAATTACTGAGAAAACAGGAGAGGTTTCACCAGCAAAATCAGCCACCTCAGTTGTTGAAAGCCAAGCAAAGAAATCCAAAACTGAGGAAACCCCCACCAAACAAGTCGTTGCTGAAGTAGAACCTGTTGCTGAAGACATACCTATTCAAAAATCAGCAATGGAATTTCAAGAAGTTGTTCCGTCACTACCAGAAGCTGACACTCAGGGGGAACAAATCCTGAGAGCTGAAGTTGATGATGAGGAAACTGATAGTGATGAGGAACTGGTTGGACCTGGTGTAATTTCAATGCTCAATCTAATATCTTTATCAAGATCTACACCACAAAAATCAGCTTCCAGACTCGAATATGAAGAATCTATCAAAGAACTGGAAGCTTCTCAGTCACTAGAAAGAGAAGCTATCGAAGTTGAATCTAAACCAGCATAAGTCATCACTCTGGATGAGCTTGTTAATGAAGGTGAAGCTGGAAAGAAAGTTGCTATTTCTAAAAAAGTGGAAGAACTAGTTACTGAACTGGGAATTGTACCTCTCAAAGAACCTGTTGCTGTTGAGCCTCAGGAAACTGAATCAAAGAAGGATTCTATACAAGTTGTTGAACCTGCAGCTGAAGCTGAACCAACAACTGAAGTTGCACCTATCGATGTCGCTGAAGAAAAACTGGAAACTAAAAAAGCTACCTCAGTTCCAGAAGTTGATGCTGAATCGTCAATCATCCTAGTTGTTGCTTAGGGGTAACCCAGCAAAACTGAAGCTGGAAAATCTGCAGCTGAGAAAATATTAGGACAAGTTGTGACTCTAGCTGAATCAAATGTGGAAATTCCTAGAGAAACTGAAGATGTCATAATCCTACTTGATCCAAGCATTAATATTGGAAAATTGATCGAAGTAGACTGCAGAAGACTTGATGATTATAAGTATTAGAAGTTCAGCTCCATTCCAAATCAAAGAGGTCAACTTGCAGAAATGGAAAAACTGAAAATTGGGTTTTTGATCTATTCGATATCACTCATCTTTCCCAAATGTTTAGATCTGAAGAATTTCTGAGTACTGGATACTCACTCATTAGAAACGGATACTGGGAGAGATATGCCAAAAAGGGAGACTAAAAAACAAAGAAAGATGATGATGATGATGATTCTCAGGGAGATCCTGATTTACAGAAAGATCTTGATTTATAGAAAGGAACGCACGCCTCACTCCAAGAAAAGGAAGAAGCAAAGGATGTTAATGAAGAAGGTTCATCTGAAGGAAGTTCGGATGAAAATGAAGAAACAGAAATTGACTCAGATAGTCAGTCTGAAGATCAAGAGAAGGAAGGATATCAGTCTCCAACTGATAAAAATGTTCTGGAAATAGCAAAAGCTGAAGCTGACCAAGCTAAAGCTGATCTGAATGAAGAAAAAGATGTTGTTAAATAACCTTTCAAGGATGCTATTTCGGAAGAAGAAAGACAGAAGAATGAGGACGTCAAGGAAAAGCTGAAACAGGTTGCTTCCTCTCCCCTCAGAGAATTAAAGACAACTGAAATTTTTTTGAGCAGATCTCAGACTAAAGTTGGCACAGCACCTAAAGCTAACAATGATAAAACTGGAGAAAAAAATTCTGAAACCAAGAGTGAAGTGCCTACACAAGCTGATACCATTAGATTCTATTTCAATGAGCCTGTGAGAATTCAGAAAGATGATCTGAGTGTGTTTGGAAAAAAATTTAAGTCAATGGAGGAAAGCAAAACTAAAAGAGTAAACATGGAAAAAAAACACTAAACAGTGTTAAAGAAGACTGTCATGATACTCTAATTGCCATCAGAAAGACAACCATTGAATATGGCGCAAGAAAAACTGAGACTCAAGGAATATTGGAAGGCATTCTCAACCATGTGGTTGATAGACTGATCTTACTAGAGAATGGAATGAAGGACTCAGTTGTTGCACAAACCATATTGGCATCAAATCAGTATAGCATCTGAACTCTTAGGTCAGGAGCTTGATCAACAAAGATGATGTCAATTAGGGGGAAAGTTTGGACCTGTTAAAAGTCAATGCATTTGATATGGAACTGATTGCAAAGTTCACTGATGAAGAAATGGAACTGATGGTAAAGTTCTCAGAACCAACTGAGAAAAGACTCGCTCTAGACTCACAACTGTATAATGTTTTCAAAGAGCAACCCACACAAGAAGGAGTTTCAAGGGAACAACCTTTAGGGACGTTATTGAACTTGCAAAAGATTCTTTTGCACTATTGGAACAAACTGGGTAAATGGAAGAAAAATGACACTATAGATAAAGTCTCAGATGAAGTTGAAAAGGATGAATTTGAGTTTGATCTGAACTTACTGAAAACAGCCACAAGTGAAATATTAAGGAGAGCTATTTTCGTATTTGCTGTATTGTTCAAAAGCAAGTTTTTCAGCAAGCACAATATGACAGATTCATGGAACATATGGGCAAACATCCATGGAATCGAGAACACAAAAACTGACATTGCTATGAGAGAAGCTGCTGAAATCTTTGACAACAAGATAAGTGAAGTTGATCAAGGAATAGGAAAAGAATATGGAACTTAGTTTCTTTTTCATGTATTTGTATTCTAATACTTTGTAACTCAGTTATCAATAAAATCTCAGTTTCCCAGTTCTTTGTGTTCTTTACTTTATTTTGTCCTTATCTTTTTGCATTGCTTTTAAGGGGGGTATTAACATGATCAAAAAGGGGGAAATTGTTGGAATTTATATTTACGTTTTGATGATGATTCATCAGTTATTTTAATTGTTGTATTTAACCCCATTGATGAAGTGTCATAACTAGCTGTTATAGTGCAAAGCAAAAAGATGTCTAGAAATCAGTGTATAGGATTTAATAGAGTTTGATATTTGTATATGTTAAATCAGACAAGAACTGTAATAGCTCTAGGATCATAACCGAGAAAATGAGAAACTGACTTGTTGAACTGAGTTCACAACTGAAGATTAATCAGCATTGAAAACTGACTAAGAGCACACCCACTGAAGAACTGAAGGCTGAGGGTTTAGACTCAGTTATTGAAGATTGAAAAACTGAGGGTTCAATCTCAGTTATGAAGACTTAACCGGAGATTGTAAAGTTAGAATTCAGGTAAGTCTGTGATGGCCGGAACTGACTTTACGGTTCTTGAAAGAAGACCTAAGTATCATAAGGACAATGATATGTCAGCTGATTTGTGAGTTATGGTGTACTCTGATTAAGTCAATAATAATCAGATTAAAAATAGAGCATTGAGATTTTTGAAGAAGAGTAAAAACTCAGTTAATGCTCCTAAGCTGAAAACTGACTTAGACAAGTTTTCATGCTGTGGTCAATAAAAACTGAAAAAGATTCTGACCGTTATAAAGCATCCAATTTTATTTGTTTCATAGAAATTTCAGAAAGTACACTGACATTCATCAGAATTGGCAGAACCACCAACGTTTACAGGAATTCAGTTTCAAACATTCAAATCTTTTAACCGTTGGAGAAACCCCTATAAACATATTACTTCTATCACAATAAGAAGTGCGGAATTCTAAGATATGATCTAGAAAAGAAATGATTCTATCAAAGCGAAAACCAACTAAAAGAATTCCTGCTAAGTACTTTATTGCAAGATCAAGAAAACTTCAAGTGTTTATGAGTATAAGTCGGTGCTGACTTATGCTGAACTGAGTTAACCGGCAGCGGATTAAGTTAAGCCTTTAAATAAATCTTGAGTTTATCAGTTTGTCTAAATATAATGCAATGTAGTGCTGACTTAGTTTCGCGTGTTTGCTGAGTGTACTTAAGCGTAAAGTACGTAAGTAAATAAGACAAGAATTATAGAGGTTCCAGGTGGTGTAATCTTGTCAGTCTTATCTTCTCCTGTGATGTAGGAGGCCAAATTCACTATGTTCTTGAGGTTTACAATTACAAGACACAAAGTAAATTCTAAACACTTGATTGTCCTTCGCTAATCCCTAGCTTCACAATCTGCCAGCTTCAGTCTTCAACAGGTATAATTGATGTTTGAACTAAGCTTGCAGTACTGGTCCATGTAGGGTTGGATTGCCTTTTCACCAGCTCATCACAAAATAGTCTTCCTGACTGCACTCAACTATCCATCACACCTTCTTGGTGTTTCAGAGTCTAAACCTTTGATAAAATCAAAGTTGAGACTTGAATCAATAACTATGATTCAATTTGTGATTTGAGCTTCTCCTTCTAGATATGTCTAATATGCTCAGCTCTGTTTTTCTTCAAATGATTGATCTTGATAAACACTTGAAGTTTTCTTGATCTTGCAATAAAGTACTTAGCAGGAATTTTTCAAATAATTGTTGATTACCTTCCTTTTTCAGCCAAGATATTTCCAAAAAATATCCTTGTGAGTGTGACCTACTGCTTTTAGATTTTTAAGTACGCCCCGAGTATGCCGCCGTAGGGTAGGTCAATGACCTGACGAGTACTCAAAATTATATCCTTTCGGAGACCAAGCCTTGAATGTTGATAGCGGTGAAGGCCATCTGTAGGGGGCCGAAATCAAAGAGGCATGAGGTGTCACCATTCTCTCATGTGCTTGTGCCAACAGTAGAGGCCGTAGGGTCAGTTGTCACCTTCCCGCTCCCACTCGTTATTTTGAAAAACATGTAGTCTCATTAGGAGTTTCATAATTTCTTAATAATCCAAAAAACAATAAATCATGAATATTTAAATTAATCCCCCACTAGTTCATCGGTTCCAAATACCGTCTAACTAGTGTCACTATATTCATGATTTTCCAATTTTCTGCATTTATAAATTCTTTGTGTAGACACTACACAATTAAAATTCACCAAGAATTTTTAATCCTATTACATTATGACTTATGAATTTTCCAAGAATTCGGAAAAATAAATCACAAAATTTAAAGCTCCCATTAGTTTATCGGTTCCAAATACCGTCTAACTAGTGACACTTTTCAAGATTTTCCAATTTTCCGATAGAATCTCTTATGTAAACACCACACAACAAAAATTCATCAGTGAATTTTATAGTCCTAATTTTGTCATGATAAAAAATTAGGATCTCAGATGATAATGTTGAAATTATCTAGGGTGTCAGCGGTTGATTTGCGGTGGATATCTAGTTGTGAAAGTGATATAAGGGCGGTGGCTCTTGGTGGAGCTAGGTGAGAATATGGTGGTGAGTAGTGGTGCAAGAGAGCAATTAGATGGGCAGAGGTTTGCCTTGTTTTATATATTCAATCCTTTTTTTATGAATGGTTCATGGAGCCATAGTACAACAAAATCTGCGGTGGCTAGTCGAGCCACGGAGGATCGATGGCGATACGGATCCTCGAGTTGTCATCGCACATTCTTAGCAGCCCTGCTGGGTCGTCGGTCTGTACTCTCCAAATGTTGGGGTAAATAACCTCAGGCGGATCCTGCACCCTTCTATTCATCGTGGGCCTATTATCAAAGCCCATTTCTTGAGTGATTGCATCTAGTGACAAGGGCATGGCCGCATCTCCTCTCTCCGGTCCCCGTCCGCCCTCAGTAGATCGGTTCAGATCCACATCCGGGTCGGCAGGCTGGAGGGCGGAGCCGGCCTATCAATGGCCCCATACTTCATACCAGTGACATCTCGAGGTGTCGGGTAGGGAGTAATCTTCTTGGTCTTTTGAGGTGGCTCCGAGGGGTTAATAGCCATAGTCGCCGAAGGCAATTTCGGGCGGGTAGCCTGGACTACGTGGAATTCGGCTTCTTGGGCCTTTGGCCTCGAGCCGATTGGAGTTATAAATGGGCGGATGGCCTTAACTTCACAGGATTTGGCTTCTTGGGGGCCTCGATCTGGTTGAAGTTATAAGTGGGCAAATAGCCTTAACTTCGTAGGATTTGGCTTCTTGGGCCTTTGGCCTCGAGCCGGTTGAAGTTATAAATGTACGGATAGCCTTAACTTCGTAGGATTTGGCTTCTTAGGCCTTTGGCCTCGAGCCGGTTGAAGTTATAAGTGGGCGAATAGCCTTAACTTCATAGGATTTTGCTTCTTGGGCCTTTGGCCTCGAGCCGGTTGAAGTTATAAGTAGCGAATAGCCTTAACTTCGTAGGATTTGGCTTCTTGGGCCTTTGGCCTATAGCCGATTGAAGTTATAAATGGGCAAATAGCCTTAACTTTGTAGGATTTGGCTTCTTGGGCCTTTGGCCTCGAGCCGATTGAAGTTATAAATGGGCGGATAGCCTTAACTTTGTAGGATTTGGCTTATTGGGCCTTTGGCCTTGAGCCGGTTGAAGTTATAAATGGGCGAATAGCCTTAACTTCGTAGGATTTGGCTTCTTGGGCCTTTGGCCTCGAGCAGGTTGAAGTTATAAGTGGGTGAATAGCCTTAACTTCGTAGGATTTGGCTTATTGGGCCTTTGGCCTCGAACCGATTGAATTTATAAATGGGCAGATAGCCTTAACTTCATAGGATTTGGCTTCTTGGGCCTTTGGCCTCAAGCCGGTTGAAGTTATAAGTGGGCGAATAGCCTTAACTTCATAGGATTTGGCTTATTGGGCCTTTGGCCTTGAGCCGATTGAAGTTACGAATGGGCGGATAGCCTTAACTTCGTAGGATCTTTGCTTCTTGGGCCTTTGGCCTGGCTGATTGAAGTTATTAATTGGCGGATGGCCTTAACTTCGTAGGGTTTGGCTTCTTGGGCCTTTGGCCTCGAGCCGGTTTGAGTGGAGGCTTTGGAATGGCCCCATTGCCTGCGTGTCAGCCACGTGCTCATTTCCGGTGGCTTTTCTTCACCCCAGATCGATGTGACAACTGGCGTGACCCACCGTCTATTTCAATTGGCCACGGCTCTTTAGTTCTTTGCGCCATCATGATGGCTATTTCGAAATTCAAAACTTGAAAACCCTGCCTTTGATCTCGTCCGTTAGATCATTATTATCAGAACCGTCGGATCCGTACTTCCATGTCTATAAAAGGGTGAGAGGCTCCCTGCCTAAACACTTTCCGAACTTATAATTTCTCTGGTGGTTGTCTGTCGGCAGTTTGCAAGTGAAGGTTCTCCGGTGAAGCGATTTCCAGCAGGGTTCCGAAAGTTCGTTCCATATTCCTTTGCCCCTTTTCGTATTTTCTGCCGATTATCTAGTAAATCATTTTTCTTCCCCAGTTTTTCGTATTTTCACAGTTGGTTTAGCCTTAGTCTTGTTGTTTTTTGATAAACTTGTGTGCCCTAGCCTTTATTGAGTCTGAATCCGTGGATGTTTTCGTCCGCTCTGTTCATGTCTTGAGATTTTCAGGATTTTGGCTATGTTTTTTGGCTGCTGTGACTTTCGATTTTTTCTTTTGTATCATTCTGAGGGATTTTTTGACCTTTCCTTCCCTAAATTCTGGGTTTTGCGTCTGATTGTGAAATGAAAAGACGGGGTGTCGAGATGAGTGGGACTGTCTCGACCCGACTTCAATTGTCTTGGGTGATGGCTTATCCGCCTCGTCCTTTTCTTTTTGCAAGATGCCTGGTAGTGATAGGTCGGGAAGTGATGATGATGACGATGTTCGCGGCTATGCTTTCGAGGAGGCTGAAGAGGTGGGCACCAGCTCTGGTGAGGGCGATGATGGTGAGAGTACCGAAGATGACATGGTTTTGGCTGAGCTGGCTCCGTCGTAATCCGTCTGCCTAAAAGCTGTTGTTTTTAAGGTGCCGAGAGGTCAGTCTGTCTCTTCGACTGCGGCTCCCGTAAAGTCAAAAAGAAAGCTTGGGAAGGAAGCCGCCAGGGCCAAAGGTTCTTCCTCTAAGGTTGCGGTGTCTGAGCCTAAAAAATCAAAACAGAAGAGGATATCCGGCGATGACGAGGATGAACCCAAAGACAGCAACAAGACTCCTAAGCCTCAAAACCCGGAAGCGGCCAGGGAAGATGAACCATTTGATTCTCTCGACAAGTAAATAGAGTCGGATTTGGCCGTGATCTGGCCTCGCCTTGGGGACCCCAAACTTTTCTCTGAGTTCAACATATCTTCCAGGTATCTTTTCTCTGGATTCAAGAAGGTAGCTAACCGAGCCGGTCGGAGACTGTAGAAAGATAGTCTGGTCTTGTTATATGATCATTTCACCACAGGCCTTAGGCCGCCCTTTGAGCCATTCTTTATTGATGTGATGTGGAGTCTGGTGGCTATCCCCTGCAATATCACCCATGGGGCTGTCAGGGTTGTGATGGAATTTGTCGTACTTTGCCGAACTCTGGGTTATGAACCTTTTCTTAAGGTTTCTTGAAATTTTACACCTTTAGCAAAGCGGCCACAAACTAAGCGGACTCCAGCAATTTCCTGGGGACCAGAGTGAAGAAATGCAGGCTGTTCCACTGGACTTTGAATAAAGTCCGCAGTTGGAACACGAGGGCTATGATGGTCCAATCGATGTCGGGGTGGCCATTTCCAAAGTTCGAGGTGCGCCCGAAGAACAGGTAGAACAAAATTGTCGTGTTTAAGACTTTGGATCATGTCGAATAGGAGCTCCTTGAAAAACTTCAAGAACTTCTTGGCTGGGATAAGGAGAGTGAGACTCAAAAAGAACTTTTAGTTGGTGGAGCTTGATTGACCTTAAGGCTTCCTTTTGTTGTGTAGCCGGGATCCCTGGGCCGATCAAAACTCAGCTAGTGCTGAAAGTATCCGCTCTGGGTACCTATGAGGATTGGCATGCCGAGTGTCATTTTGGGAAATGTTTTCCTACCAAATGTCCGACATGCAAAGGGATCGAGGCGTCGCGGCCTGCTTGTAATTTGCAGCTTTTTTTGTTTTTCTTTTTCGTCAGTAGCTTTACATTCTGTCCTCGAGTTCTGACCATTTTTCTAGTAGGTACAATAGTTCTCGCCAATGAAGACATGAATGCCATTATGACTCGGTTGAAGAATGAAAGGAAAGCTCGCCAGGAGCTATTAAATGCCAGCAAACCTATGGATCCTCCCCCTCTGGTGAGCATGGAGAATGTTTTGTCGACCGATGGCGCTTCTTCTGCGGCTCCTCTTAATGCTATGGCTACTGAGTGAGGTGCTGTTGTTTCGAGGGTTGCGAAACTTGCTGCGGCCACCAAAGCAAAGAGGAAAAGGCCTGCTAGGGGAAAGAATACTTGCCTGATAGATGAAGATGAAGAGCCGATCGACGCAGGTGGCGTATCTTCCCCCAAAAGGTCTAAAGCCAGCGGCGGCCAGAGCTCGGGCGACGTTGCTCTTGATTCTTCCAAAGCAGCTGAGGATGCTCAGGTCCCCCAGGGCATCGAGCCGCTCACTGCCACTATTGATCTGACCGAGAGTTCCATGAAGAGGGTCGTTGGCGAGGGCGAGCCATCTGTCGTGAGCCGGCGCAAAAAGGGACCGGTAAAAATAAAATTCCCGCTGGGTTAAGGGGAAACCGGCCCTGTGGCTGGACAATGATTTCTTGAAGTAGTCTATTATTTTGAGAATGATTGAGAGCTCTCTGCCACAATTGGCGATGTGGCCCCCACTACAAAATCTGAAGCTGAGACTGCCCGGTGCTCCTCAGTTGTTGGTCGGTCAGGGAATCGTTAATCGAATAGCCCAAACCGACGTGGTAGCTTCGACAGCATCTGCGGGGCCCCTTTCAAGCTTGTAACTCTTGTCTGAGGCGCTCAGTCTCTATGGTACTATGGCCAGCACGGTAACATATACTTTTTGTTTTTGAATTCCTGTTCCGTTAAATTTTCTAGCTCTGATCCCTTTTTCTTTTCAGGTTGCCACCAAATTGAAACAAGTCGAGTGGGCTTGTAACGAGGAGGTGAAATAGATGGTGAACCAGCTCGCTGAGATGCGAGAGAAGCTGACTGCTGAGGCAAGCCAGGCTAACGCAACTAAACAAAGGGAGAATGTTCTTCTGGCCGAAGTTGGTCGGCTTCTGTTGGAAATAAAATTTATGTTTTGATGATAATTCATCTTATTTATTATAATGTTATCTTAACCCCATTTGATGAAGTGCTGAATCCATCTGTTATAGTGGAAAGCTAAAAGATGTCTAGAACTGAATGTATAAGTTTCATTAGAGTCTGATTTATGTATAAGTTATATCAGACAAGCACTGTAATTATTAGTGTGTCGTAAAACTGAAAACTGGGAATCAATTAGAAAACTGGAATTCATCAAGACAAACAAACTGACCCGGATACACCTACTGAAGAAGGTAAGTTCGCTGAGAGTTACAGACTCAGTTGGCTTATCTAGAAGAAGGAAGAACTGAGGGACACAGACTCAGTTATTGAAGAATGAAGAACTGAGGGTTCAAACTCAGTTATGAAGATTAAAAGTCGAGACTGTAAAGTTGGAAGGCAAGATTGTGGTGACCTGAACTGACTTTATAGATCTTGTATGAAGACCTAAGAATCATAAGGACAATGAATTCTTAGATGATAAATGTATCATGGTGTACTCTGATTAAGTCAATTGTAATCAGATGAAAACTGGAGTACTGATATTTGAAGAAGAGTAAAATCTCAGTTAATGCTCCAAGTCAGTTAGGAAACTGATAAGTGAAAAACTGACAAGGAAACTCAGTTTTATAAGTCAGTCATCCAACAAACTGAAAGTACAATCGAACGTTGTGAAGAAAGAAATTTCATTGGATGAGTCACTGACACAGCAGGAACGGTCAGAAAATATAACCGTTGTGAGATATACAATTCAAATCAAAGCCAGATTAACGTTGGACTTCACACTATAAATAGAAGACTTTGCACCAACAAAAAAAAATAGAACAAGAGCATATACAAGATTTAACAAGCAATTTGTGCACTCTATTTGAATTGTTATCATCACTGAACTACAACAAGATCATATCTAGTATTTCTTCAAGTGTTCAAAGCTACAAAGAATTTATCAAGGATTCAACACTTTGAAGAACCACAAACAAGAATCAATTTATTGATTCTCAGCCCAACTTTGATTCTATTTCAAAGGTTTAGACTGTGAAGCAAACCGGGAAGGTTTTGTCAAGGACAGTTGTGACAGGCAGTCGGGTAGACTGTGTTTGTGGTGGTAGCTGGTGAAGAGGCAATCCTACCTCTAAGGACCAGTGGTTCAAGCATTTGGAGAGCAGCAATTCTACCTGTTCTACAATTGTTTAGATAGTGAAGCTAAGGATTAGCCAAGGACTATTGTTTAGGACTTTTTGTAACAGTTCACCTCAAGAAGTTCTAGTGGAATTTTCCTCCGCACCACAGGGGAAGAGAGGACGTACAGGATTACACCACCTAGAACCTCTATAACATCCGCCTCATATACTTTACGCATTTACTTATTTATTTAGCATTTACTTACAGCATTGTGATATTTGATTGTTATACATCTCACAGTCACAACTGACATTCACCAGAATTCACAACACTCAGTTTTCATAACAGAATAACAAGATCATTTTAAAGGCTAAAATTATATCCGCTGCCGGTTGACTCAGTTTCAGCTTAAGTCAGTTTGATTTAATCTCAGCTTAGTTAGCTCAACTCCACACAAGTTTTATCTGAACCATAATTTATTTTAAACTCAGCTTTTGGTGACAAGTTTATTCACCCGCCCCCCCGCCCCCCCTCTAAACTTGTGTTAGCCTTTCCAAGGGACTAACAATTGGTATCGGAGCAGTGTTTCTTTAACTATATATCATTTGCTCGTTATCCTCTAGTTGTTCTTATTTGAAAGCTAAGTTTAATCATCTGTCAGCTTTCACTTACTCACAATGGATAACAATCAATATGCAAGACAAATGCTTATGTGCAACATGGACAGATTTGACGAATACAAACATCGTATGCAGGCATTCCTAGCAGCTACTCATGATGAAATGATGGATGTACTCACTGATGCACCAATCCAGATCACTTACATGCAAACTGAAGGTGACAGACAAGTTCGAGTTCCAAAACCCAAATCTGAATGGACTAGTGATGATCGCAAGCGGAACAATCTCAACAATGTTGCCATGGACTTTATCCTCAGAACCCTTGACAGCAACATGTACTTGAAGGTGAAAGAATGCACAACTGCCAAAGAAATGTGGGACAAACTTCAGTTAGTTTGCGAAGGAACAGATTCAATCAAGGAAAATAAAATTTCCGTTGCAAAGCAAAAGTTTGAGAATTTCAAGATGAAATCTGGAGAAACCATTGATCAAATGGAGACAAGATTCAGTGCTATTATGGATGAACTAGATCTACTCAAGATTGAATACTCAAAGAAAGTCATCAACACCAGAATATTGAAGGCATTGCCAATGTGCTGGAAAATGAAGGTCACTGCCATGGAAGAGTCCAGGAGACTTGATGTAGAAGATTCATTCAAGATCTTTTCAGATCTGAAAGCTTATGAATTCAGTGAAGATTTCACAACCACATCTGCAATAATTAAAGCTCTGGAAGAACCAAAGACCACAGCACTCGCAGCAGCATCAAATGAGATTCAAGAAAACTCATCTAACAATATCCATGAATTGGATGAAATGGAAGAACAAATGGCTCTAATGTTGAACAGAATTCAAAGAATGAAGAGTGGACACCCAGTCACTCAAAAGTTCATCAAAAGGACTCCTGAAAAGAGAAAAGATGATGAATACCTCTGTTTCAACTGTAAGAAACCAGGACACTATAAAGCCGAATGTCCAGAACTGATCAAGAAGACACCACCAAGGAGAGTTCGTAGAAGAGCACTTCTTGCTGGAGATGAATCGGATTATGAAGCTGGTACTGAAAGATTGTCAGATGACACAGCTTTGATGGCACACATGGAAGATCCAAATGAGGTATGTGAATCAAACTCTAAATACTCCTCAGCTCAGATTTTCATGATGAATGCTTGTTCTTCGACTGCTGACTCCAATCCAAAAAATCTAGAATTAGAAGAAACTCTTGATGAATTGATGAATCAGCTAGTAACCATACAAGCTGGTTATGAATCAATCAAAGCTGAGAAAGAAAGTCTAATTCTTGAAGTTGAAAGATTGAAGTCTGAATTAAAAATGTTGAAACTGACTAAAACTGATAAAGGAAAGATTCAGCATCAGTCTACTGCATCAGCAGCAGCAACTGAATCGTTTGCTCAATCGAGTTCAATTACTGGATTCAAATCTGGAAAACCATATGGAGACAGAACTGGGTTAGGATTTTATACACAGCAATCTTTGAAGAATGGAACTAGTAAAACCGTTGGACTAAATACCAAAACTGGTATCAAGTTTGTAGTTGAGCAAGTTCCACTGGCTGAGAAAATTGCTGAACCAGTAAAGCCAGTGTCACACAGGATAAACCAGTTTTCTAAGAAGACAACTGGATCTACCCACAAAACTAAATCAAATGGTAGATCAGCTGTATTCAATGGAAACCAACACGGCAAATCAATTGCCAGATCCACAAAAACCAATAAAGTCAGGAACCAGAAAAATTACAATCAAAACAAATCCAAGAATGTCAATCATTCAAAGATTCACACATTTAGGGGGAAAGGAAGATTATATCCCTCTGATGATGATTGGAATTTTACTAAATTTGTTAATAAAACTGACAATGACAATCATTCCAGACCGAAAACGTATCACAAGTTTCAGTCCAAAACTCAGCAGAGAACTAATCACAGTTCTCAGCATAAGTCACAGTACAAAGGTCAATACAGACCTCAGTACAGAAGGAATGATGGTTATTACACCAGTTTTAATAACAAAAATCAACATGGAAACAAATTACAGTCAGAAGATCTAAGAAATCATATAAATAAGACACAGTCCAAACATAGATACTATGGGAGTGTGGCTTACATATATGAAAACAAGTGCAACAATATCCGAAGAATCCCAAAAGGATATATTCCCAGATTTGTACTGACAACTGACCCTCATGGACCCAAACTGAGTTGGGTACCTAAAAATTTCTAATTTTCATTGTAGGATATATGGTACTTTGACAGTGGTTGCTCTAGACACATGACAAAGAGCAAAGACTGTCTCAGTAATTTCGTTGAAAAGAATGGACCAAAAGTTAATTTTGGAAGCAAAGATAAACCAGGTTATACCAGAGGCTCTGGCACCTTAATCAGAAATGGGCTTACAATCAAGAATGTATCCTATGTTGAGGGACTACACTACAACCTACTCAACACAAGTCAATTTTGTGATATGGGATACAAAGTTACCTTTGATAAAGAATTCTGTGTTGTCGTCAGCGAATCAGCTTATCAAGTTGTCCAAGCCGGAAGAAGAAAGGAAAACATGTATGTGGTAGATTGGACAACAGCCGTCGCTGAAACTTGTTTGCTTGTGCATACCAAATCAGAGATCAGCTGGCTATGGCACAAGAAACTGAGTCATCTCAACTTTGATGACATCAATACACTTTTCAAGAAACAGCTAGTCATTGGACTGCCAGAGATATCATATAAGAAGGACAGCTTATGTGATGCGTGTCAACAAGGAAAACAAACAAAGGCAAGTTTCAAGACTAAGTCTCAGCATTCATCAAACAGACATCTAGAATTGCTACATATGGACTTATTTGGACCTATTACACCAATTAGTATCAGTGGAAAGAAGTATACATTGGTGGTAGTAGATGTTTTTTCAAGATATACTTGGGTAATCTTTCTAACCAAGAAAAGTGAAACCAAGCAAAAACTCACAGAACTTCTTAAAAGACTTCAGAATCAGAAAGGAGTTTCAGTTGTGAAGATAATATCTGATAAAGGAACTGAATTCCTCAATAGTGTGATTATAGAATATTGTGAAGAAAATGGTGTTTTACACCAACTTGCTGCCACAGGAACACCTCAACAAAATGGTGTAGCTGAAAGAAGAAACAGAACACTCAAAGAAGCTGGAAGGACTATGATTTGTGAAGCTAAACTACCTGAAAGATATTGGGCAGAAGCAGTAAACACGGCTTGCTATACTCAGAACAGAGCTCTCATGAACAATAGACATGAAAAGACTCCTTATGAAATTTGGAATGGAAGAAAACCAAATGTTTCATACTTTCACGCATTTGGAAGCAAATGTTTCATACACAATAATGGAAAAGATCAACTTCATGTTTTTCAACCCAAAGCTGATGAAGGAATTTTCCTAGGATATTCAAGTGTCAGCAAAGCATTCAGAGTATTGAATAAAAGGACACTCAAGCATGAAGAATCAATACATGTGGTATTTGATGAACCAAATTTTCCTGGTGAAACAACTGAAGACCGACCAGAACCAGTTCCTCAGTCTCAGTTACCAATCACACCAGAACCTATTTCAGCTGATGTTGGAAGACTACAAATTTCAGAATGTTCAGATCAAGATCAGCCTCAGTTTCCAACCACCCAACAATTTGAACAAACTCAATCAGATTCAGTTGAACAAATTCAAGAACCAGTTTTTGAAGAATCAGTTGAACAAAATACAAATCAGCAAATACAAACTCACACACATCAATGGATGAAAGATCATCCTGAAGAACAAGTTATTGGTGATACTCAAGCTGGAGTTCGAACAAGACATCAACTAGATGCAATGATAGCATGCTTTTTATCTCAATCAGAACCTAAAGAGCTTGAAGAAGCCTTAAAAGATCCAGTTTGGATATTAGCTATGCAAGAAGAACTAAATGAATTTGAAAGAAATCAAGTATGGGAACTGGTAGATAAACCAGTTCATGTAAATATCATTGGAACCAAATGGGTTTTCAGAAATAAACTTGATGAAGATGGAAATGTCATTAGAAATAAAGCCAGACTAGTAGCCAAAGGATACTCTCAAGCAGAAGGCATAGATTTTGATGAAACTTACGCACCAGTTGCAAGACTAGAAGCAATCAGACTTTTTCTTGCTTATGCAGCTCATAAGAAATTCAAATTTTATCAGATGGATGTTAAAAGTGCGTTTCTAAATGGAATTCTTGAAGAAGAAGTGTATGTTCAACAACCACCGGGATTTGAAATCAAGGATCAAACTGATAAAGTTTTCAGACTAAGGAAAGCTCTTTATGGACTTAAACAAGCACCAAGAGCTTGGTACGAAACCATGTCTCAATTTTTGGTAGATAACGGATTTATCAAAGGAACAATCGACAAAACATTGTTCAGGATGAAGAATGGAGAAGATACTCTACTTGTTCAAATTTATGTTGATGATATCATCTTTGGATCAGAAAATGAACAGCTATGTGAGAAATTTGCAAGTTTGATGAAAAGCAAATTTCAAATGAGTATGATGGGGGAATTAAATTATTTCCTAGGATTGCAAGTTAAGCAACTAGCTGATGGAATCTTCATTCATCAAACCAAATATACAAGAGACTTATCAAAAAGTTTGGTATGGAGAAATCTACTGGAATTTCTACACCAATGGGGACTAACATCAGATTAGATGAAGATAAAGAAGGTAGAGATGTTGATCAAACACTCTACAGAAGAATGATTGGAAGCTTACTCTATCTTACAGCAAGTAGGCCAGACATGTCTTTTACTGTCGGTGTTTGTGCAAGATTTCAGTCTAGACCAAAGGAAAGCCATCTCACAGTTGTAAAAAGAACCTTGAAATATCTAAAAGATACAGATGGAGTTGGTATTTGGTATTCAAAAGAAGGAGAATTCAAGCTGATTTCTTACTCAGATTCAGATTATGCTGGATGCAAAGTGGACAGAAAAAGCACATCAGGCACATGTCAGTTATTAGGAAATAGACTTGTGTCATGGTTTAGCAAGAAGCAAAACTCAATTTCAACTTCAACAACAGAAGCTGAATATATAGCAGCTGGAAGTTGTTGTGCTCAAGTTTTATGGATCAGACAGCAATTAAGAGACTATGGGATAGAAGAAGAAACAATTCCCATAATGTGTGATAACACAAGTGCAATTGCAATTACTGATAATCCAGTTTTACATTCAAGAACAAAGCACATTGATGTACGTCACCACTTTATAAGAGATCATGCAGAGAAGAAGGATATAACAGTTCTTTATGTACCTACTGAAGATCAGTTGGCAGACATCTTCACTAAGCCACTGGACAAAGAGAGATTTTCAAAACTAAGAACTGAGTTGGGAATAATCAAAGTCAGTTAAGCCAGAGATTTGTCAAGGGGATTAATCTTTGTTATGCTGGGTGCGCTCACTTAACAGACTAGTCATTGACATCAACAATCTCAAACTGACAAATTGGTGGAATTTGGCAAAACTGAAAATTTTGACAAGAACTGAATTATATTTAAAACTGACCTCAGCATCAGTTTTCATATTTGGTCAAAAGTTGATAAGATAGAATCAACAAGGGTTATATCGCATTAAATTGCCACAGTTCTTTTTGTCAGAACTTCGTGTGTACACCCCACGATTGTCAGAAGCAGTACATGTATCGGTTATCAAAACCATCATGGAATTTGAAAAGTTGTACCATTCAACCGCCAGAATATCCCACCTATTTATTCAATCTCTTTTCACACTAACATTTTTTTTTAAGAAAAACAGACTCTTTTCAAACCTACCCTTCAAAATCAAATTTCTCTGTGTTCACACTCAAAATGGCCACCGCAATTAATCCGAAAGATAGTCGTTTAATCACAGAGCTGGATGAACTAACACTCGAAATGTATGAAGCTATGTGTCAAAACACTCTGTTAGCTAGTTGTATACGAGATAAAATCAAAAAGCAACCAGGATTGAACAACCTTCTCGAAGTTTGCTTCAAAGAAAAACGAGATGTGGAAGGAATTTTGCAGTTTTGGCAAAATATGCGATTGATCAGGGACTCCTTAACTACTACAGTTCGTGGAGATCGCATTGTAATCAATGAAAGAGTCATGAGATCACTCTTTGGGTTCGCAAATACAGCAGCAACTTCAACAGAGTTAGCAACCCTACCATTGGAGAAAGAAGCTTTTCTCAGAATGATTACTTCGTCTACAGAACCAATCGTACCTGGGGTTCATGTCGACAAAATCAAGCCAGAATTTGGACACCTCAGCAGATGGCTCAGCAAACACGTCATTGGAAAATCCAAAGGGATTAGTATACTTTCGAAAGAAAATATTTTGCTAATGAACATAATCTGGGAAAACATTGAATTCAATTGGGCAGGTTATGTAGTCAATCAATTCAAAAAGCAATATTTTGCTGAATTAGAAAGTATGGCAAAAGCTCAAGCTGAAGGACAAGTAACTGATGACAGATTTCGACTGAAGAAAACTCTTAGTGGAATCATTCAGTTTTATTTGGAAAGAATCAAGGAAGGAAAGGAAGCAAGAGAAACTGTGACATCAAAGGAAATCACGGAAACAACTTTCCAACAGAAGGAAAACGGTCAACTGTGTCTCAGAAGCAAACTGAACACAGAGGGACCAAGCGAAAATCAGTATCCACAGAAGAAAGATCAGTTGTAAGATGCTTGTACCCTGAAATCTCAAGTGAGATAGCACCTACTGAGGGGGAACAACAATTGACAACTGAAGATACTCAAGAGGATGTCATTGCTAACCTCACTTCTCAAACACAACAGCAGTCAGTTCAACAATTGGCACCAGTCTTTGAAGCTGACAAAGTCATAAAGCTGATGAAAATGAAACTTCAACCAGAAGATTCTCGTGATGCAAGTTTACAGATTGAAGAAAAATCACTCTTGGAGAAATTGGAAGTAAGAGATCTTTACTCTCTGTTTCCCATTAAGGAATTTCTGGACAATTGTTTCAAAAGATTCACTGAGTTAGCAAAAAGAAGAGAATCAGGCACATCATCTAAAGACAGTTCACAGAAAAAGGATGATGACGATCATGATAGGCCAAGAAAAGCAGCTGATGATACTACAGTTTTGCAAGCAATCACTCAATCACAACATCCAGTCACGCAAACTGTACCACAGCAACAAGCATTGTCTGTTGAAAACCAGACAAATGTCAATCAGCAAGCAGGTGATGAAATCAGACAACTGATGGTTATTGATACTCAGGACAAGGATCAAGTGGAAGCTACATATGATCCCTCTGATTTTCTATCTAAGGAAGAATTGGCCAAAGTTCATGACAACTTGAAAATAGTACTCAGTCTAAGAGATACACAGAATGGTCTCTTATCAAACATCTCTGAATATCTTGATTACAGAACTAGAACTGATGTTTCGGTTCATGCAAGACTAGAGATGATTCACAAAGCAAGTTCAAGTTCTGCTTCGGAAATTGTTTTACTCAAACAACAATTTGAAGATTCAACCGCTACAGATAGAGAAACTCATGCTCAAGCTCATTGGCATATTAATCAGCATATCTACGGGTTAGAAACTCAACTCAAGGAAGTACTTGATTCTCAACGACAAATTTCAGAAGATCAAAAGGCAACCCATGCCCTGGTAGATCAGTTATATGATGCCAAAAAGGGGGAAGCTGAAGAAGAAAAGCTGAAATTACTCAAAGAAATGAAGAAACTTGAAGAAGAACTACAAAGATACAGATCAGATCCTAAATTTTTGAAGAAAGAGTTAACTGAAGATCAACTTATTGCAAAATACAATCAACCTGGAGATAGAAGAGTTACTCTTACAAAGGATCTGTGGACGCAGTTTGTCAAAGACTACAATCCTATCAAAGCCAAGTACAAGGATAGAACATTCGAAGAATCCTTGAACTACTTTCTGTCTGATATTTACTCAAAGCAAAAGATTGCACAACATAAGAAGAATCGAAGGATTGAAGACAAACTGAAGATCAAAGATAAGGCTGAACAAATGAAAGCCGACATAACAGAATTTGAAAAATACTATCTGGAAGACTCAAGCTTACCCAAGCTAATTCAATGGAGAAGATGGAAAGAAAGTAGTCAAATTGACTACAACAAGACCTTTTCAAAGGAAGACTCCAAACTTGAAGAAGATTTTCGTCTGTATGACAAGACAAAAAGATATGATTTAGTTATGCAAAAAGCTAAGAAGAAGCTCAGTCTTTAATCATAGATATTTGAACAAAACCAGTTTAGTTATCCAGTTTTTGCTCATTCTATTGAAAACCAGTTTCCAGTTTTACAGTTTTTATTATTGTATTGATCTTTAAGCTTTTCTTTTAGGGAGAGTTTTGGCATCATCAAAAAGGGGGAAATTGTTGGAAATAAAATTTATGTTTTGATGATAATTCATCTTATTTATTATAATGTTATCTTAACCCCATTTGATGAAGTGCTGAAGCCAGCTGTTATAGTGGAAAGCTAAAAGATGTCTAGATCTGATTGTATAAGTTTCATTAGAGTCTGATTTTTGTATAAGTTACATCAGACAAGCACTGTAATTATTAGTGTGTCGTAAAACTGAAAACTGGGAATCAATTAGAAAACTGGAATTCATCAAGACAAACAAACTGACTCGGATACACCTACTGAAGAAGGTAAGTTCGCTGAGAGTTACAGACTCAGTTGGCTTATCTAGAAGAAGGAAGAACTGAGGGACACAGACTCAGTTATTGAAGAATGAAGAACTGAGGGTTCAAACTCAGTTATGAAGATTAAAAGTCGAGACTGTAAAGTTGGACTTCAAGCAAGATTGTGGTGACCTAAACTGGCTTTATAGATCTTGTATGAAGACCTAAGAATCATAAGGACAATGAATTCTTAGATGATAAATGTATCATGGTGTACTCTGATTAAGTCAATTGTAATCGATGAAAACTGGAGCACTGATATTTGAAGAAGAGTAAAATCTCAGTTAATGCTCCAAGTCAGTTAGGAAACTGATAAGTGAAAAACTGACAAGGAAACTCAGTTTTATAAGTCAGCCATCCAACAAACCGAAAGTACAATCGAACGTTGTGAAGAAAGAAATTTCATTGGATGAGTCACCGACACAGCAGGAACGGTCAGAAAATATAACGGTTGTAAGATATACAATTCAAATCAAAGCCAGATTAACGTTGGACTTCACACTATAAATAGAAGACTTTGCACCAACAAAAAAAATAGAACAAGAGCATATACAAGATTTAACAAGCAATTTGTGCACTCTATTTGAATTGTTATCATCACTGAACTACAACAAGATCATATCTAGTATTTCTTCAAGTGTTCAAAGCTACAAAGAATTTATCAAGGATTCAACACTTTGAAGAACCACAAACAAGAATCAATTTATTGATTCTCACCAACTTTGATTCTATTTCAAAGGTTTAGACTGTGAAGCAAACCGGGAAGGTTTTGTCAAAGACAGTTGTGACAGGCAGTCGGGTAGACTGTGTTTGTGGTGGTAGCTGGTGAAGAGGCAATCCTACCCTCTAAGGACCAGTGGTTCAAGCATTTGGAGAGCAGCAATTCTACCTGTTCTACAATTGTTTAGATAGTGAAGCTAAGGATTAGCCAAGGACTATTGTTTAGGACTTTTTGTAACAGTTCACCTCAAGAAGTTCTAGTGGAATTTTCCTCCGCACCACAGGGGAAGAGAGGACGTCAGGATTACACCACCTGGAACCTCTATAACATCCGCCTCATTTACTTTATGCATTTACTTATTTATTTAGCATTTACTTACATCATTGTGATATTTGATTGTTATACATCTCACAGTCACAACTGACATTCACCAGAATTCACAACACTCAGCTTTCATAACAGAATAACAAGATCATTTTAAAGGCTAAAATTATATCCGCTGCCGTTTGACTCAGTTTCAGCTTAAGTCAGTTTGATTTAATCTCAGCTTAGTCAGCTCAACTCCACACAAGTTTTATCTGAACCATAATTTGTTTTAAACTCACTTTTGGTGACAAGTTTATTCACCCCCCCCCCCCCTCTAAACTTGTGTTAGCCTTTCCAAGGGACCAACAGCTTCATTCTGAGAACTCGAATCTTTACAAGAAGGTTCAATCAGCTGTGGATCATTAGAAATCTGCCGAGTCGGAGAAAGACAAAGTCCTTGCTAAGGTGACGGAGGCCTATGAGCTCGTTGACAGATTGAAGAGCGAGCTGAGCCGAATTTGAGGCCGCTATCGCCGACATTGCCGGTAAGTTCAAAGATGCTTTGTTGGATGGGTATGATCAGGGATTCTATCATGTGGTGAGGTACCTTAAGGAGTTTTATGAAAATGCTCCAGATCTTGAGACCCTGCCGGACCGGCTGACGATGGATCAAGACGACCCTGAGTTGAGAGCATTCCCCTTTAACTTTCCCTATTGTTGGTCCTCTTGGAAAGGCTAACACAAGTTTAGAGGGGGGTGAATAAACTTGTCTCCAAAAAAACTAGATTATAACAATTAATGTTCAGTTTTAACTTGTGTCGAGTTAAGCTAATCCGATTGTGTTTAGGACACCTATTCAATAGTTAGATCGGTATCTTTCAAATTCATAGCTCTAAACACATTGTAGTAGAGAACATTCACGGTAATGCCTGTGTCTACACATATTTGCCTTGTCAGATTCTTGTTGATCACTGCTTATATTACTAACCCTTCATTGTTGATTACCAATGGTAGTGAATCCTTAGGACCATAAGTCACTTCTCCCAACATTCTTTGTCTTTTATTCGATTCAATAGAAGCAGTAGACTAGCTACAGCTTGTGTCTCCAGTTCTGCTTGTGCTGTTCAGCCCTCCTGAGATCGTGTTGATCGTGTTCACGGGGGGTTATCCATCTGACCGTCAGGGTCTGGTCAGTGGTCTCTTCTTCTTTAAAACTCACCTCGATTCTCTCTGTCGTTGTCGCGGTTCGGCCCGATGAAACCAATATACGACCTCATCAAGATTTCCTTCCATAAATGCAGCATCAATATCTCTAATCATGTCCCTATAGTGTTCTGAGTCTGTTGGTCCCAGAGAGGGGTAAAACTATAGTCAGAGGGGGGTGAATGATTATAGTGGAGATTCAAAAACTTTTCTTATATTTAAAAGCTTTTGGGCAGCGGATAAGTCCCTTCTTTAAATGATAGTTCAAAGTAGATTATGCAATCACAGATATAGAATGCAATGAAATAAAGTGCTGTAAAGTAAATTGCTGAAAGTAAATAGACACAAAGGCTTATAGTGGTTCAGGGTGGTGTAATCCCTTAATCCACTCTTTTCCTGTGATGATTGGAGGAATTCACTATTGTTTTCACCGATACAATAGCACGATTGTCTTTGGCTACACAAGCTTAACAATCTGCATGACTATCACTCTTTCGCTTTAAAAGCTCCAGTGACTCAGTCTCTATCACTGCTTCTTGAGAACAAATCTTTCAGCAGCTATCACAAATGTTGCAACTCCTTCTCAGATTCCTTTGATTCAATTGTTTCAGTTGATGTGAATTAAATTCACAGACTTATGATCAATCTCAGTGCTTGATGTGGAATTTGAATTATGTTTGCTGAGTTGATCTCTAGATATTTCCTTTAAGTACAGATAGAAGGCTTTTCAAATTGACTGAGTTTCAGCTTGTTTCATATCAGATTCAGTTGTTGTTTTTCTTTTCTGTCAATGCCTTCTATTTATAGCCTTGATAATCCTTGATTTGAATTTCCATCCGTTGGCTATTTAATGTGGAGAATAATCCTTGATTTTATTCTTGATTCCCCCTAATTATATTCTCCTTGATTTCAGTGATCGGATTTCTTCAAACGTCTATCAGAAAATCCGTCCTTGATTGATCCTCAATTGATTGTGCATTTAATGCTTGATCTTCATAGTATGAAATCCAAACAAGTAAAGTTTAATTGGCATTTCCCTGAACGGTTAAGTGATCTTCCTGCCTTAGCCATCTTAGTTCTTCCTTTACTGCTTTCTCTTTACTCAGCCGATAGTCAGATCATTTTGCCGGTTTACTGCTTTGTTATTTTCTTTGATCTTTCAGGTACTTCTTGTACTTCACTGATCCTTAATTGGGATGAGGTCAGTATACACCATATTTGACAATGTATTCCATCATTTAGATTATAACTTAGACTTATCCAAGGTCATCACAGACTTCCTTGGTTATAAGTCGGACCATAATGTCTTCATGCTTCTCTGCTGGTACTTGGCTGGCTTCACTCTGTCGGATTACTGTTTTACTTTGTCATCCTACCAACTAGTACAATACCTGTCTGACTCAACTTATACAACATGTCAGACTCTAAGTAAAGACTTATACATAGAATTCTAACTTATTTCAGACTTTCTATAACAGCTAGTATGACCATCATCTAAACATAATACAATGTTCCTAACAGAGTCATGACCCACATCCTTGTGATACTTGCAAAATTTGTTTGGGTCCTTTTTGTCCCTTGGCCCCCTCATGGGGGGTGGGACCTTGGCTATGCCCTTCCTTTCCATTATTGCGAGAACCTACTCTCGAGATCTGTTCAAAGGGATGAAGTCTATTACCACCATGACTTTTAGCATTTCTCAAGTTTATCCCTGGCCTCAGCAATGTGTGAGTCAGCAACTTAAGATTCTTGAATAGACCATATTGTTCTTGTCGGTTCATTCTCCCCATAGGGTTGAAGAATTTTATCATGTAGTTGAAATCTTCTTGTTGTTCTCTGGGTAAATCTTCTAGTCCTTTTGCAGAGAGGGGTATGGCTGAACTTGATCTGTTGGTTTTGCTGGATCCAGTATTTTGCTTAAGAGATGAATGTTGTCTCTTAACTTCATTGTAAATTTTGCCCATTTTGGTTTTCATCTTCCCATCCTTATAGCTTAGACAATCTGCCCACACTTCATCTTGCATTTTATTTGGATACAGACCATCTTGGACTCTGAATATCTCTCTCACATTTTCTATTAATTCAGCATCATATTCTTGCCTGTTTCTGTGGGTTGTGAAAGTTCTTTTCTTTCCAGCATATCTTGAGCTACTGCTAACCCTGCTTGTGCTGGATCTGTGTTGACTTGTTGATCCTCTTTGCTGATTGGATCCCGGTCTTAATTTGCTGTCTTCCTGATTTATCTCTATCATCATCTCTTCTCTGGATAGGATGAGGGAATCCAATGCAGGGTTCATTTAGGGTTTTTTCTTTCTCATCTCTGGCCTTTCTCAGTTGTTCTTCAACTTCATTTTGAATTCTGATTTCTCTGTCCCTAGCTCTTAGCTGCTCCTTAGTAAAATTTGAGGGTCTAAGTGTTGATCCTTCTTCAGGTTTATCTTTTCTTTCCCCCTTTTTGGCAGCATCATCCCTTTGCTATAGTATGATGATATGTGTAGCTTCAGCTGTACCAATCAGAGTATCCAGTTTGGACTCAATGGATGTAAATCTTGCGTCATGATCAGTCACCTTCTCGGTTACACTTCGAAATCTGGTGCCAAAAGTAAATGCTATGGACTCATTTTCTTGAGAGATATGATGTCTAAGTCCTGCAATATTGTTGGTGATATTGAGGTTTAACTGTCTCAACAAGTCACCTTGTCTTTGTACAATAATATTTTGTGCATCAATGTACTCAACAACAGCCTGAAATCTTCTCTCTATAGAGTGGCTTTCATCTTTAAATGCCATAGTCATAGATCTGAGATACATTGCTTGTTGTTCTAGTTCCTCCGCCAATAGATCTGCTGCCTTTTCAAAGGCCTCGTTTGGTATGCCAGTAGTCAGTTGAGTAATTTTGTGGTGGATATCAGCTGAGTCTGGTTCAATTTGATGTCCTCTGTCTTGGAGGTGCACAGTTGGAGGTACCTCAGCTGATTCTTGGTGATGTGCTGTCGTTTGAGTAACATCTACACCAGCTTCTACTTCTTTAAGTACTTGGGTAGATGTAATTTCTAGAGTAACATGCTCTATTGTTCCCCCTTGCTCATTGCCGGAAATTGTCTTGACTGGAGTGCCAGCAGCTGAGCCAGTGTCTAACACTGTTGTTGGTTCAGCTGCAGTGTCAACTGAAGGTTGTGGAGCATGGAAAGGCAGTGGAGCCGGCTCAGTTGTATTATCAGCTTCTATAGTTTGCTGATCATTTTGTGGTGCTGATGGAGCTGCCTTAGCTGGTGGTGTATTCTGTGATGATCCTTGAGGCTGCAGGAATGAACTTAAGAGTATGTTGTCATCAATTGCATCAGTTGTTTGTTCAAGCTCCTTGTTTTGTCCATCATCACCATGAGGATCATTACCACTATCATCATTATGATCATCACCATCATCATTCTCATGGTCATCTCCATCATCATCCGACTCACCACTGTCTTTGTTAGAGAATTGGGGCAGTTTTGATTTTGCCGCATGAACCATGTCCCAGAGTGGGGATTCATCAAGTACACCAACCAGGGTTGTGATCCCCAGAAAATCAAAGAACCAAGCTTCTTCAGCAAGCATGTGTTCTGAATCTTGAAGCTGAATTTTGGAATCACCTTCTTTCCATTCAAGACAGGCAGCCCTTCTATCATCAATATCATTGGCAGATATCTGAGCTGGTTCTTCTGGAGCCTCCTCATCATCTCCAGTTTCTCCTTCAACTTCCTCATTTTCAAGTTGATCATCCTCACTACTACTTTCTTCCTCTTGTTGTTCTGCCTCTTCTTCTAATTCCTCTTCTTCTTCTTCATCTATTAACTTTCCAAACTCCTCTTTGTCCAGATTTCTTTGAACTTTATTTTTCTTTCTTTGTCCAGATATGTTTCTGCTAGGTTGCTTTCTCTTCCCTCCTCCTGCTTTCTTTGTCTGTTTGACATAGGTAAACATGACTTTGGATTCATGAAATTTATGGAGTTTGATTACTGGTACTTTCAGACACTGCATGAGATAGTGGAGTTGAATTCCATAGGATTTCTTGACCCAGAAGATCCCTTTTTTTCTTCTTCCCTTCGGCAAGGCCCTTTTTCGCAGCATTGACCTCACCTTGGATCTGTTCTTTGAGTCTTTGGAAGAAGTAGTTTGCCCAATTAAACTCCAGACTGTTATAGATGATTCCGATAGGACGCATTCGAACCTCTGTCATGGCATTGTTTGCCCCTAGCTTGCCTTCAATTGTCTTACCAATTAGGGCACTGAATTCATTGAAGGGTTTCTTCAAAGCAGATTTGAGACAGTTAAGTTTCTTAGAACTTGGGTTTTCCGTTTTGGCGATTGTTACCCAGAAGTCATACAAGTTTTGTGGTACCAAGGCTGCTTTTGTTTGACCTTTATTAGAGAGTTTGAGGTGTTTGTGAATTACCTTTACTGTAATGACCACTTATGTACCGTTAACAGATGCAACGATCTTGTCTTCACTCATTTCGTCACTTTCATCAGCAAGGAGCCTAGAAATGAACTTTGCAGATTTCCAAAAGGAGATAAGGTTTTCATAACAAACATCTTTGATAGGAGGATTGAGGAAGGTCAGCAATCCCAGATTTTTGCATCCATCTTCCAATCTTTTTGCTTCTTCGTCATTTCCGCATAGCTTTAAGAAGTGTTCTTCTTGAAAGAACTATCCAGTGGCAATCGATTTCTCATATTGTTTTACAGTTTGAGTGTTTGAAGAGGATGGAGCCATTGTTTGAGTAAAATTGAGATTTTGTGAAAAAGCTTTGATTATGCAGAGACAATAGGGTTTAAGATTTGCAAGAGAGCATAAAGATTTCTGAAAAATCTCTAAGTGTGGTTTAAATAGGATGATTTTTTGTAGTGTGAACGTGGCTGAATATGAAAGGATTTTGTGACGTAATGACGTGATTTTATGTATATAAATCACGGTATTTGAGTGTAGTGGGGGAGTTGATTGATGTAAGTAATGATAAATCCTGGGAATCGAGGCGTTTGTAATTCAAAAAATAATTTAGTTACCTCCACGATTATAAATTGATCTCCACGTGTGTAATCTTCCACAGTATAATCCTCCATTACTTCTTGATTTTCCATGTGTATATAGCTGATTTAGTTCACACTTTAGTTTGCTGTTGACTCCAATATATATTTCGGTGGAGTGACTTGGCTGGTCACTTGGCCGGTGTAGTGACTTCTTTACTGAGCTGATGTATACAACTATTCCTAACAATCAGTGCAATTAACTTCGCTGAGTACCAGTGCCTTACCTACCAAAGGAGCTCACCCGTAATGGCAACGGTTCAGTCAGCTGGTGAATTTACTTAGCTGATTACTCCGGTTAGCTGCTCCTTTGAACTTAGTCAATTTCTATCATTCCCAACTCAGTTCTCAACTTGCTGAATCTTTCATGACTGAGTGGTTTTATGAAAATTTCAACCAGTTGATCTTCAGTTGGTATGTATCTTAGAATTACATATCCGTTTTCAACATGATCTCTGATAAAATGATGTCTCACATCAATATGTTTTGTTCTTGAGTGTAGTACTGGATTTTCTGTGATAGATATTTGATTGAGCTAAAATTTACCCCATCAAAAACAATTTATAAAGACTCGAAACCGTGGGCAAACTAACTCTCTAACCGGCAGTGTACCGGGTCGATTGCTAGAATAGCTACAGGAATACGAGGTTGAACCCAAGGGAAAAGTGTTTGTGAGTACCAAAGCGAGCGTGTTACTTAGTCTAGGTGATCAATCTTTTTAAAGTGCTTGTTTACTACAACGACACTAAAGTGATTTCTACTAACGAGTCTAAAGATAAAAAAGGAAGAAAGAAGATTAACTACTCGGTTTTTAACGTTATACTAAGGGACATAGCCGAACCATGATCAAAGTAGCTAGTTTCAACCCTAAGGGTAGACAAAACCGGGAGTGTGCATTATAACAAACAAACTCTCGCATTCAATTTCACGGGTACGTACTCCTAATTCCGGTGCTAAGGTCTGAACAACTCTCTCCTAACACCTTATGCCATGTTAACTACCCTTCCCTAAAGAATATTCACTAACAAGACAAGTTATGCACTAGAGCCGCTTAAACGTTAAAACGAGTAACCTCGCATTGGGTTCGAGCTTAACAACTAAGCCGAGTCTATGTGTGTGATTACTAAATTGTTAAGGTTGATGTGTGTAAGGTTGATGTGTGTGATTACTAAATTGTTAAGCTTACATATGTAAGGTTGATGTGTGTGATTACTAAATTGGGTGTACAATCCACATCTTCCCGCAAAATACATATGTAAGGTTGATGTGTGTGATTACTAAATTGGGTGTACAATCCAATCTAGCGATGTTATAGCAAGTTCTAAGACGTGAAACAAGCCAGATTAAACAATAAAAAGCACTACCCACTCCCAATTTCATCACCCAATGAGTGATTTCACCAAATTTCACATGATTAGACTATGAAAAGGGATTAGCTACTCATTACACTAGTTAAAACATAAAAGAAACAGTAAATTAAAGACATAATAATTGAAAGAGAGAAGAAATATACCATTAATTTGAAGAAATTCGAGTTTGAGATCCAAAAGTACAAAATAGAGAACTAATTAAAAGATGATGTCTTAGTGTTTAGAGTACAAATTTGAGCTAGAAAATCGAAAGATTAAGCTAAGATTATACAGATTTAAGCTAAGAGAGTGTATTCTAAGCTATTACAAAATTCGAGCTAAAGGGGGGTAGGGTTTTGCTAAGAGAATGATTATTCTTCAAGAAATGGTTCAAGGGGGGGTATTTATAGGTGGGGGAAAATCTGCAGATTAAGATCTTCAAACGCGTGTTCCGGTGCTGTAAACCGGCGTTATACTTTGTCAAACGCGCGTTTCGCATAAGGCAAACG
Organism: Gentiana dahurica var. dahurica; assembly: GCA_024500145.1. Lineage (NCBI taxonomy): Eukaryota > Viridiplantae > Streptophyta > Magnoliopsida > Gentianales > Gentianaceae > Gentiana > Gentiana dahurica. Next base: position 69,405,153 of record CM044903.1, read on the forward strand.
TGCGTTTCGCTTCATTTCTGGGTAGGTCTTGCTTGTTCTTCAACTGAAACGCACGTTTAGGGCAGTTTGAAAAGCGTGTTTGGGGCAGGTGAACTCTGTTCAAACTTGTGCTCTTGAAACGCCCGTTTGGGGGGTTCAAACGCGCGTTTGAACCCCATTTGTTCCAAAACCTCTTCTTTTCTCCCTTTTTGATCACCTATATTGCCTCGATCATGCTTCTCACCATGAATCCTCACCTTCCGGGTCCTCAAGACGCTAATACCCTACAACATCTTGAACAACCAAAACCACCAAACAATTCCGGAGGGTAAAAGTGCTCGAGAATAGGGTTAATATCAACAGAAAAGGGGTAATAAGCCATCAAAGTGACGGATTTACTCCCCGTGCTATAAACTCACGATAACACCCCGAAAATGGTCTAAACCATCAAAAAAACATGCTAAAAGTTTGGTAAACGGAGGTAGACAATGCACCGGAATCACATAAAGTTGACTCCCATCAATATTGCACTTGTGTTGTCACACATTATTGAAAATGTCTTTTCCTCCATTCCATAGTCTCTTAGCTGTTGTCTGATCCATAGCACTTGTGCACAACAACTGCCTGCTGCTATATATTATGCTTCAACTATTGATGTGGATATAGAGTTTTGCTTTTTGCTGAACAATGATACTAGTCTGCTGCCTAGCATTTGACAGGTTCCAGAGGTGCTTTTTCTATCTATCTTGCATCCAGCATAGTCAAAGTCTGAATATGATATCAATTTGAATCCTCCATCTTTTGGATACCAAATTCCAACATTGATGGTTGTCTTCAAGTATTTGATTATTCTTTTGGCTGCTAGAAGGTGAGATTCATTTGGTTGAGCTTGAAATCTTACACATACTCCTATTGCAAATGCTATATCAGGTCTACTTGCAGTTAGATAGAGTAGAGATCCAATGATTCCTCTATAGAGCTTCTGATTAACATCCTTTCCACTTTCATCTTTTCCTAGCACACATTGGTGTATCTGATCTGCCACTTGTGTCCATACCATACTTGTGTATCAAGTCTTTTGTGTATTTGGCTTGATTGATAAATATGCCATCTTTCATTTGTTGTACTTTTAGACCAAGAAAGTAATCTAATTCTCCCATCATGCTCATCTGAATTTTGCTTTTCATTAAGTTTGCAAATTTCTCACATAGCTTCTCATCTTCTGATCCAAAGATAATGTCATCAACATAGATTGGACTAACAAGGTGATTGTTCCTTCCTCTAGCTTGAAGAGAGTCTTATCAATAGTTCCCTTGTTGAATCCATTGTTGATCAGAAATTGTGATAGTGTTTCATTCCAGGCTCCGGGTGCCTGTTTGAGTCCATAAAGTGCCTTCTTGAGCTTGTACACTTTATCTTCTTTCCCTCTGAGTTGAAAACCAGGAGGTTGTTCCACATATACCTCTTCTTCCAAAAGTCCATTCAGAAATGCACTCTTGACATCCATTTGGTAAACTTTGAAGTCTTTATGGGCTGCAGAAGCTAGAAAGAGTCTGATTGCTCAAATCTTGCTACTGGGGAAAAGTTTTCATCATAATCTATTCTTTCTGCTTGAGAGTAGCCTTTTGAAACTAGACTTGCTTTGTTTCTGACAACTGTCCCATGTTCATCCATCTTGTTTCTGAATACCCATTTTGTTCCAACGATATTAGCCATGTCTGGTCTGTCAACAAGTTCTCAGACCTCATTTCTCTCAAATTCATTTAGCTCTTCTTGCATGGCTGTAATCCAATCAGCATCTTGAATCGCATCATCTATAGTTTTGGGTTCCACCTGTGATAGAAAACATGTTAGCATATTCTCTAGTTGTCTTCTGGTTCTGACTCCTGTGTGAATGTACCCAATGACTTGTTCTTCAAGATGGTCTCTTAGCCAGTTGAGGTCAGGTTGAAGCTGCTCTTGAATTGGTGCTTCCACAACTTTAGTTTGTGCATCAACATCATGCTCTTGTGTTTGTGCCTCTTGAATTGTGTTGCCTGGTGCATCATCTTGATTGCCAAAGGTGTGATTCATAATGGTAGTTGGTACTGTTGTATTCATATAAACTTGTCTTTGTGCTGGTTCTTCTTCATCTTCTTGAAGGCTTTCACCATTTGTGTTTGGTTCATCAAAGACTGCATGAATTGATTCTTCAATCACTAAAGTTCTTTTGTTGAGTACTCTGAAGGCTTTGCTTGTGTCTGAGTATCCCATAAAGATTGCTACATCAGCTTTTTCATCAAAAAAAAACATTTAGATCCAAACATATGCAAATGTGAAATGTTAGGTTTTCCTCCATTCCATATTTCATATGGAGTTTTTCCATGATGTTTGTTGATGATTGATCTGTTTTGAGTATAGCATGCTGTATTTGCTGCTTCAGCCCAAAATCTCTTTGGTAAGCATGCTTCTTCAATCATTGTTCTGACTGCTTCTTTGAGTGTCCTGTTTTTTCTTTCAGATATACCATTTTGTTGTGGAGTCCCTGCTGTTGATAGTTGATGCAATACTCCGTTTTCTTCACAGTAGGTTCTGATAATTTCATGTAGAAACTCTGTGCCTCTATCTGATCTGATCTTGATGATCTTCAATTCTTTTTCATTTTGAATTCTTCTTAGCAAATCTGGCAGCTTTTTGAGTGTCTCTCTTTTCTTGTTCATGAATAAGGTCCAAGTGAATTTGGAAAAGTCATCCACCACTACTAGAGTGTACTTCTTTCCACTCACACTTACTGGTGTGACTGGTCCAAAGAGATCCATATGCAACAGATGTAAAATTCTTGTTGTTGATTGAGAGGGCTTTGACTTGAAAGAGCTTTTGATTTGCTTTCCTTTTTGACATGCATCACAGAGACTTTGCTTCTTGAATGTGATCTCTGGTAGGCATCAACTAACTTGTTCTTTGAAAGTGTGTTGATGGTTTTGAAGTTGAGATTATTCAATCTTCTATGCCAAATCCAGCTGGTAGATTGTTTATTTTTGACAAGCAAACATGTTTCTGCTTTTGTTGTCTTCCAATCTACCACATACATGTTGTCTTCTCTTCTTCCCGCAAGTCCAACTGTGTTGGTTTGGCAGTGGATCACCTTGCATCCTTCCTTGTTGAAATGCACATTCTAGCCTTTGTCACAGAATTGACTGATACTTAGCAGATTGAAATTCAGCCCTTTAACATAAGCTACATTTTGAATCTTCAAAATGTTTTTGAGCATTATGCCTTCCCCCTAAATTTTTCCTGTGTTTTCCTTGCCACCAAATGTTACTTTGGGTCTATCAAAGGCTTTAAAAGAAATCAACTATCTCTTTTACCCTGTCATGTGTCTGGAACATCCACTGACTATGTACCAGACATCCTACAAAACAATTTAAGTATGTTTAGGTACCCAACACTGTTTGGGTCCATGCTTGTTAGCAGTCATGCCTCCTACTCCAAGTGTATATCCAAACGATCTTCTTTTTGGATAATTGAATTCATCAACTTCATAGGTATAAGGCATGGCAGAATAGCTTCTAATATTTCGACTAAAGGTATTCTGATACTTTTCTCTACTTTTTGGTGCATTTGCATCATTTTTCACTCACCAATATGCAGGAGAAAACTTATTTCCATACTGCTTCTTGTGTCCAGGAATATACCTTGGTTGGCTTTTCCTAAACACATGATGCATAGCATGAAATGGTTTCTTCTTGTATTTTGAGGGTGCAACATTCCAATCATCTTTTGAAGGGTAAAGTCTTCCCTTACCTTTCAGTAAGACTCTACTTTTAATTGGCTGGTATGATGATTCACTCGGCTGTTTCACTGCACTGGGTATTGACTTCACCGGTACAGGGTGAGTGGTTGAAACTATGGTCTGTCCTTTTCTGAATTTAGGTCCAGTCTTGGTCCTTGATTCAGAATTGTTTTGGCCATTGTTTCAATCCTCATCCTGACTGTTGCAGCCAAGACCAGATCTAGATCCAAACCTTTTTGAGAGTTTGTAAGCTGATGCAATTTGAGGTGTAGTGGTGTTCTTAACTGGTAGGGATATTTTCTCAGCTGGTCTGTCAACATCAAATAAGTGATCATCTGCTGCTTGTTGATCAATTGGGTAAATTTCCTTACTAGTTTGTTCAGCTTTCACTTCATCCAGTTCTTTCTTTAATCTTTTATTTTCCTTTCTCAGATTCTCACATTCTTGTTTCAAAATTTCATGATTTACTTGAATTTCTTCAAATTTACTCATAAGATTTTGAATTAAATTTGAAGAATCTAAGGGGAGAATAGAAGATTGTGCAGTGTCAGATGTGGATGCATTAGATGATGAGTATGAGCTAGATGTTACCTCAGTTTCATTTGATTCTTTAGCCATGAGGCATAAGTAAGCCTTTTCATTGTCTGAGCTGTCAGCTTCATCATCATTAGAATCATTTTCGGATGATTCTTCATTCTTTTCACTGCTAGTTTCAGCTTTGAGTGCCTTCTTGTTCTTTCTCTTTTCAGTTGTCTTGTACTTCTTCTTATCCTCATCTTTTTCTTCATGGCAATCAGCCTTGAAATGACCTTTCTTTTTACAGTTGAAGCATCTGTATTCATCATCCTTTTTCTTCATGTCTTTGCTTGAGCTTGACTTCTTGTTTGATGATGAACTTCCTCTAAATTGCTTCTTTATTCTAAACCTGTCTAAACGTTTAATTAGTAAAGCTACCTGTTCTTTCAACTCATGTGTCTCTTTGCTGCTTGAGTCAGCTGTTTTTCTTTGCTGGGGTGCAACCAGTGCACTGGCCTTTTGTGCCTCTACTGGTGCACTGTCTTCACCGTTCAGCTCAAATTCATGAGCCTTTAATTGAGACAATAGAGTCAAGGTGTCAGTGTTTGCAAGGTTTGTTGTTCCTCTAAGCACTGAAGTGATGATCTTCCATCTTTCAGGTACACCTCTCAATATCTTCAGACAAACTTCCTTCTGAGGGTATGTATGTCCAAGTTGTTGTAGTTCACTGATGATGCTTGAAAATCTGTTATCCATTTGATCAATGGATTCACCAGTCTTCATTTTAAAGTTCTCAAATTTTTGTTTTGCAACAGATAATTTATTTTCCTTGACTGCTTATAATCCTTCATTGGTCAGTGTCAATTTGTCCCACATCTCCTTTGCTGGTTTGCAGTCTTTGATTCTCATGAACATGTTGTTGTCCAGAGTCTTCAAAATCATGTCTTTTGCAACAATATCTAGATTTGCTCTTCTTTTGTCATCCTTGGTCCAATACTTCTTGAGTTTGTCTAGCTCTTTTCCTTGATTGGGCCATCATTAATTATATCCAGCATCTCCTCATGAGTTTCTACAAGATGAGACAACATCCTTATTTTATACTCATCAAAGTTATTGACATTGAATATAGGTACCTTAGACATGAAATTTGAGGAATCCATAACTACAAATAAGAGATATATTTCGAAAGCACAAGTTTGAAAACTACATTGAAAATATGTGATCTCCTTGTTACCAGAAATTAGATCTACACAGGTTCTGATACTAGGAACACTGCTTCGATACCAATTGTTGGTCCCAGAGAAGGGTAAAACTATAGCCAGAGGGGGATGAATGACTATAGTGGAGTTTCAAAAACTTTTCTTATATTTAAAAGCTTTTGGGCAAAGGATAAGTTCCTTCTTTAAATGTTAGTTCAAAGTAGATTATGCAATCACAGATATAGAATGCAATGAAATAAAGTGTTGTAAAGTAAATTGCTGAAAGTAAATAGACACAAAGGCTTATAGTGGTTCAGGGTGATTTAATCCTTTAATCCACTCTTTTCCTGTGATGATTGGAGGAATTCACTATTGTTTTCACCGATACAATAGCACGATTGTCTTTGGCTACACAAGCTTAACAATCTGCATGACTATCACTCTTTCGCTTTAAAAGCTCCAGTGACTCAGTCTCTATCACTGCTTCTTGAGAACAAATCTTTCAGCAGCTATCACAAATGTTGCAACTCCTTCTCAGATTCCTTTGATTCAATTGTTTCAGTTGATGTGAATTAAATTCACAGACTTATGATCAATCTCAGTGCTTGATGTGGAATTTGAATTCTGTTTGCTGAGTTGATCTCTAGATATTTCCTTTAAGTACAGATAGAAGGCTTTTCAAATTGACTGAGTTTCAGCTTGTTTCATATCAGATTCAGTTGTTGTTTTTCTTTTCTGTCAATGCCTTCTATTTATAGCCTTGATAATCCTTGATTTGAATTTCCATCCGTTGGCTATTTAATGTGGAGAATAATCCTTGATTTTATTCTTGATTCCCCCCTAATTATATTCTCCTTGATTTCAGTGATCGGATTTCTTCAAACGTCTATCAGAAAATCCGTCCTTGATTGATCCTCAATTGATTGTGCATTTAATGCTTGATCTTCATAGTATGAAATCCAAACAAGTAAAGTTTAATTGGCATTTCCCTGAACGGTTAAGTGATCTTCCTGCCTTAGCCATCTTAGTTCTTCCTTTACTGCTTTCTCTTTACTCAGCCGATAGTCAGATCATTTTGCCGGTTTACTGCTTTGTTATTTTCTTTGATCTTTCAGGTACTTCTTGTACTTCACTGATCCTTAATTGGGATGAGGTCAGTATACACCATATTTGACAATGTATTCCATCATTTAGATTATAACTTAGACTTATCCAAGGTCATCACAGACTTCCTTGGTTATAAGTCGGACCATAATGTCTTCATGCTTCTCTGCTGGTACTTGGCTGGCTTCACTCTGTCGGATTACTGTTTTACTTTGTCATCCTACCAACTAGTACAATACCTGTCTGACTCAACTTATACAACATGTCAGACTCTAAGTAAAGACTTATACATAGAATTCTAACTTATTTCAGACTTTCTATAACAGCTAGTATGACCATCATCTAAACATAATACAATGTTCCTAACAGAGTCATGACCCACATCCTTGTGATACTTGCAAAATTTGTTTGGGTCCTTTTTGTCCCTTGGCCCCCTCATGGGGGGTGGGACCTTGGCTATGCCCTTCCTTTCCATTATTGCGAGAACCTACTCTCGAGATCTGTTCAAAGGGATGAAGTCTATGTTCTGCAGAGCTCCTTTCTTGCCCAGCCGATCTGAGACTGGTGCAGTTACTCTATCCCAAACTGACTTTCTCTTTTTGTCTGACTTATCTTCAGACTTAGCTTCATTTCTCTCACCTCTTTCCATATCTCTTTTGAGTCTATTTCCTTCTTCTCCCAGACAATGTTTGTAGGCCACATCCAAACATTCTTCCATTGTCTGAGGGAGTTTTCTATTCAGCTTGGCATGCAACCATCCCTCTCGTAGACCTGCCACGAAAGAGTCGACCAGCAGTTGATCATCTGCATTCCACACATGAGCGGATTCTTCGTTGAAGCACTTTATAAAGCGCAGTACGGATTCATCAGGTTTCCGCTTCAAAGTCAAAAGGTGAGTTTGATTTCTCTGGAATGGACGAGCTGCGATGAAGGCATGTACGAACTTCAGAGTTAAGGTGCCGAAGTCGGAGATCGACCTAGGAGGAATCTTGTTAAACCATTCTCTAGTTCTTCCTGTTAGCAGTGCAAGGAAAGCTTTGCACTTCATCTCGTCTGAGGCATTGTACATGTTCATATGTGAGATATACTGATGCATGTGATCATAAGGATCCTTGGATCCGTCATATGATTCGTTCTTAGGTATTTTGAACCCTGCTGGTCGGGGTAGCTGTCGATGTATTCTGGAAAATATGACTCATAGAGCTGTTCATCTGATCATCGTCCGGGCAGAGCATCCAGCTCGGTCTTAGCCGTGTCATTAGGGTAACGTATGTTTCCGTGCTCGGTATGAGCACTAGACTCCACGATCTCCGGCTTTTTCTGAGCCTCTTGATGGAGATTTGTTTCCGAAACTTCTGGTGGGTCCCTTCCTTTGAGGGCCTCATCTAATATGGCCTTAAGAGTAAAATTGTCTATATTTTTCAAGGTCTCTACCAACATCTGTTTGGCTTGATCTTGAAGGGCCGGATTAGGCTGCTGAGTTTGATCATCAGCGACGTTTGCCTTTTTCTGAGCAGCCGTAGCCTGGGCTTCTCCTTGGGTGGTTGTACTGTTGAGTCAGATCCGTTGGATCTGCAGTTTCCTTGCCAGTGTTCTTTGGTGGCATGGTTGCTTACAAGAATTCTGGGATTTTTTTATCCTTTATAAAAAAAAAAAAATAAAAAAAAAAATAAAAAAAAAAACCCTCATTCTAGCGCCAATTGACGTGCTGGATCTCGTCTATGAATGAATCCGGGCCGATTACCTTTATGATAAAGATCTTAAACCCCTAGAACCCTAAATTGTATTAAAGAGGGGTTGGTGTTTTGGGTGTTTTAGACTGAGCTCTCGAGTTATTTCTCTTGAGTTGCCTACGTATCCAATAGTTGAATTGGAATCAAGTCTTTCGTAGTTCCTTAGGATTGTTTATATAGGAGATGTCTCATCCCTCTTCCTTGTCCTGCAAGGAATTGTGTTTATTACTAATAATATTATTTATTATTTCCCCTAAGGATATACACGCATAAATCCCTATGATTTAGGGATAATTATGAACATATATAATGCCAAGATCACAGTCTTTAAGACTATGGATTCTTTCCTCATTTATGTTCAATTATCTCACACGCGGAATAACAGCCGGGGTTGCTCTGAGCGTCCTGCGCTGAGCCCCCATGGCCATTATGGCCGAACTGATCAGCTCCTCCTCACCAAGCCTAAGCCATCCTGTGGGGGCTGGGGGAGGAGCATTAACCGATCTCCCACCTAGGGTAAGAGACCTGCCCTTTAGTATGTTTCTGGGGCCCTTGGCCCTTACTGCCCTACTTTAGGCGCTTAATCATTTATTATATATCCTAAACGGATGACACGTGACGCAGTTCGCGTGTCTGCTATCATTAGAGACCAAAGGCAATTATACGTCTCTCACCGGAATGATTGTGATAAATTTATGGAAATATTGGAGCCTTGTAAACATGCTACATTATTCTTTTCTCATGTATATAAACCCACTGTCCATGGGGTCTTACCACAGGAAGTTGAATTAGTAAGTATTTCCGATTCTTTTGGGAACTATCCGTAATTGGCTCCATGTTTAGATGCTATAAGAGAACAATGGTTTAAATATATGCTATGTATGTTTACGGTTTATACGATGTACCCCACGGAATCAGGTGTAGTAGCCAACCCCTACTGCGTCCACAAGTACAAGCACTTATGGTGCTCCAAAGTATCAGGGCTTAAGAAATTTATGCAAAAATGGCTAGGAAATGGGCGAGATCAAGTTCATCGTCGTCCATTACAGAAATAAAACAATATCTAACGACTACGCTTGAGATTATTATTACGGAGGATTACGACTTTAACTGTGACATTTTGAAGTGGTGGCATGATCATTCCAATGACTTGCCTGTCCTCTCACACGTGACAATTGAATTTTTGTCATGTCCTGTGTCAACGGACACGGTTGAGCGAGCATTTAGTATTGACGGAAACAAGCTTACCGAAAATAGATCAATGATTCACCCAAGAAACTTGGAATATACCATGTGTATGCACGATTGGGTTTTTTTATGATGGAGAAGAGGTTGTGGAGACCGATGATGTAACTACAGGAACAAGTGCACCATCAAGCGTTCAAGCGCTGAAGAAGATAACGATGACGACTATGACGAATGATAGGTATGTATGTCAATGTTTTCATTCTTAATATATTTATGAAATATATACACAACGTTTATTCGTACACAAATATACATAACATACTTATTTCATTTTATATTGTGCAAATTAGTTATAAGGCCGTCGTTAGAGACTTAATGATCATTATGACACTTCAAAATCTTATTTAGTTATAAGGACGATCTAATTTTTTTCTTTTGCTATTTTTCCGTCTTTCTATTCTAATTTTTTGTGATTGTGATCGACCCACCTCCTACTACACTTCCGCCGCGAAAGAGGAGGGGTGGTGGAGTTTTTACAGGTGGTGGTGGTGGTGGTAGTAGTTCCCGTCAGGTTAGGGAAGAGGTGGAGAAGGACTCGGGCAAAGTTTCCGTGGTTTGCTCGAAGTGTCAGGGGGTTTTGTAAAGTTAAATTTTTGGGTACGGAAGAGGAGCGACGGGTTTGGAAGTGTTTCAAGTGCTTGCTTAAACATGGGAAGGATGAACGGCCGGGAAGGAGTGGCGGTGCCAGTGGAGGCTTGGATCTTTTGGATATAAATTCATCTCCGCCGAGTGAAGGGGAAGCTGATGGGGCTTATGCCGCACCGGTTGCTGACGTTCGCCTTCGTGTTGGAGATGGGTCCCACAGTGGCAAGTATGAATTTTGCATTTCTGGAATTTTTTTCCCTCTTTTAAATGGATGATACAAAGTTAATTAATTTCACCATTGGGTTTCTGTACATGATCTCCATTGTTTCTTCATTTTCCTTATTTTGATCCATTTATGAGTTTGATATGCAGTTAATGAATGTCACCATTGATTTTCTGTATGTGTTTGTTCCATCAGTGTTAAATTGATCCAATTCTGAATTGTTTCGTTCAGAATCCGTCTACAGATTCATTTTGTGGATATGCTTAGGTCCTAAAAATATTCGTGTTTGCCATTGATTCAAGTGTGGTAATTTTAGAATTAGTTCGACTGCTTGTATGTTATATTAGTTTCCAAACGGTTTCTGCTTTCAAGGTACAATGTGCAATGTGTAGGAAATGTTGATGAGTAACAGAGACTCATGTTTATGGCATTTGGGTCTTCATTGTCTGTTCGTGTACATGATTGCTCAACTTTAAATTCAATACATGACAGGTGGATACCTGGACGGCCATGATCTTTTGAGGATATCTAAGGTGTTGTTGTGGTGCTCTTTTTTTGGGTACATCATATGTTAGTGCGGCGTAACATTCATCCTTTTTGGTATTTGTGTATGGAAACTTGTAAAAGTTATCCTTTTGCTTTGAAACGTCAAGAATGTTGATGGTGAATGTATGCTTTCGTCAAGAATTATGGTTGGTGGATTCTTGGTTGGGTTGCTGGTGATAATTAATCTGGCTGGCCTATTAGTGCAGAGTGTGTTTTACTATGTGTGCAAGAGTTGCCATCATCAAGAGATTGACAAGAGTGCCCTCTATGATCATCTTTGTGGTCTGGGCTTATGTAGTGACATTGCTGACTTATGCAGTGACATTAATGTCTGATGCAGGGACATTGATGACTTATGCAGTGACATTGATGACTTATGAAGTGACATATAAGGACATTAATGACTTATGCAGTGACATTGATGTTTGATGCAGGGACATTGATGTCTGATGCAGGGACATTGATGACTGATGTAGGGACATTGATGTCCGATGCAGTGACATTGATGAATGATGCAGGGACATTAAGCTAAACAAGATCGTCAAATGATTCAAGATCGTGTTAAAGAATTTAGGGATTACACAATGAATCCAATTATTAGGAGGGCACAAACAACGTGTGGCCATTACAAGAGTCATAGTGAAGAGTCTTTGTAGTTTCACCAAACTTGTACTTCTATCCATATTAAAAGCTCCACATTTGGAGAAATGCAAAACAAGAGCAGAGCTGGCCGATCTAGTTGTTAGGTTTTATGCAGTGATGTTGATGTCTGATGCAGGGACATTGATGACTTATGCAGTGACATTGATGTTTGATGCAATGACATTGATGACTTATGCAGTGACATTGATGTCTGATGCGGTGACATTGATGACTTATGCAGTGACATTGATGTCTGAAGCAGTGACATTGATGACTGTATTTACAATTAGATAACTGATGCAATGATATTGATGTCACCGCATTTACAACTTGATACACACATTTGATAACTTTGTAAAGTAACTTTATTTCTTTGTTATCTTTAAAATTTTGATTGATGTTGGTTTATTTGATTACTGTTGGTTTAAATTTTCGATAAATTTGTAAAATAACTGTATTTCTTTTGTTTTTTTTGGTTTAAAGTCATATTTTTACAACCAAAGGTATGCATAAATTGTTACAATAACACGTCACTAGATAAATCGTTACAATAACACGTCAGTGCATAATTCGATACAATAAGACATCACTGCATAGATCGCTACAATAAGATGTCACTGCATAAATCACTACAATGAGGCGTCATTGCATAAATCACTACAATGAGATGTCACTGATCAAGGTTGTCAATGGATCGCGGCGGTCAATACATCATGGTAGTCAATGAATCGCGGCGGTCAATGCATCGGGGTGGTTAATGGATCCCGGTGGTCAATGCATCGGGGTAGGTGGTCAATGTATGACGGTGATCAATACGCCACGTCGATTTTTATGAAGAAAAAAATTGATTTATGAAATTTATTCGGAAAAATATCAAATTTGATTTTAGAATAAAGAAGACGAAAAAATACGAATTTTAGTGAAAAAATTATGATGATCCGAGTTTTAGATCAAAATATATGACGTTTAGAAATATGGTGAATTAAAAATAAAAATAAAATAAAAAAATCCACTAACGTTCACTCAGTTTTTTTTCCCCCCCTTTGAGCGCTTCTTCTTCTTTTCTTTTTTTTTCCCTTCCTTCCTCTTTTTTTTCCCTTCCTTCCTATTTTTTTTCCTTCTTCTTCTTTATCCACTTGAAATTAGAATGTCCTTATAACTAAATAAGTTTCCTTCTTAAAATTAGAATGTCCTTATAACTAAATAAGATTTCGGAGTATCCTATTACACCTAATAAGTTGAAAATCAGTCCTTTTAAATAATTGGCCCTTTTATATACTATCTATATTAGTAACTACTTTCAAGTATACAATTTCAACCAACTGTGCATTGGCACAGCGGTATATGCTGTGGTTTTTAACCAGAGGTTTCGTGTTCGAGTATCAATGAGGGCAATGTGCGTGCGTGTGTATATTTCAAATCCGTCAAAAAAATTATTTAATTTCAAGATTCATAAAACCGATAATATAGTTTCAAAAAAATAAAACCGATAATATACTTTGAAATTTCAAAACATATTGCATATGTATATAATTAGTATATTAGTATATACTTTCAAAATTATACACTATTTTAAACTTAAAAAAACTATATACTTAATACTTTCAAATGTATTTAAAAAAAATAATAATTCAAATACCTTTAATATGTTAATATAATTAATATGAATATTTATGATTATTTTTAAAAATATACAATATTTTACGCATAAAAATGTAAATACTTTCAAATATATTTACAAAAACAATTAACAATACGTGAGCTACGTCGGCTTTGATTCTCTCATCCATTTGGTATGAAAATGAAAGATACATAGGCAACCTTATTCTAAGTGATAAAAAATAGAATATATTCCAATCTGCAATTCTCTAAAAAAGAATCGAAGAAACAACTTTACTGTGGATATGATGACACAATAACCTAAAAAAAATTGTAATACATTTCGATTTCGAATACACTTAATTTATAGGGGGAAGGGGCTAGAAGGACAAAAAAAAATGATAAATGGGTCCAGAAGGACAAATTTCAAAATCAGAGATTAGTAAGGACAAATTTTAATAATAACAGCCAAGGAAGAAGTAGTAACAACCCATAAAATGTCGTAACATCCAATGAAAAATAGTAACAGCCTAAAAACAAGTAGTAACAGCCTCGAAAAAAATCATAACACCCAATGAAAAAGAAGTAACAGCCTAAAAACAAGTAGTAACAGTCTTAAAACAAGTAATAACAGCCCGTAAAATATAGTAATGGCCAATAAACAAGTCGTAAAAGTCCCGTAAAATGTCGTAACATCTTAAAAACAAGTAGTAACAGACAGCCTGAATAAACAATACAACCATCACGTCCAGCCACCATCACGTCCGGCCACCACCAAAAAAAATAATCGTCCGGCCACCATCACGACCAGCCATTAGCAATAATCGTCCCCTCTTTTTTTTCCTTTTCCGTTCTAAAAGAAGGTCGGACCTTTCAGACTGTACCTTCAATCGACACAATGGGCAATAGAATCAGGCAGAAATCCGATCTAGAATCAGAAATCATGGCCACCGTCGAATCCGGCCTTCGGAAAGGAATACCTCCCAAAATCGCAGCATTGAATACCAAATGTACAGCCTTCGTGTGAATTCACGCGTTGCTGGGAATTTGGGGCGGATTGAATCAGCACCGAATCGGTTTAAAAGGAGCAACTTTCCATCTCAAGCCTTCCAATTTCGAAATACGAAACGTGGTTGCTGAGGTTTCTGAGCGATGATGCCTATTTTTTATAGAGGGGTGGATGCGGCTATGGTTTTGTCTGCAACTTCCGGTGGCCATGAATTTTCCGGCGGCCATGAATTTTCTGAACCATGCGGCTAGGGTTTTGTTGCAAGTTGTTTTGTTATTTTTAGAAGGAAGGTTTTTTATTTTATAGATATATAGGAAAATGGTGTTTTTGGAAAGTCACATAGTTTTGTCCTTTCTAATTAGCAATGTCCTTGCATCCTGATTTTTTTTATTATTTTGTCCTTCCTGACAAAAATCTATAATTTATATGTTTAATATACTTATTATACAGTTACTATGCATATTATTCATTATTTTTAAAATTATACATTATTTTGTTTCTCAACAAAAATTATACATTATTTTACACATAAAAACGTATATATATTTTAAAATAGGGGGAATGAGGGAGAAGGACAGAAATATTTCATCAATTGAGTAGAAGGACAGTTTTTTGAAACTTTTGCATAAAGGACAAAATTATTTATTCACTGTCGAAATTCACTTGTGTTCGAAATTCACTGTTTAAATTCACTGCCGAAATTCACTGTCGAAATTCACTAATTTTCAAAATTCATTGTCGAGATTCACTGATTTTCGGGATTCACTGTCAAAATTCACTGTCGAAATTCACTGATTTTGGGATTCACTAGGAAGATTCACTGATTTTCGGGATTCACTGTTTGTCCTTCTCGCTATAAAAATTATGCAGTTGTCCTTCTCCCTATAAAAAATATGTAGTTGTCCTGTTACTTAAAAATATTCCAGATTGTGTCCTTATCCCTAATTTTCCATTTAAAATACATATTTTACTTAAGAATAAGTAATAATACTAGAACTACATCGGATTTGATTCTTTCATCAATTCCGTATGAAAACGAAAGATACGTAGGTTGATAAAAAATTGAGGATATAGTCCAAGCCCGTTTAGCTCTACGTTTACATCATTTTTCATAACTAATGTAATTCAAATTTATAAAATAAAAAAATAAATAAATAAAAAAACATACAACATGCCAAACTTTGATTAATATAAGATATTTAAAAATAATGTTATCTGTCTTTATTTAATCCATTAAAAATAGAAATAATTAATTTACTAAAATTTTAAATACCAACTATTATATAATATAATTACACGTATGACAAACTATTAAAATTAAATTAACTTCTTGCAATTCTGAAATATTGTTTTTTTCGAATTTAGTTGATTTTCCAAGTAAAATAAATGTATGCATAGAATGACACGTGATGTGAACCATGCAATAATCCGTTCCGACCTTTGTTAACCTGTTTCAACCCGGACCGGCCCGTCAACACTTCCATCCCGACAGGGTAAACGAACTGTCCAGCCTGTCAAATTTCGCAACAACCGGAACCAGCGGTCCATGAACCGGACCTGCCGGTTCCAGTGAACCGCCCATAGCTAACTCCTACGACCCCAGTCTCTCTTTGAACAGCAGTGGGAAACATAGCAAAGAGTCGAGCGGGAGGACCACAAATATTGCGTGTTCCATGTTTATCTTACATAAAACAAGGTTTCCCAAAGAGGAAAAGAGAGCCTAAACAAGAAAATCCAATATGTACAGTAATGCACTAGCTAGACTACTAGCTGTGACATACTTCACAGAATATGAACCATTTTTTTCTTCCTTCATTGTTAGGCGGTGATTTGTACGACCACGACCCATATGATCTCTGTTACCTTTTTTAGTGTCAAAATTTGGTCTGATCTGATATTTTGACTATAAAAGTGTCATAGTTAAAAAGCATGCAATATTTTTACACCAAAAGTCTTGCACGCAAGCATATATAATTGACTTTTTCCAAAAAGCAAACGGGAAATTCTTCCTTGTACCTCTACATGCAACTGCGGTTCTCCACACACACAAAAACACTTCTAACGTTGATATATAGGACACTACATTATGTAATAATATTATATTATTTGATTACTGTTTTTAATTTTGTAACGTTCTCGTGCCATTGTTAGACGTGTTTTTCGCAATGCATAATTGTGTCTTCAATCTCCCTATTGAAACATGAAAAGAGATAATAAGTATAATGATCCACTTGGTGTTAATTTACTTTAAACAATTGGATAAACTGAAAGACGATTTACTTGATTATTTGCATGAAAGGAGCTGCTATATATAGCAGAATTACAGCTGGAAAAATAACAAACAAACCTACACTATCTCCATGATCCTGAAGACTAGGCATCAACCTAAAATGTAGGAGGAAACAGCTAATTCAAAAACAGACTAGCCTATTATTGTGGAAACAAGATAAACAACTAACAAACAGCAAGACTGAGTCAACAAATCCTCCCCTAAACTGAAAACTATGACTTTCAGTTTATATCTTCAATCTTCTTCATTCCAATTGCAGCTCTGAGTCTTTCAAACACCTCTAATCTTAGAGGTTTTGTCATGATATCAGCCAATTGATCATTAGTGCCAACATGCCTGATGATGATGGTTTCTTCTTTAGTGAGATTCCTCAAAAAATGAAATCTAACCGCAATGTGCTTACTTTTGCCATGAAATACTGGATGTTTGGCAAGTTGTATTGTTGATGAATTGTCACATAACACTGTAGTTGATTGCCCCTGTGTCCCTCCAATCTGCCTAAGTATATTCTGCATCCAAATGCTTTGACAAGCACAAGCTGCTGCAGCTATATATTCAGCTTCAGTGGTTGAGAGAGTCACCACAGATTGCTTCTTTGATGACCAAGCTACTGCACCTTTGCTTAACATGAACACATAACCAGATGTGCTTTTAAACTCAACAGTATCACCTGCATAGTCACTATCTGTATAGGCTAACAGATCATCATTGCAATTGTTTTTGTACAAGATTCCAAGACCTGCAGTTCCTTTTACATATCTAAGTATTCTTTTTGCAGCCAACATGTGAGATTCCAAAGGATCTGCCATAAACCTGCTTAATAAACAAACACTATAGCTCAAGTCAGGTCTAGTGGCTGTTAAATACATTAAGCTTCCAATCAGCTGCTTGAAATAGGTAGCATCAACCTTTTTGCCACCTTCTTCCTTAGACAATTTGTTTCCAGGTACCATGGGATTCTTAACAGGATTGCAATCCTTCATACCAAACCTTTCAAGAATCTCTTCTGCATATTTCTTCTGGCATATATGAATACCACAGGATGTTTGATGCACTTCAACTCCCAAAAAATAACTCATCATGCCCAAATCAGTCATCTCAAACTCCCTTTTCATGGAGTTTTTGAAAGACTGAATCATAACTGAACTGTTACTGGTGAACACCAGATCATCCACATACAAACTGACAATGAGTATGTCCTTTCCTTCCTTTTTGACAAACAATGTGTGTTCATGACTACTCCTTTCAAAGCCTTGCTTCAGAAAATAGCCTTCAATTTTACTAAACCATGCCCTGGGTGCTTGTTTTAAGCCATATAGAGCTTTCTTCAATTTGTATACCTTTGTTTCTTCTCCCTTTTTTTCATATCCTTGTGGTTGAGCCACATATACTTCCTCCTTCAAGTCTCCATATAGGAAGGCACTTTTTACATCAAGTTGATAGAGTGACCAACCATTTCTGGCAGCTAGTGCAATGATTGTCCTGATTGTATCCCATCTTGCAACAGGAGCAAACACTTCATTGTAATCAATTCCTTTTTCTTGTGCATATCCCTTTGCAACAAGTCTGGCCTTATATTTGTCTACTTCACCATTTTCATTTAGCTTGGTCCTGTAGATCCATTTTACTCCAATCACTTTTGCCTTTTCTGGTGCTTCAACCAGCTGCCAAGTCTGATTTTTAACAATAGATGTCATTTCTACATCCATTGCATCAGTCCACTTTTTGTTGATTGCTGCTTCCTCATAACAGGTAGGATCACCAGAAGAGGTAAACATGACTAAATTTTGTACCTGCTCTTCATCTGATAGTCCCTCGCCTGTAATGTAATCCTGTAAGTAAGCTGGTGCTCTTGCCACTCTTCTTTCCAGTTGCTGATTTTGATCACCATCACTGTCATTTGTTGATGTATCCATATCTGATTCATCAACCTGTTCTTCTGCTGCTCCATTGTTATGATTGTCATTTATTTCAGTGTTGTCCTCATCACTTGAGTAATCAATTTCACTCTCCTCATCTTCCCATATCAGCAAGTCATCCCTGTTTTCTTGAGCAGTTCTTCCCCAATCCCAGCAATCATTTTCTTCAAAAATTACATCACTGCTTACAATGACCTTCTTAGTTGATGGATTGTACAACTTGTACCCTTTTGATTCATCATTATATCCCAAAAAGATACACAGTTGGCTTCTTGCATCTAATTTCAGTCTTTTTGCATCTGGTACATGGACATTTGCAAGACAGCCAAAAACCTTGAAATGGCTTATGTCAGGCTTCATGCCATTCCAGCATTCCTCAGGTACTTTCCCTTTGACAGCTGTGGTGGGGCTTCGATTTAACACATGACATGCCCACTTTACTGCTTCTGGCCAAAACCTTTTAGGCATTTTCTTCTCCTCAAGAGCACATCTTACCATGTTCAATATGGATCTGTTTTTGCGTTCAGCCACCCCATTTTGTTGGGGTGTGTAGGCTCTAGTCAATTGACGTTTTATGCCACTGTCAGCACAAAACTTCAGAAACTCTTCAGAAGTGAATTCTCCTCCCCTGTCAGTTCTTAATGCACAAATAGACATACCACTTTCTTTTTCCACAAGTGCTTTAAATTGCTTAAACATGGTGAATGCTTCATCTTTTGTATGCAATAAATAAACCCATAACTTTCTAGAGAAATCATCAATGAAAGTAAGGATATACCTTTTGTGGCTGTTGGACATGGGACTTATAGGTCCACATATATCTGAGTGAATGAGTTGTAGAGGTTTTGTAGCTCTCCATTTGCTCTTTCTTGGAATTGACACCCTGTGTTGTTTTCCTTTTAAACATACTTGACACACTTTGTTAGCTGTGTTGATTTCAGGAAGTCCTTGCACCCATCCTTGTGTTTGCATCCTCTTTAAACTTTGATGACTGATGTGTCCAAACCTCTTGTGCCACAGATCTCCCATTTCATCAGTTTTGACATTGAGACAGTTTGAAGTTTGCTGCAACTTTGCTAATAACACAAACATTTTGTTTGATGTCATGTGACTATGAATAATGCATCCTCTATTCTGATGATAAATTTTGCAGGCATTGTCCTTGATCAAAATACTCAGCCCCCTCTCCTGGAGTTGTCCTATGCTCAACAAATTGTTTCTTAATTCTGGTACATAGTACACATTACCAATGATTTGGTTGGTACCATCAATATTTAGTTTGATGGTGCCCTTTCCAAGGACCTCCATCATGTGATTGTTGCCTAACTTCACAGAATGTCTAAACTGATCATTTAGCTGGCCTTGTTCAAACCATGCTTTATTTCCTGTCATATGGTTTGAACATCCAGAATCCAAGAACCATACCTCTTCTCTAGCTGCATCATTCTCTTCCACATAAGCCATCAGTAGTTGATCTTCTGCTGCAACATCATCTGCATAATTTGCATTTGAATCCCAGGTAGGGCATTCACTCTTGAAATGTCCAAGATTATGACATTTGAAGCACTCCACTGCTGATTTGTCAAATGGTTTATTACTTCTACCTCTTCCTCTGCCACCTCCTCTAGAATTTCCTCTGCCCCTTCCTCTTCCATCACTGGATACCTTCAAAGCCTGTTCTTCCTCCACCACATTTCTCATTCTCAGTTCATGAATGAGTAAACTGCTTTGAAGCTCGTCCACAGTCAGTGTATCCACATTGTTGGATTCTTCAATGGAGCAAACAACATAGTTGAATTTGGCCACCAATGACCTCAGAATCTTTGCAGTGATGTCCTTTTCCACCAGTTTCTCACCACATGCTTTCATACTTTTGGCAATGGTTAAAGTCCTGCCAAAATATGCATTCACAGATTCTCCTTCCTTCATTCTCAACATTCCAAACTCAGTCTTGAGTGTTTGAAGTTGAGCTCTCTTCACTCGGGTGGATCCTTTAAACTTTTAGGCCATGGAGTCCCAAATCTGTTTGGAGGTATCATCATTCAGGATAGTTTCCATAATTTCTCTATCTATGGACTGATAGAGATAATTCTTGATTTTTCTGTCCTTTAGCCTTTGATCCTCCAATTCCTTTACTTGTGCATCAGTGGCCTGTGTTCCTTCAGGAATTCTGGTAATTCCATCTTCAATCAAGCTCCAATACTCCTTAGAGCGCAGAAAATTCTCCATGAGCTTAGCCCAGTGCTCATAGTAGCCATCAAACTTTGGAATGGCTGGCTGTAGAAACTTTCCATTCCCATTGCTACTTTCTCCCATCTTACTTTACTGTTTTCTGTTTTAGCAGCCCTAGTGAGTAGGCTCTGCTACCAAATGTTAATTTACTTTAAACAATTGGATAAACTGAAAGACGATTTACTTGATTATTTGCATGAAAGGAGCTGCTATATATAGCAGAATTACAGCTGGAAAAATAACAAACAAACCTACACTATCTCCATGATCCTGAAGACTAGGCATCAACCTAAAATGTAGGAGGAAACAGCTAATTCAAAAACAGACTAGCCTATTATTGTGGAAACAAGATAAACAACTAACAAACAAAGCAAGACTGAGTCAACACTTGGCAACCTTCTATCGATCCAAGTGTATTCACTAGATTCTCCCACTACTACAAAAAAAAGCATAAATATCACGGTTTTTAAGTGTGATATACTCACATTAGTCACGGCTTCCATAGTGTGGACAGTTACAAACTGTGACCTATTATAATAGTTATCACACTTAGAAACCGTGATCTATTATAGTTGGTATCACACTTAAAAACCGTAATCTATTATAACTTCATCACATTTAAAAACAGTGATCTATTATAGTTCTTATCATATTTAAAAATCGTGATCTATTATAGTTGTTATCACACTTAAAAATCGAGATCTATTACAATTAAAACACATTTAAAAACTGTTATCTATTTTAGTTGTTATCACACTTAAAAACTGTGATCTATTATAATTTAAATCACACCAATATAAGTGTTTTTTTCAAAAAATATATATAAGCACACATATATTTTTGTCTTTGTCGGGATTCAAACCTGGATACTCGGGATTAACGAGCCACACTATTTACCATTAGGCCGATGCTTTCTTTCTTCTAATATTCGACCACACTTAACTAAGATCTTATTATAAAATACCATATTATTTAAATCACAGTCAAAAACTGTGATTGATTGATGTTTCTGTCTCATTTTTTCTAGAAACCGTGATAATAAAAATTATGATATATTTTAGCTGTTATCACACTTAGAAACCGTGATCTATTATAATTCAACACATTTAAAAACTGTGATTTATTTTAGTTGTTATCACACTTAAAAATCGTGATCTATTATAGTTCTTATCACACTTAAAAACCGAGATCGATTATAATTTCAACACATTTAAAAACTGTGATCTATTTTAATAGTTGTTATCACACTTAAAAGCCGAGATCTATTATTATTTCAATCACACCTAAAAAAGTGTGATCATTTTTTTTCACACCTAATAACTGTGATAAAAAAAATTTAGTGTGATAAATATACATTTTACTTGTCTCTTTTTTTATTAGTGGATATAATTTGTCTCACTTTTTCTATAGTTGTGACAAAAATATCATGAATTCACTCACAGTTTAAAAATGAGATTAATTGATATAATTTATCTCACTTTTTCAATAACCATGACAAAAATATCAGACCAATTTAGTCACAGATTAAAAGTGTGATTGATCGGTATAATTATCTCGTTTTTTGAATAACTGTGACAAAAATATCATATCAATTCTGTCACTGTTTGTGAGATTGATTGATATAATTTATCTCGCTTTTTAGAAACTGTGACAGAAATATCTTATCAATTCAATCACAGTTTAAAAATGAGATTGATTGAAATAATTTATAACGGTTTTCCAATAACTGTGACAGAAAAATCATATCAATTAAGTCACACTTTAAAAATGAGATTGATTAATATAACTTATCTCAGTTTTTCAATAAGTGTGATAGAAAGTTGTAAGTGTAATATATATATTTTCGTTGTCTCGGTTTTATTGAAACTGTGATTGTTATCTTATCTTAAGTGTGACCTATATCCTATTTTGTAGTAGTGTCCGTAGATGCCTTATGTTGCCTTGGAGTCTGTGATGAATGTTTGTTAGATTATGTTTACTACTCCCTCAGTTTCAAAATATCTGAGCCAGTTGTCAAATACACGTTTATTAAGAATGTGATTTAATGTTATGACTTTAAGGATTCAATGACAATAAAATCTGTACGATACAATTAATGCGGTATTCGTTTTAACTTCTTATCTAGTATAAGGGTAAATAAGGAAAATTAGCAATAAATGCTGCTTTGGAAAATGTTCTGCTTCATTTATTATGAAACAAAACCTTTTGACAACTGCCTCAGTTATTTTGGAACTGATTGAGTATTTATTGCAGTGTTCTGGATGTATGAATGAGATGATGTATTCAATATGAAGATGATGAATTACAAAGTAGAATTCCTTCTTCTTGTTATGCTTTTTTATTCTTTTACTTTAGTGTCATTCATAGTATCAAAGCTGTGGTAAGTGACAATGCGGTTATGCGTTCTCAAGGAAGCACAAAGCAGAGCTCAGCCATCTCCGCTTTGGCGGAAGCTCAATGAGCTTCCATGGATGTAGCAAAGCTCAAATTCTAGAGAGAATACGGTCTTTGTCTGGCGGAAGCTCGATGTCAGCAGCAAATTCGAGCTCTATTCAAGGGATTAATCCAAATTCAATTGTTCTGAATACACATCTGCAGGATCCAGCCATATCAGTGTTATTGGGCTTCCTTCTCTTCTCAGTCTGCCTCAGCTTGCCAACACATCGACCGTTTATCCCTAGATGACTCGTACATCTTCATTTCCTCAAATAATTGTTTCTAGATCCGTGAGTCCAGGTTATCCTTTTACTTCCGTAGTCAGTGCACCCTCTCATGATCACTTAAATCAATCATGCACTGTGAAACTCACAAGGGTCAATTATCTATTATGAAGGTATACAGTTTTTTCTATAGTTAATGGTCATATATTGGAAGTTCATCTTCTGGGCACAAGACCTAGGCCATATGATGCTCGTAGACTTCCCTCTATTGTTCAAGAGTGGTAGTCCACTAATCAGATGTTAATATGATAGGTGCTTAGTTTTATGACTGAGCAGGCTTTCGTTGAGGTCATAGGTTTAATACTGGTCACGAAATCTGGTCCACACTTGAACTTCTGTTTAATATGCAATCTGAGGTTAGGATGTTGGAGTTTAAGAGTGCCTTGGAAAAGGCTGAAAATGGAGGCAGACCAATATCATATTACCTTACTTAGATGAAGACCTATTCAAAAAATCTAGTAGCGGCTGTTTATCCTGTAACCAAATGTGAACTCATTCTAGCAACCCTTGGTGGATTAAGAAGAGAATATGAGGTTATGATAGTCAACATCACAGCTAGGACAGGATCTTTGACGTTGAAATAAGTTTAGTCTCAACTCATGACTCATGAGAGACTTCTTTCTAGGTTCAATCCATCTGCTGTTGTGGCCACCTTACAGAACTCCATGTTTGCACAAGTGGGAACTCATCAGATTGGTTCAATATTCTAACAACACTTCCGAGGAAATTTTAAGGGATAGAACAATGGAGGCAAAAGTGATTTCAAATGCATTAGAGAAATATTCACAGGTGGTAAGAATTTTGGTGGAAATGGAAACAATTTTTGTGATGCAAATGGCACCAAAATGGCCTGCCAAGTGTGTTGAAAGTGTTGAAACAATTGTGTGTAAATCTTGCCACCCAAGAAAGAACAAACAAAAGCAATTCGAACGTAAAAGATTAATGGCACTGACAAAATAACAGAATAAAGAAGAACACAGTATTTCACGTGGTTCCCAGAGTTGTGCCATCTAGTCCACGGACAGAAACGAAGATACTTTATTATACACATAAATTCAAAAAGATACACTTTACATTGATTACAACATTAGACATTTATAGCCTAGGAATCCTAAACCCTAACAGCCATAAAGTCTTGTCGGAATTCCCATAAATGCCTAGATTTGGAACCCAGCTCTAGCTAACTCAACCAGCTGTAACTCAGCTTCAGCCGAGTTACCAGATGTGTAACCAAACAGCTCAGATTGTAGAAATCATCAGTATTCAACAGACTCAGCAGACATTACTCTGCTGACAGATGGACCTCAGCTGACACTTCACCTAGCTAACTTCCCAAACTTGAATACTCTTGCTCAGCTGACAACATCCTCAGCTTTCCTCAAATTAGTTACACCGGATGTAGAGATCAAGTCACCATTGACAACAAATATCCACCATGACTTGAACTCCCATTCAAATCAACCAGATTGCATAACCAGATGTACTGCACCAGATGCATTCGTCAATGCCCGGATGTGCTGTACCAGAATTCTTTTAAGAATCCACTCAACTAATCTATCATTAGCTGAGTATCCAGACTTCAAACTATAGGCTTATGATGTTCATCAAGTCCAGACACAACTAAAACTTGCTCTGTTGAACCTGTTTAGTAAGCATATCAGCAGAATTCTCCTTGGTACTGATCTTCCTTACATGAACCCTCTTCTCATTTCTCAAAAAATAATACCTCACGTCTATATGCTTGCTTCTTTCATGATGAACATGATCCTTAGCCAAACATATTGCACTAAAAATTTCACAGTATATCTCAGGTTGAACCTGGTGTAGCCCCATATCACTAACTAACCCCTTCAACCAGATTCCCTTCTTGGTTGTTCTATTAAGAGCCATCTATGTTTACCTCAATAGTTGATAAAGCTACTGTTTCCTACAGAGTTGCCTTCCAGCTGACCACTGAATTCTCCAATGTGAAAACATAACTATTCATTGATTTTCTACTGTCCACATCACCTGTATAATCTTGAGTATCACCTCTATAAATGAGACCAACATCAGCTGTATCTCTAAGGTACCTGAACATCTTTTTAATAGCTTTCTAGTGTTCCTTCCCATGTTGAGACACAAACCTACTGACAACACTGACTACCTGAGCCAGATCAGGCCTAGTGCAAGCCATGGCATACACCTGACTGCCAACTGCAATAAGATAATGAACCCTTTGTTGGAAAGGTGTCCTAAACCCAATCAGGTTGGACCGGATCCGATCGAGTCGGGTCGTTTACAGTCTATTTAGTTCATGTAATAACTTTATTATGATTAATAAAAGCACTTATGTTATTATATATTGTTTATCATCATGTTATTTGTTGTACATATATAGTAACGTCCCTAGTATCAAACTGTGATAGAGAAACCATGATAGTGATTATGGTTGATGAGATCTCTAATCACTATAACATGTTTAGGTATTAAATGTCTCTAGTCTTATGTACTATCAAATAGGACATTGATAGTATAATCAGACTAGCACGTATTGGATGTCTTCTATCGTATAGAAGTAGGGATAGATCTCGTCTATCGAAGTGTAGAGACACTTGGACTGTACATGGATGTGTATTAGAGAATGCGTACGTTAGACTGACACACTTACATTAAGTGTCACACTATGTGGCGGTTGTGTAATTATCCTTTAGACCGGAGTCTTCATGGCATCACGGTGTGGATTATCATGCTTTGACACTATTGAGATTTCCTCTAGCCACGGGGCGATCATGCGGTAGTGATTGGGTATGATATTGAAGCATGCGGAGTATACATGATTGGTCGTCCGGGAATCGCGTATCCTATGATTGGGATCGAATATCCAAAATGGCCTTCTTATAAGGAATGTCTAGCTCTCGAGAATCTTTACAAAGTGGGAGTATATGTGTTATCCCGAGAGAGCATGATATCCAGATTATAAGATACGATCGTTAATGTATTGACACTCGAGATACGATCGTATGGATATTATTACAGCGATAGGATTGTAAGTTACACGGTAACTGCTTCACATGAAAGGTAGTAGTCATTGCTTTTGACTCTTCCGATGATTGGGGGTCAAGGTGTGTTGCTAGACGCTATCCCGTGATCGTTAGGCATGAAGGGCATTTTAGTAAATTGCACTTTGTGTCTACGGCCAACATATTCGGAAGTTTATCGGGTCACACACATATGAACTTCGAGTCGGATAAAAATGTGGTTATAATTGATAACCAAATAAGGAAAGTTTATATCTAGACTATAAAGGTTATAGTGGTAAATTAATATGGTGGTATTTATTTATTATGAATAAATAAAATACAAGATATTAATTATATATAAATTATATTAATTAAAGAATATTCCGGAAGCCAATTAATTGGCATTGGGGCGCCACATCTAGGGTATAAAGATACACTTGGATTGTGCATTTTAATTAATAAAATTACCATAATATTGATATAAGATATTAATTGATTTTGGAAAAATAGAT
This sequence comes from Gentiana dahurica var. dahurica, assembly GCA_024500145.1. Classification (NCBI taxonomy): domain Eukaryota; kingdom Viridiplantae; phylum Streptophyta; class Magnoliopsida; order Gentianales; family Gentianaceae; genus Gentiana; species Gentiana dahurica. The sequence goes on from CM044903.1 coordinate 69,431,983, forward strand.
TTATAGTAATAAGATAATTATAATCAATATAAGATATTGGCAAAGTTAATTATAATTAAAGAGATAAATCAATCTAATTTATTTTCCTTATTTTATTGGGAAAAGGTTTTCTTCTTCTCCACACCATAGGGGCACCACTTCTGACTATAAATAAGAGGTGTGTGTCAAGATCTTTTGTACATCACAATTGCAAGAGCTCATAGTTTTTGTGTAAAATAGAGGGCTTCCTATAGTGAGTTAGAGAGGGGGGAAAAAGGCCGGTCTAGCAACCGGAGTTTTCCAATAGCAATCCAAGGAGGATTCCGGCGAGGAGTTCATGTGGATTAGCGATAGAGGCCAGACACGTGGACGGCTAGCACACTGTACTACTCTCCGTTGACGGTCAAAGCAACGATCTTATAGATCATCAAGGTATAACCGTCAAACTACTTAACGTATTTATTGCATTAAACGAAGAATGAGCTAGTAAAAGGAAATCAAATTTTAAATTCCGCTGCGTTAAACTAGTGATTACCTAACACCCTTGACATTTATTCCTTCTCATATGCTGACTGAGAGACATAAACATACAAATGAACATTGAATGCTATTGTAGTATCTATTGGATTGGAGTAGACATGCCAAACCTAACCAAAATCCTATGTATATAACCCTGCTGAGACAAGAACAACTTTCTCTGACTCTTATCTCTCCAGATCTCCATCCCCAAAATCTTCTTGGCTGCACCGAAATCCTTCATTTCAAATTCAGCATTGTACCATAAAAAATTTCAGCACTGAGAAGGTGCTTCAGACTCGGAATATCAGACTTCTCTCTTGTAGCTGTCAACATGTCATCCACATACAAAACAAGATAGATGTACAGTATAATCCATCTCTCAGTTGACTGTGGTAGGCTACATAATCATAAGGACTTCTGTTTTAACCAAGCTAGATCATACAGCTGTCAAACCTTTTATACCACTGCCTTGGAGCTTGCTTCATACAAGGATTTCTTCAACATACAAACAAACCCTTCCTAGCCAGGAACTTGGAACCCTTCTAGCTGAGTCATGTATATCTCATTGTCTACCTCACCATGTAAAAAGGTTGTCTTCACATCCAACTATTCAAGTTCAAGATCCTGATGTACCACCATCGCTTATAACACCCTGACTGAAATGTGTCTGACAACTGGTGAGAAAATATCATCAAAGTCCACCCCTTCTTTCTGACTGAACTCTCTTGCAACCAAACGTGCCTTATACTTGACTCCTTCTGCCTCAGTCATTCCTCCCATATTCTTAAAGACCTATTTGCAAGTAAAAACCCTCATATTCTGTGGCCATTAAACCAGATCCCAAGTATGATTCTTCAGTAATGAATCCATTTCATCTCCAATTGAAGCAAGCCATTGAGATGCCTCTGAACATGTCACTGCTTCCCTATAAGTAGATGGTTCAAAACCATCCACTTCCTCTGCAACTTGAAGTGCATATCCAACTATTTCATCAAACCCATACCTCTTGGAAGGTATCCCTATTAGAAGTAGTGCCCGAAAGATAATTTATGTAATTATCTTTATAATTAATAAATGACAGATTTATTCTCATCTTATTATTTGCTTCGTGCTCATAAGTAATACACTACTGAAAACCTCAAGTTGTATCATATATAGCCATATAACTTAGTGTGCGTCACATGCAAGGATTAAGTTTATGGTGATACACTTGAACTGTTAGTCCATGGTGAACTTAATCAAAGTATGGGGTCTATTGATTAAACCACCATTAATGTGCCCATAACACTTTAAGGTGTGATCATCTTATCCGGACCGTCGATATTGGTTATCTAAGTGGGGCATTTATATATGATGTAGTCATATAGGACTGAACCGATTTAATCTGCATTTCTCATATAATTCCGTGATTGAGAAATCTTATTAAATCACAAAATGATCATATATGGTTTAACCTTAATCCTAAAGTGATTGCAGATTCCTGCTTGTTTCAAGATAGGGTTTGATGTGTTAGTTAAGGATTTCTAAGAGGCACGGTCCGAATCACTTTCATGTTGGCACTATCGGGAATGAGTAGCTGGGAATGTGTCTCACAGATACAGAATCCATTAATTCCTACAGGAAGTAGAAAGACAATCCCCTTATTTGTTAATCCTGGGCACTGATCGATCCGTGGAGTTTATATTGGTTATGAACTAATTGATCACTAGTGGGTTAATGGTAAATAAGGATAAGATGTAATGAAGAAGGTTTACAGAGACATTCCCGCTTAATTAAGGTTAGTCTATGGAGGGTTAGTCTGTATGTAATGATTATATCAATGGACATTTATTGACTCGACACTTTGAGAATAAGCTATATCTATAATCGATAGATTTCAGTTTCGGATTTATGGTGGCGTGATTCCGGAATTAATAAGTTGAATAGAAATGTTATGTTAGATGAATATTTTATTCAGTTTATTGTATCTACCGGTTATAGGTCCATGGTCCCCGGGTTGGCTCCTAACGTGCTAGAGATTTCTCGTATTACGAAACCTCAAAAAAAATTAAATAGTTGGTCTATTTAATGAGTATGCGATATATTATTTATTCAGTAAATAATATGTAAAATAGGAAAGACATTTTCCATTATTCCCATGGCATAAGTGGTGCCACATGTGTAGAAAATTGGAAAAGAAATTTTCCTGAATTATATCACATGTGTAATTAATCAAGTATTTGTTAAATAATTAATGGATAAAATAAGAGATTGATTTTATCATTAATAAAGATTATCTCATTTATGGTGATTATCTCTTATTTATGGAAAATGTCTTTTTTCTTTGGGAGAAAGATAATTGTCTTGTGAAAAGGATAACATTCAGTTGCTTGGTTATTTTCCAATATAAAGAGACTTCCTCCCAACACATAGAGGACAAGTCTTCTGCGCCTATTTCATAGAAAAAGGGAGAAAAGTTACTTTCTTGCCTTAGCCATTGGGATGAAGAAAAACCAGAGTTTTTCTTGGAGCATATTCAAGGAGTTTCGAATGCGGCATCGACGTCCGTCAGTCGTCGCTTGGAGATACAACTCGGAAGATCACTGCTTCTCTTAAGTCGGGTAAAACTTCAATCTCCTTGTAGTGTATATTAATTAAATATGTGAATCATATTATGGTAAAATCACAGACGAATTTAATTCGTAGCTTTCGCTGTGCATGATCGAGTGTCTCGATCGGTGCTGTGAATAAGATCTGACGATCTGAAGAAAAGAGGAAAAACAGCTCCGGCAGTTGCGCGCACCCCTGCCGCAATTGTGCGAGCCAGAATTATTTTTGAATCCGGTTTTTACTGCGTTTTGGATCCTGATTCGGGTTTCTGCATATCCAGCATGTGGTAGCAGAGCCAGGTTGAAGCAATTATGCGATTTTGGTTGCATAATTAATTAATAAGGAGTGAAATTGAATAAATATTGAATCTTTCATTCATTCGTTAAATAGACATATATGCGTGGTTGAATAGATGGATTGGGGTTGGTATTGTTTACCTGTAAGATCTGTTGTAAACCCGTTTTTCCTGGTGTAGGAAATTATGTAATTTGTTGTTATTTTAATTTCCTAAAGTATTAGAAATAGATCTTTTTGTGCAGTGGTGTGTGCTCTGTATTGTTGGTGTTGGGTCCGGGATCAAATCCCAGCAGGATCTATACCTGCGACCTGCAAAATGAACAGAGGAGCGCTGGACCAGTTCGGCTGCAAGACGTTTTGTTAAAGATACTAATGGGCTGATTAAACTAGTAACGGATTCAGTTTATTTTATTAGAAATTAGTAAATCCATTAAGCTGGGTTTAGGACTTTTTTCTGTATAATAGATTAGATACGGGGGTACCAACGGTCCATCTCAGTGGTTTATTTTTCTGCATTTATTTTCCTGAATGATTATTTATGTGATATAACCATGTCATACCATGCCATGCATCATAATCATGAATTTCACTCCTAGCATATGCATACATGTAGATAATTAATTTTGACATTAATTAGGCATGTATGAACACGTAATTAATTTAGATTAATTTAGGTAATTAATTGAGCAAATAGAATTTTATCTGGATATAAAATTCACATGATAGAAATAATATTTACGGAGTAAAATTGATTTCGGATCTAAAATTCTTTGAGAATTTTGATTATGTATTGTCTACATAAAAAGGATTTTGATGATAGAAAATTCGGAAAATCGTGAGAAGTTGGACACTAGCTAGACGGTATTCGGAACCGATAAGTTGGTGATTGTTTTTCATGACTTATTGCTTTTGGATTGTTGGAAAAATTCTGAGATTCTAAATTTTTTATCATGACAAGATTAGGACCTCAAAATTCTTTAGTGAATTTTTAGTTGTGTAGTGTCTACACAAGAGATTTCTAAATTGTCGGAAGATTGGAAAATCATGAATAAGGCGACGCTAGTTAGACGGTATTTGGAACCGATAAACTAGTGGAAGCTTTAAATTTCATGATTTATTGTTTTTCGAATTATTGGAAATTCATAAGTCCTAACGTATTAGGATTATGAAATTATTGGTGAATTTTAATTGTGTAGTGACTACACAAGGAATTTTAAAAAAAAATCCACGAAATTGGAAAATCGTGAATATAGTAACACTAGTTATGTGGTATTTGGAACCGATGAACTAGTGGATCAAATGTTCTTGATTTATTGTTTTTCGGATTGATAAGAAATTCTGAAAATCCTAATAAGACAACCTATTTTTCAAAATAACGAGTGGGAGCGGGGAAGGTGACAACCGACCCCACGGCCTCTACTGTTGACACAAGCACGTGAGAGAACGGTGACGCATCATGCCGCTTTGATTTCACCCCCCTTCGGATGGCCTTCACCGCTATCAAAATTCAAGGCTAGGTCTCCGAAAGGATAGGATTTTGAGTACTCGTCGGGTCACTAGCCTACCCTTCGGTGGCATACTCGGGGCGTACTTAAAAATCTGAAACAGTAGGTCACACTCATAAGGATATTTTTTGAAAATATCTTGGCTGAAAAAGAGATGTTTGATTCTTAATTAATTGTTAAGAGAGATTGTCTCAATTTAATCGTCACCTCTTTGACCTACCCGTCGGCGGCACTTGGGTGTAAGATTAAATCCTTGGAATGGTAGGATAAACTGGATGAATGACATCACGTTTATTATTCCTAAAATCATTTATTTGTGGCGTATGATTTGATTTATATTTCCGTCATAGTTTATTTTTACGACTACATATCATCTCAAGGTATCTAAACTGCTAAACGCGATAAATTGACTAGTAACGACTTCATAAAAGTGGGAAAAGTAACGAGAACGTTGAACTCATTAATCAAGAATGCAATTAATTTTCGGTAGAGGATTCTCCTCTTGAGCCTCCAAACTTGAAGTGACATTGATAAGTATGTCACTATTGTCACTCGTGTTGAACGAGAGACAAAACAAAATTAGTTCAAAGATGACGAGAATGATTTGGCATCAATCTCACTACACATCCCACGGTTCACGAGTAGTGTCTACTCAGATAAACTACTAATTCACGGCCATTTCCTTTAAAGAAAGCCAAGAATGGGAAGATGAATGTCTACAAGTGTAAGTCATCTAAACTAAATAAGTTAAAGGCTAAACCGACACATTAATGAAAGAAAGGATAGCATTAGGAAAGTGATTTCGGTACTAACCTATGAATCCTTAGAGACTTTCTTAACTGAGTAATTTGACTCGGAAGCTAAAGTTCTTTTGTAAGAACAAAGTAGCTGGGCATTCATGATGAAGAGTAGACAACGGGCAGTTATTTCAGATGAGATATTGGGAGTGATGTAAGGAAACAGATTTTGGATTTTAATCCTTGAATATCGCATAAATATAATTTCTGTTTTTCAAATTCGTTGGAACGAATGGATTCACTTTCAGATCGATAATATAGTTGCCTTAAACAAAGTGAATATGGCATTTGTATATGATTTTGAAACTCTGACTTTTGTCTGATAAAGTCACACCACTGAGTAATGCTGAAAAAGTGTTTGTAACACATCATAAGCTACTAAGGGAAACGGTTTCCGTATTGAGATAAATGATTCTTCAGCATCTATTAATTAGTGCATATTTCCTAGAGACAAGATTTTAATACTGGCTAATGGTGATTCCTATCTCCCAATCTAAGAACACAATCTCAAAGGAAAAAATGACTAAGTAACCTTTCGATTAGGAAAAGGATTATAGAGCTAAAGAAGTACATTAGCTTGTTCATATTGACCTTCGGGGTCTTATGAAAGATACAAGCTAGCGGGAGATTTTGAGTGATAGACATTTTGTCTGAGACTACTCAAACGCCGATTAGTTTGTCTGAATATATTGAGGAATCAATGATATTACAAGAGAAGCAAGTATTCCGTGCTCAGATATAGGCTATAGCATAGTTTTGGCACTGATGCTCGGCCTCCCTCAGAGTGAAACGATTTCACTGAAAGGATAAACCATTGATTGCCTTATATAGTTGTTGACATGATACAATACACTGCCTAACTCAATTAAGAGATTGTTTGCAAAATAACGGAAATTTTATAATACCAAGTGATGACGGGGTCAATCAGGTTATAATATACTTGACCACCATAAACCAATACTAGCAAGAGGACTAGGCCCATCGTAGTATAGCTATAGTGAATCAAGGTCGATCCCACAGGGAACCAATTGTGGATCATTTCATATATAAACAATTAATTATACATGTCAATGACATAAAGGCGGTCTACGACCAACATAGGACAAGAAAAGTAAAGACACAACTCGACACAACGCAATTAACCTCCCCAATTATAGTCTTTATCGTTTGGACCTAGATAATTTATATAATAAACTGAACTTATTAACTGTCAATCCGTTTGTATCTATCTTAGATTGGCTACGGAGTCATCCTCTTTAACTTGACTTAGCACCGGTAAGTCACTAAATCACTGTGGTATTGTTACGTGACTTCGTCTTTTAGTGCCTCCATCTCATATAACTCACACGCTTACGACTCTAAGGATGCCGATATTAACCATACACCTCGTCCAGGCAACATTCCTATGGTTAGGCGTACTTCCTAAACGATCACTCAAGCTCTCGTCCAACTAGCAATTACCAAGTTATAGTCTCATGCTAATCTACGACGTACGTATAATCAGGTGCTAGCAATCCCCAAATATAAACCTACCTAGATAACGCTGAACGTCCAAGATCAATTCATAAGCCTACCTAAGAGTTTTATATTGGTATTTCCTTTTTACACGTTTTAATTAAACTAAGCGAGTAACGTAGCCATAGCCATACCTACTGAGATAATAAATTCTATTAAGTTAACCTAACCATAAAGACATGGCTATCTAACGGATGAACAGGGGGCTCGGTCGACCGAACAGGTTGGCTCGGTCGACCGAATACAGACACTCGGTCGACCGAATGGTCCTTTCCCCCAGATTGCATCCCTGAATATATCTCTCAGCGTTTCTCATACAATACGGACTAAATAGCAATTCGTCAAGCAATCATATAAACTAACTTAGATGCACGGTAATTAAACAACATAGATTCATACATAGACTCTAGGTAGAGGACGTAGGGTATGTGATCCTCATAGACAAGGCATCGCCACCTCCCTAACGTCATAGCCTAGATCTACATCATCTAACTATGAACAATTAACTCAAACGATAAAGCATAATTGGGAGGGATTAATTACTTAAAAGAAAGAAACAGAAAATAAAGGCTTACATAATGCAGCCCTTAAATTGCTGGAAACACCCTCAATAAACTACATTGAATCAAGATATGAATAGAGTGATTTTATTGAATGATATTCTAAGGTGTATGTTGGTGTATATTACAATTCTCGTAGCTGCTTGCTTATATAGAGGTTTTTGCCGACTTAGGGTGGTTCTAGAAGATAAGCACGATATAAGCCGGAAACCGACCCAAACCTAAGGCTCGGTCAACCGAAGAGCTGCACTCGGTCGACCGAAGCTATAGGCTCGGTCGACCGAACCTAAGTTTGCATGTTTAACACGTTTTCTTCGTCTAGCTTGTTCCCCACTGCACGCTTGCATGTTGATCCGATTAATCTTCCACTTAATGCTCCGATTTTCTTCCTTCCTTATCTTGAGATAATTGATTGAATGACATTAATCCTCTCGATTTGTTGTGATCTGCAAAATCAATAATTATCGCACAATAAATCGGCTTTAAATAATAAAAACGGCTAAATACCAATTCATATAATATAAATAACATAACCTTAAATAATACATATAAACATGTGATTTAAGATAAAATATATATTATTAGTCTCAATTTAAGGTCAATGTTGATGTCTTTTACGGGTATAATTTGACCGTCATCACCAAGAAGTCTACCTAGAAGATGCCTATGAATTTGTAGATAATGAGTGAAGTTCATTTACCCCACTTCCGCGAATAGGGGCATTTAGCACTTGTGCTTGAAGGTAGGATTGGAGATTTTGAATACACGTACAGATGGTGACTATTCGAGAAATATCTTAATGCAATGAGTAAAGGTTTGTTATAAGATTCTTAGCTCGGATAGTGACTGTTGTACTGTCACAACAAAGAATGTTTGAATAACAACCTGGGACCTTGAAGGAAAATTACTCAAGGATTTACTATCTGATTTAATCAGGCTGCATCCAACATTCGTTGTTGGGGATTACGCTGATAAATACTACTGAACCAGATCAGAATATCGATCCACCCAAATGCAGTGGGAGTATAGTTTAACTATTGACCCACTATGATTAAGTAGACTTTACAGTCTATTGGGGGTGATTGATTACATATGGTCCTTTGGAATGCTGTATAGGATTCTGATAATAGGAGGTTGGCTCGAAGCCATAAACCTGCAATTGAAATTTTTGGTACTCCATGTCTATTCATACTCTTGTAGAACCACCTGGGTGTCTCAGGCCTAGTGGGAGTAATTGGATCTACGTGAAAAAGAGTCGACCGAATGATAAAGTTTATCTTTCAAAGCAAAGCCAAGTGGTCTAGGGGTAATTTTTTGAGAAGTAGAGAGTTAAACGGGGGTGATGCCCTGAAACTTTCTCACCATTCAGCCTTTCTTGACTCGCTGGAAATCAGAAGGATTACCAGGGGTGATACCCTGAAACTTTCTTGCCGTACAACAGAGCTTGAATTCATTCGAAACATAAGGGTTTTTGCTTAAAGCCTATGGCAGATTGACTGCCTATGCTTATATCCATTGGTGGATTAAAGCAAACCTCTAGGTCATTAAAAGTCACATGTTTGAAATGTGTGGGCTTGACAAGAATTTTGACGAGTCTCTCGCAGACCAGAGAATCAATATTGGTTAAAGTAGTGAATATTAGCTTCATAAAGATAACACTGCAACAGTTGGGAACAACTTGGGTGTGTTATCTAAAGTCAGGAGCCGACGTGCCAAAGCTTCTCCGAGTTAGAGAAGTGGATTATATTCTTAAAAATCGATTCAGTCGAATTCATGAGAACAAGTTGGTGGCATTAAATCATCCATCTTATTGTTTAAGATGATAATACATTTTCGTATGCAACATTCAACGAGGGGTTTCCTACCAACCCTCTCACGGAATAATTCTCTACATCTATGGATATAGAGAAAATAGGATAGATTCTCTTTTGGATAGAGAAAGTCATGTTATTTAAAGTCAATTAAAGTCAAATCTTGGATTCAAGCAATAGATAGAAGTATAGTGCTTCCTCAAGTACATTTAGAGAACGAGGAGTTGTATGCTTGAGTATTTGAGTGCAAACCTGAATATTGTTGACTACACTAATTCTGACTTTCAAACGGATTAAGGATGAACGTGAGTCGATCTCGGGCTCAGTGTTTACTCATTGTGATGGAGCTATAGTCTGGAGCAATCTAGCATCACTAATTCGATCTTAAGTTGTTGTATACATAGCAGCTTCCGGAGCAGCTATAGAGGCAGCATGGCTTGAGAAGTTCTTTGTTGATCTGGAAGTAATTCCAGGCCTTGATAGGCCGATATCACATTACTGTGAAAACAGTTGAGGGGTAGCTTATGCAAAGGATTTTCATGGTCACTAGAGGTCAAAAGCATATTGAAAGAGAGTACTATCTGATCAGACAGACCGTGCAGAGAGGTGACGTATCGGTCCTAAATTTTGCCTCGAGCCGACAACCTAGCTTATCTGTTTACCAAGACGCGTGGCATCTAATGTCACAGATAAGCGCTTGGCGGGTATGGGATTGAGAGGTACGTCTCATCTTCTTTAGAGCAAGTGGGAGAATCTTGTGAATAGGGTAAGGGTGTGCTCTAAAAACAATCATTACTTGTCCTTACGGGCAAGTGAAAGATTGTTGAAAGTAGTGCCGAAAGACAATTTATGTAATTATTTTTATAATTAATAATGACAGATTTATTCTCAACTTATTATTTGCTTCGTGCTCATAAGTAATACACTACTGAAAAACCCCAAGTTGTATCATATGTAGCCATATCACTTAGTGTGTGTCTTCGCGATGATTAAGTTTATGGTGATACACTTGAACTGTTAGTCCATGGTGAACTTAATCAAAGTATGGGGTTTATTGATTAAACCACCATTAATGTGCCCAAAACACTTTAAGGTGTGACCGTCTTATCTGGACCGTCGATATTGGTTATCTAAGTGGGGTATTTATATATCATGTAGTCATATAGGACTGGACTGATTTAAGTTGCATTTCTCATATAATTCCTTGATTGAGAAATCTTATTAAATCACAAGATGATCATATATGGACTAACATTAATCCTAAAGTGATTGCAGACTCCTGCTTGTTTCAAGATAGGGTTTGACGTGTTAGTTAAAGATTGCTAATAGGCACGGTCCGAATCACTTTCACGTTGGCACTATCGGGAATGAGTAGCTGGGAATGTGTCTCACGAATATGGAATCCATTCCTTCCTGCGGGAAGTAGAAAGACAATCCTCTTATTTGTTAATCCTAGAAACTGATCGATCCGCGTAGTTCATATTGGTTATGAACTAATTGATCACTAGTGGGTTAATGGTAAAAAAGGATAAGATGTAATGAAGAAGGTTTACGGAAACAATCCCTCTTCATTACGGATAGTCTATGGAGAGTTAGTCTGTATGTAATGATTATATCAATGGACACTTATTGACTCGAAACTTTTAGAATAAGTTATGTCTATAATCGATAGATTTCTGTTTCGGATTTATGGTGGCGTGATTACGGAATTAAAAAGTTGAATATTCCGTTCGATGAATATTTTATTCAGTTTATTGTAGGTACTGGTTATAGGTCCATGGTCCCCGGGTTGGCTCCTAACACGTGAGTGAATTCTCGTATTACGGAACCTCAAGAATAATTAAATAGTTGGTTTATTTAATGAGTATGTGATATATTATTTATTCGGTAAATAATATGTATAAAAGAAATTTTCTATTATTCCCATGGCATAAGTGGTGTCACATGTGTAGAAAATTGGGAAAAGAAATTTTTCTGAATTATATCACATGTGTAATTAATTATGTATTTGTTAAATAATTAATAGATAAAATAGGAGATTGATTTTGTCATTTAATGAAGATTATCTCATTTATGGTGATTATCTCTTATTTATGGAAAATATCTTTTTCTTTGGGAGAAAATATTTGTCTTGTGAAAATGATAACTCTCAGTTGCTCGGTTATTTTCCTATGATAAAGAGAGTTCCTCCCAACACATAGATGACAAGTCTTATGCGCCTATTTCACATAAAAAAGGAGAAAAGTTAGTTTGTTGCCTTAGCCATTAGGAAGAAGAAAAACCAGAGTTTTTCTTGGAGCATATTCGAGGAGGTTCGAATGCGGGATCGACATCCACCAGTCGTCGTTTGGAAATACAACTCGAAAGATCACGGATTCTCTTAAGTTGGGTAAATTTTCAATCTTCTTGTAATGTATATTAATTAAATATGTGAATCATATCGTGGTAAAATCGCAAACGAATTTATTTCGTAGCTTCCACTGTGCATGATCGAGTGTCTCGGTCGGTGCTGTGAATCAAATCTGACGATCTGAAGAAAAGGGGAAAAATCGCTCCGGCAGTTGCACGCACCCCTGCCGCAATTGCACGAGCCGGAAATTTTTTTCCGGATCCGGTTTTTCCTGTGTTTCGGATTCTGATTCGGGTTTCTGCATACCCAACATAGTCCCTCTAGCTCTGCTGGCAGCTATACTCTGCTAACTAACGTCCCCTGCTTGATGCTCAGCTGACCCCCGTTTAGCTGACTTGCTTGAATCAGACTCTTGTAATCCGGGTGTTTTGTAGGCCCACACTTAAAAGGGCTTGTTAAAGTGTTTGACACTTATAATTGTTTCTCCTGCCAATATTAAGATATGAAATTCTCTCACTCCGTAGCACATCCTTTTATATGGTTTGGACTTATATTTCAATAATATTTGTGTCATGAATTATGACATTTCGTTGTGACTTTAATATTATTTTTAAAAACTCAATAATGAATTCCAATTATTGGTTTGAACGTTGACCTGGTAGACTTTTTCTTCACACCCCTTGTTCGCTGCCGAGTTTTGTCTATCTATATAGTGACATGTTTTTATTATCTCTGTTGCTGCATTTCATAGTTCACAAACACGGCAGATTACTAGATAAGTGGATGATATAATAGAATTGTTTCGTAGCAGTAATTATAATAGAGAATGGCATTAAATGGCGGTGAAAATCATCAAATTTTGTCCAAGCTGGCCACAAGTGATCAACATGGTGAAAATTCTCCATATTTTGATGGTTGGAAAGCATATGATAACGACCCATTTCACCCATTGTTAAACCCCAATGGGGTTATTCAAATGGGACTTGCTGAAAATCAGGTTTTCCAACTATACATTCTTTTAATATAAAGAGTTGTATCACACTATTTCAATGAATTTGATGGTCAAAGATAAAATATTCAGTACCGTAAATACTTGATTACATTATTTTTACTCACTTGTCATTGATGAGTAATGATATATTTATTGTAAGTGGACCTAGGTGTAACTAATGCGATTAACTGCACCTCTTGATCCGAAAAAATATATCAATATATGTTCTATTTTTTTTGTTTGCCCCATATAATTTATTTTCTTTTTAAAATTTTAATTGCTTCTTTTTTATTTATTGAGGAAATAATGATTTTATTCTAAGTGACTTTGTTGCATTGCAGCTGTCAATTGATCTTATCCAAGAGTGGTTTAAGAAGCATCCAGAATCGTCCATATGCACCGAAGGAGGAGTACACATGTTAAAGGACATCGCAGTATTCCAGGACTATCATGGCTTACCAAAATTCAGAAATGTAAGCAGTCAGCTCCTTATTTATTTGCATGAAGTGCGTATATTATATCATAAGTCATTGGAAGAGTAATATACTGCATGTGTAAATAGGTAATACATTATATTTTGTTTTCTTACAATCACAAATGCACAATAATTGCAACGGTGGGCTGCAGATTGATCTTAATGTTATCTCCATCAATTCTTTTAGGGGAAAAATAGCACTAGTTTGAGGGCAGAGGAGTTATTAAAACAATTTAGTTTGATTGTTATGTTTATGTTGGGAGAGATTTCCACACTCTTGAATCCATAAAAAAATATACTAGCACTTTAACTATTACCAATGGTTTCAGAGTACAATGGTAAGAATTTGATCTTAACATGGTATCGGAGCCAGAGGTCATGAGATCGAACCGTGGTTGAAACATTTAAGAAAAAAATTGTGTATGGTTGGAACATTTAAGAAAAAAATTGTATAAGTGTTGGGAGAGATTGCCCACACTTGAATGAGGTGTTTGGAGAGATTGTCCACACTCTTGAATAAAAAATTGTGCAAGTGGATTGCCCACACTCATGACTGAAAAAATGTGCAAGTGTTGGGAAAGATTGTCCACACTTGAGGGGGGGTGTTGGGAGAGATTCTCACACTCTTGAATCTATAAAGAAATATAGTAGCATATTTACTGGGCTGTTGGAACAGATTGCCCACATTTGAGTCCATACAGAAATATAGTAGCACATTTACTGGGGTATTGGAAGATATTGCCACACTTCATGGGGTGTCGGAAGAGATTTTCACACTCTTGAATCCATAAAGAAATATAGTAGCACTTTTACTACTACCAATTGGTGCCCACACTCTTGAATGAAAAATTGTGCAAGTGTTGGGACAGATTGCCCACATTTGAGGAGGTGTTGAGAGAGATTCTCACACTCTTAAATCCATAAAGAAATATAGTAGCACGTTTACTGGGGTGTTGGGAGAGATTACCCACACTCTTGAATGAAAAAATGTGCAAGTGTTGGGACAGATTGCCCACACTCCTGAATGAAAAATTGTGCAAGTGTTGGGACAGATTGCCCATATTTGAGGGGGTTGGTGGGAGAGATTCTCACACTCTTGAGGTAGCACATTTACTGGGGTGTTGGGAGAAATTGCTCACTTCCTTGAATTAAAATTTGTGCAAGTGTTGGGACAGATTGCTCATACTTGAAGGGGTGTTGGGAGAGATTCTCACATTTTTGAATTCATAAAGAAATATTGTAAGTTTGTAACACATTTACTACTACCAATTAATTTTAATACAATAGTAAACACTTGATCTTAATAGTTCATTAGCATGGCTATAGATATCTGGGAATATTTTTTTAACACTAAAATGTTGAAGTATGAAATTAAAAAAATATATATAATTTATATACCATAAGTGTCCCCACTGAATGTATAACCTGGATATCTCATTGCTTGAGGAGAAATATAATAGCACATTTATTATTATCAATTCGTTTAGTATAACGGTAAGCGCTTGATATTAACAATTCATTAGCGTGGCTATAGATATCTAGGAATATTTTTTTTTTTACACTAAAATGATGAAGTTTGAAATAATTAAAAAATATAATTTATATACCATTAGTGTTCCCACTGAATGTATAACCTGGATATCTCATTGCGTGAGGATCAATTATGTAAATGTCGTTAATAGATCATGACATGGAGTCAATGGCGGATCTACATGTATGTAAATGGGGTCTGTGGACTCCGTTAATTAAAAATAATAAAACTCTACATTTCACTTATAGAAAAATATTTTGAACCCCGTTAAAAAAAATAAAACTCTACATTTTACCTATAGAAAATTATTTCGGATCCCCCGTTGAAAAACATTTACGGATCTGCCCCTGCACGGAGTGATATCTATAACATTCGAATAATCCTACTGTCACCATTATTCGTATACAAAAAAAATATCATAACATAATATGATAGATATTTTAATGATGTGATATTAAAATATATACAGTCTTATTAACACATGTGTTGTGTCAAATAGAAAATGAAAACGACAATACATTATATAGATTTTTGACTAAAGGACATATTCCTAACTAAATGGGGAATGCAGGACATTGTAATTTAATAATGACGAAAAACCTTGTTTTATCCTAAATTACCCTTCTCTTGATACATTCACCGGTTGTCATAAATAATAATAATAATAATAATAATAATAATAATAATAATAATAATAATAATAATAAATAGTTGACTACCATAAAAATAAGAGATTTTATTTAATTAATTATCACAATTTATTATAACGGTCAATCACTATTTCATGATTTAGGCATCCATTATTACTACATAATTTTGATTTAAATGTAAAAAATACTCATTTTATCTACAATCTTGACGCAAAATTACTCCACCTATGTTACTTGATCCATATCAATCTTACTACCTTTTTTTTCCTATAACTACATCTAATTTATTGGTTGTTACTAATTCTTTATCAGCGTTTCAATATATTTTTGGCAGTAACCATATCTATTGTATTATCTGTTATTATCTCTTTTCGAGTTTTACTACGTTTTTTTGTAACTTTATTTTATTGGTTGTTACTGCTTCTTTTTATATGTTACTACATTTTTTATTTGTAACTACATTCTTTTGTAACTATATTATAATTGTTGTTACTATTTTTTTTTTTTTTTTTGTTGTGACTACATCTTTTTTTGTAAGTGTTACTATATTATTTTTCTATTTTTGAGGGACTACTGTATTGTTTTTCATGTAACTACATCTATATTATTGTATTTTACTATATATATATATATATATATATATATATATATATATATATATATATATATATATATATATATATATATATATATATATATGTGTGTGTGTGTGTGTGTGTGTGTGTGGAACTAGGATAACTGTTTTGGTATGTTTTACATCCTATAATTACTCCAACTTAATGGCTAGACTTAAATACTCAGTATTTATGTGACTCTTGTTTCTTAAAAAAAAACTCATTTCTATTTTATCTTTTAAGGGTATTTAGGTCCATTAATAATGAAATTGTCTTTTTTAATCGCCAGAAAATGAAATTGTCCTTTGATCCTAATTTGTTAATTTCTTTGTCTTTCTGGCCCCTTTCTCCCTCCATTATATTATGCATATACTGCAAATCGTAATGTGGTTAAAATTGTTAATTGTCTGCAATTGCATGTTTCGCTCTTCAGATGGAAGATGAATTTTCATCGTCTCATAACTTTGATTTGAGGTTGCAATCCCTCAACGTATATTTTGTTGGACATACATTTTCACCATGGTATCAGAATTAAATTCATGGTTTGCCCATATACATTTGGACCAGCTAGAGAAGGGCTATTAAGGTTGTTAATTGCCCCAGATTATTAATTTGGTATTGTTTCATCATTATATTAAAAGACAGACTTCTTTTACCTTATAACTTTTGTTTTTCATTAAAAAAGAAAAAGAAAAACATAACTTTTGAAGTTGAGACATGTCCTTTTATACGTTGTTTGGTCCGTATACTAATCAAATTTTATACATTTATTTCATTTTTATGAAATTATTTGCATGGTACATGCAACATTATATATCAAATTGACGGTGATAAAATTATGTAAATCTTTCATAAAAAACTCACGATAAATCATTCATCCTATTAGTGTTTTCAAATCATTAATAATCTTGACACCGCTGGATATATAATTTTATGCATTTTTTGTATACCTTGATTTTCTGATATAGAACTTTCTCGTGTGTGCAAGATACATAAGGTCATCATTAAAGAGTAAGTTATGTACTACCCACGTCATTTTATTTGGAAAAAAAATTGATCAAGCACTTACCATTCTACTAAAACCAATTGGTGGTAATAAATGTGCTACTATATTTTCTTAAGAGTGTGGCAATCTGTCCCAACACCCCCAAGTGTTGGCAATCTGTCCAACACTTGCACAATTTTCTTATACATTCAAGAGTATGAAAAATCTCTCCAAACAACTGTTAGGAAATCTATGCGGGAACGTAGCGGAATTCAAAAATTTATTTCCTATCAACCCAAGATCAACTTCGTTTAAGTAATAAACAAATAAGCTAAAGACATGGTTACCTTGGTTGATCTAAAAGATCGACGCTTTGACCGTCTAAGGAGAGTAGTTCTGCATAGAGCCGCCCAAGTGTTCGGCCTCTACCGCTAGTCCACACGAACAGCCCGCCGGAATCCCATCATGGATTACTATTGGAAAACTTCAGTTGCTAGACCGGCCTTTTTCCTCGATCCCTCACAAACTCTCTATTGGAAGCTCTCTATTTTACACAAGAACTATTAGTTTTGGAATTGTGATATACAAAAGAGTTTGACACCCAATTCCTTTATATAGAGGAAGTGGCGCCCCAAGAGGTGTGGAGGAGAAGAAAACATTTTTCCAATAAAATAAGGAAAATATAATTTATTGATTTATCTCATTTAATTTAATATCCCATATTAAATATTTCCAAGATATTGTCAATATCTTATATTGACTATATTTATCTTATTACCATAAATCAATTTACACATGTATGCAAATCTATAGTCATTAATATCTAATATTAATATAAGGTAATCTCATTAATCAAATTGCACAATCCAAGTGTATTTTTATACACCAACAGTGGCGCCCCATATGCCAAGGATTTGGCATACGGAACATTCTTTAATTAATACTATGATTAATTAATTTACAAAATACATGTGTATCATATACACATAATAATTTCGACATACATACATCATATGTATATTTAATTAATCAACATAATTAATATCTTGTATTATATTTATTCATAATAAATAAATACCACCATATTAATTTACTACTATAACCTTTATAGTACGAGATAAACTTTCCTTATTTGGTTATCAACTATAACCACATTTTAATCCGGCTAGATGTTCTTATGTGTGTGACCCGATAGGCTTCCGAATATGTTGGTCGTAGACACAAAATGCAAATTATGAAAATGCCCTTTATGCCTAACGATCACGGGATAGCGTTTAGCAACACACCGTGACCCTCAATCATCGGAAGAGTCAAATGCAATGACTACTACCTTTCATGTGAAACAGTTACCGTGTAACTTACAATCCTATCGCTGTAATAATATCCATACGGTCGTACGTCGAGTGTCAAACATTAATGACCGTATCTTATAATCTGGATATCATGCTCTCGAAGTAACTCATTTACTTTCACTTTGCAAAGATTCACGAGAGTAATACATTCCTTATAAGAATGCCCTTTTGGATATTCACCCCTACTGATAGGGTACGCGATTTCCAGACGACCAAACATGTATACTCCGCATGCTTCAGTATCACAACCAATCACTACCACATGATCGCCCCGTGGCTAGGGGAAACCTCAATAGTGTCAAAGCATGACAATCCACACCGTGATGCCATGTAGACTCCGGTCTTAAAGATAATTACACAACCGCCACAAAGTGTGACTTAATGTAAGTGGGTCAGTCTAAAGTACGCATTCTCTAATACACCTCCACATACAGTCCAAGTGTCTTTACACTTCGATAGACGAGATCTATCCCTGCCCTTAAAGACAGAAGACATCTAATACGTGCTAGCCAGTTCATACTATCAATGCCCTGTTTAATAGTATATCAGCCTAGAGACATTTAAGTATCAAACTTATTAAAGTGATTAGAGATCTCATCAACCATAATCGCCTATCATGGTTTCTCTATCATAGTTTAATACTAAGGATGTTATCATATAACAATTCATAATTGGTTCTTTAAAAGAACAAATATATGACAACAGAAAAGCCATTTAATCTACGTCCACACATAAAGAAATAGTCGAAATGATCCGACCCGGTCAGATCCGGTCCAACCCGATTGGGTTTAGGACTCTATTCCAACAACAACCCCCCTCAAGTATGGGCAATCACTCCCAACACTTACACAATTTTTTTTCCAAAAATTGTTCCAACCAGGGTTCGATCTCTTGGCCTCTGGCTCTGCTACCATGTTAAGATCAAGCGCTTATCATTCTACTAAAACCAATTTATTTTAGTACAATGATAAGTGTTTGATCCTATCATGGTATCGGAGCTAGAGGTCATGGGATCGAACCCTAGTTGGAACATTATTGAGAAAAAAATTGTGCAAGTGTTGGGGAGAGATTGCCCACACTTGAGGGGGTGTTGAGAGAGATTGTCACACTTTTGAATAAAAATTGTGCAAGTGTTGGGACAGATTGCCCATACTTGAGGGGGGTTGGAAGAGATTGCTCACACTCTTCAATTGAATGTATAAAGAAATATAATAGTGCATTTACTAACACCAATTGGTTTTAGTAGAACGGTAAGCACTTGATCTTAACATGGTAGCAACGCCTCAAAGGATCAAACCCTAGTTGGAACATTATTTAAAAAAATTGTGCAAGTTTTGGGAGAGATTTCCCACACTCTTGACTGAAAAATTATGCCCACACTTGAGGGTGTTGGGAGAGATTCTCACACTCTTTTAATACCTAAAGAAATATAGTAGCGCTATTTTTTAAGCGCTATTTTTTAATATGTGTGAAAAGGCCTAAAAAGACTTATATTTTGGGACAGATGTAGTAATAAACAATTTATTACTATATTTTCAAATGTACCATTGCGACCCATTAATTACACATAGTTTTTTCACATTCCGAAATACTCCCTCTGTCCCAAGATCAATAAAAGAATAAATCAAAACATTGACTAAGTTTCTTAATTTTATGAAAAACCTTTCAAAAGAGAATATGTAAGAAAAGAAAATAATAATAATAAACCGACAAACAATTTTTATGGGAAATTAGGGATAAGGACACAATCTGAAATATTTTTAAGTAACAGGACAGCTACATATTTTTTATAGGGAGAAGGACGACTGCATAATTTTTATAGCGAGAAGGACAAACAGTGAATCCCAAAAATCAGTGAATCTCCCCAGTGAATCCCGAAATCAGTGAATTTCGACAGTGAATTTCGACAGTGAATCCCGAAAATTAGTGAATTTCGACGATGAATTTTGAAAATTAGTGGATTTCGACAGTGAATTTAAACAGTGAATTTCAAACACAAGTGAATTTCGACAGTGAATAAATAGTTTTGTCCTTTATGCAAAAGTTTTAAAAAACCGTCCTTCTACTCAATTGATGAAATATTTCTGTCATTCTCCCTCATTCTCCCCAATTTTTAAGGGACGAAAGTACAAATTGAATTTCATGCATAAAATTTATAGAGAATTAGGAAGAGAAAAAACACATTTTAGAATACTTTTAAGTAACAGAACACCAAATATATATTTTTTTATAGGAAGAATGATAACCAGTACAACATTTATAGTTTAAAGGACAAATTTTTTTTTATAACAAATGCGGCTGCTTTGCTGTTTTTTTTTCCTCTTTCATTTTCAAATAGTCATACCTTTTGATCTAGATCTTCAAACGTGAATATTTCGCCGGATTTTTTTTAATCTTTTCGTGCTCTTCGTTTTGAGACTTTGTTCGATATTATTTCCTCGTTTTTCGTGAGATTCTATCGAAATTCTCTCTGTGAAACTCGCTAGTGAATCCCAAAAAACAATGAATTTAGACAGTGAATTTCTAACAATAGTGAATTTCGACGGTGGATTTTCGGAAATTACGTCGGAATATTTTAGATGTGATCTAGAAAATAAAGAGCATGAAAACATTAAAAAAATGGTGAAAGAATTTTCAAGTTTGGAGTTGTAGATTGACAAATATAATTGTTATGAAAGAGAAAGTGTTTTTATTTTTTTTGGGGAGGGGGGGGGAAATAACATTCGTCCAGCACTTCCTTTTTTCTTACAAAAAAAATAATTTGTTATGCAAAAGTTTTCAAAAGGTGTGCTATTCACTAATTTAGAAAAAGGTGAAAGGTTGTGACTGACAGTTTTAATCTAAAATGGTTGAGAATGACAGTTACTACATGTGTTACAACATTTTTGTATATGTGTTACTACATTTTATCCTTCTCAATCATTTTGTATTTTATCTTTTCCTTCTGGCCTCTGACCCCTTTAGAAAATATTTTTTTCATTCTCCATAATTCCTCCTAAAGTTTATCATACATCTTACCAGATAATAAATCAAGAAAGTTGGTATATATGGCTGAGGTCTACTTAATTAAGTATGGATCGAATTTAATTGTAGTGATCATCATGCATCCGCGTGCAATGCAGGGAGTAGCAAAGTTGATGAAAAAAGTGAGAGGAAATAGAGTTTGGTTTGATCCAGACCGCATTGTATTAGCGGGCGGAGCCACCGGAGCAAGCGAGCTCATCATCTTCTGCCTAGCTGATCCCGCTGATGGTTTTTTGCTTCCTACACCTTATTATCCAGGGTACGTATGCATTAATTTCCTTTTTCATTTACCTTTTATAAACACATAGCTTATTTACCAACTTCTTTTTAAGAGGTAATCTTAGTACAAAATAGGGGTTCAATATTGTAAAGTAGTCCCATCAAATGTGTAGTAAACATAGGCCCTCCAAGAGATCTTTTAAACACATCGGCTAGTTGTTCATCGATTCTAGAATATTCAAGGTTAAGTTTTCCTTCATTAACAAGTTCTCTTTGAAAGTGAAAACGAAGGCAGATGTGTTTCATTCTTCCATGCAAAAAAACTGGATCTTGAAATTCAAACATTGTAGAATTCCTCGTAACGACATAGCCTGACACTTAAATAAAGAAGCCGCAATATATTCTTCTTATGTAGTTGAAAGTGAGACAATTGGTTTCTTCTTTAAACTCCATGAAACTGCTTAACTAGCCTTCTCGTCAGAACTTTAATATTTCGGAAAATTTGCTCTTCTGATCTTTAATCTTTATTCAAACTTCACTTCATTTATCTGGTTTTAGTCAAATTATCTTCATATGATATTCATCATCTGAATATTGCTTTGTTCACCATTGACTCTTTTAAGATATATTCTTTGCTTCCAAAATGAATTAATTTCTGTGATCTCATATTTGTGAGATTATTGTACACCATATTTTCAAAGCTTGATGTTTTCATCACATTGCTTGGCTTCAAGACTTCATCACATAGAGTTAGTCTTCAAGTCTTCTCATCTACGTGTGATCCCTCATTCTTTTGATTTGAGTTTGATCCCCCAGTCTTGTAGTCATCATCTTTGGTCTTCATACTTCTGCTGAATTTTTTCGTCTTTTGAAGTTTAGATTGATCCTAGTCTAGTGAAACTTATCAGATGACTATTACAGTGCTTGTCTAATTTATATCTATTCAATATCAGACTTTACAGAAAACCTATACATGATCATCTTTTTTTAGGTGAGAATTCCACTCCACAGTTAAAACATAAAATAACTAGCGCGAAAACAATTTTATGACAATGACATCGAGATAATGACATAAAAAGGAAAATGTATTCATTTTATTTTATTTATTCAGGTATTACCCGGGCCGGCCCTATGCTAAGGCCGACGAGACCCGGGTCTTAAGCCCAATTGTGTCGGAGGGCCCAACGGTACATGTTTCGCTAAAAGAAAAAAAAATTCGTATAGATTTAATCCGATCCAACTTAATATAATATGTTAATTTTCATTTTTGATAAAGGCCCAAATTTTATTTTACTCTAATTGATAAAGGCCCTAATAAAAAAATTTACTTGACCCAAAAAAAATAGATATATACAAACAAGTTTTTTTGTTTTTGTTTTATGACTTTATCTATATTATTAATTTATTATATATATCTATATTATATAAAAAAAAAGCACACACAAAAATAAATAAAACAAACAAAAATAGATAGAACTCATTTTTCACTCCTAAGTTCCGGCCCTCCCCTTCATCCTGCCTTCATTTCCCCAGCTCCCCTGCCGCTTGAGCTGTTGATTTTTTTTTTATTTTTTGTTTTTTGTTTTCCTTTCCTTCTTTCAATTTCCCATTCATAAATGATAAATTATATTCTCAAATTCTCAAGTGAGAAGGATATGGTTAATAAAATTGACAATTCTATTTTGATTAGTGATTTCGTCTCTAAATGTGTTGCAAGAGCGATCTTGAAAAGACTACTTTGTAGGCATGTTTTGAGACTATCAATAATGTTAGAAAATGTGATAAAACAAAGAGAATTGAATGATCTCCAAGGCACGTATAAAACGTTTCTTTAAAGAGATGTTTTAAGATCTCTCTCAGGATTCAATGGAGTACTACTTTAGAGACACAATATGTTTGTACAGATGATGCTTCTAAAAAAACTTCATTATCTTTCACACCGAATGTTGATGTCTCTCTATATATAGACAACAAAAAGATACTGTGCCTCATCACGAAAGAACAAACCAGTTCGTCTTCAAAGGATGTGTCCCAATGAACATGCACAACCGAAATGATGTGTCCCAATGAAAAATCCCTTCTACGAAATGGTGTGTCCCAATGAAAAATCCCTTCTACAAACCAGTTCGAACCCCGTTTCTTTTCGGCGACACCTGTCGCACTCAGTGTGCAACAACACATTCAAAACAAAAATAAAAACAGACTTTGTGAATAAAATATCTAACAAATAACTTGAATTTTGTATTTACAGATATTAAAAACGCGATAAGGATATTTAAAAACAACTTCAACTAAAAGGCCCAATTCGGGGACTTGGTCTTAAGCCCAACAAATGCGAGGGCCGGCCCTGGGTATTACGATCTACTTGAAATAAAATGAATAAGCTTCAACTCTTCATTGTTGATTCTTCAGCTGGTCTTGAAGTTTCTTCTTTGTAGCTTTTTTCTCTTTGTATGCTTGCCATTCATTTTCCAAACTTGTAAAATTTATATGGGGATGCAATAATTTCCACACTTTCCATGATTGACCTTTGTTTCTTCCCTCAAATCTTCCATTTTTATAGAATCTGTAAAATTCATCATAATTTTCAATAGCAGTGGGAATGGTTGCTTTTCAATTCTTCTGTTGTCTATCTTGCTTCTACAATTTCCTTTTCTGCTTTATTTTCTCTTCAACCATATTTGATCATAGAAAAATATCAAGTGCTTCCCTTCTGGTCATATCATAATATGTTTTCTTCTTGACACGACAATCTCTTTTGAATTCTTCAAGTAACTGATCGATCAGTCATAGTTACCCTTCCTTCGACTGGTAGTCTAAAATCAGCTTCAATAGATGCCTCAACTGGACATTCAACTGAATCTTTCGGCTGATTCTTGTCTCCTTCTCCTGTTTGTTCAAAGAACTTGAAACTTTGCTTATGATCTTTTTCCCTTTTTTGGTATCATCAAGAAAGTGCTTAAAGATAGTTTTTTATTAGAATTCTTGAGATTTGCAAGGGTTGTTGAAAGTTTTGTGATTAAATAACACAACAAAAATATAATGCGGAATTTTATGACTCAAGGATAATCAAAGAGTTAAGTTACAATGTCATTGACCATGGTGTATTTATAGTATCATACACCACATGAATCGGTTAGGAGAAGTTACATGGCATTTATAATAGAATAACAGTTCTAACTACAAACTATGAAAGTATACTGCTGCGTTCTATTGCATTCTGCTGAGGACTCAACACTCTGTTGAGTTTGTGTTGATCAACTGAGTACACTCAGACATTTGTCCATGCTGAGATGCTCATCTTGCACTCAGCACTCCTTTTTACTGTAAAACCCCATCAAGTTGAGAGTGATACGCTCACTTAGCACTCCTTTAGCCACTAGGACTTGGTTTAAAAATCTTCAAAATCTCCTACTTTTCCAACATATAAGAAAAGAGTGTTGCATCCAAAGCCTTTGGAAGAATGTCAGCAATTTGCTCCTTGGTGTTCACATGAAAGAACTTAATAAGACCAAACTTGACTTTGTCCCTTGCAACATAAGAGACAGTCTCAATGTGTTTGGTCATTTCATGAAACACATGATTGTGAGCAATATGCATAGCATTGGCATTGTCACAATATAACAAAGCAGGCAGCTGAACAGGAATCTATAAATCTTGCAAAATACAGACAAGCCCTTGAAGCTCACACACAGTATTGGCCCTAGCCCTGTATTCAGCTTCTGAAGAGCTTCTTGCAATGGTTGTCTAATTTTTTGCTTTCCAAGAAATAGAAGCATCTCCCAAAAACATCATGTAATCTAAAACATACTTTCTGGTTTCAAGAAAACCAGCCCAGTCACTGTCAGTGAAGGCTTTCAACATAATTGTGTTCTCTACCGGGAATAATATGCCTTGTCCTGGATTGGCTTTCAATTACCCAGTGAGCAGATTTCATGTGATTCTCTGTAGGTGTAACTAAAAACTGACTCAATTTTTGATTTGCAAAGGCTATATCTGGTCTGGTAAAGGTAAGGTAGATTAGCTTGCCAACCAGAGATCAGTATGCAGTGTTGTCATTTAACAAAGGTGAATCTCCATGATGTAGGGTTTGCTTAGACTCCATGGTTGTTTTGGTAGGTATGGCCCCCAAAAGCTCATACTCATGTAGATGCTTTAAAGTATTTTTCCTCTGAGAAAATTGGGAGTGCCCCATGGGTTCTTTGTTCAACTTCAGTTGTGTTTACAACTGGTTCAACTGATACCTACTCTGATTCATTTCTCGGTCCTGACTTGTAAAGTTTGACAAAACTTAATTTTGTTTTAGGTCTTTCCACTTTATATTTGGGTGTTTTTTCAGACTTAATAACCTCATAGTTTTTTTTTTTGTATCTCTTCAAACTCACTAAGTAGATTTTTAAGTGTATCACTTAAATCTTAATTTTTCAGTTTACAGCTGGCAAAACTAGAACAAGAAATTGGTGCAAATTAGTGGCAAGAATTAGAATACAATACCTTAGTCTCGTATTCTTTTGCCACGAGACATAATGATATTGGTGAATCCTCAGCTAATTCTTGTGAAGAGCTCTCATCATCTAAACTGCTGGAATTTATTTCAGCTTTCAGTGCTCTTCTACTTTTCTTATTATCAGCCAGCTTTTATTTCTGTATTTCTTTTCATCATCCTTCTACCTTTTGACCACTGGTGCTGGACAGCCAGCCTTGAAATATCTAAGCTTTTTGCAGTTGTACCACAAATATTCATCATCTTTCTTTAAATTATATTTCTTTATGGTGTTTATCAACTGTTGAGTGGCTTCCGGATGATTCACCTATTTTCTAATTCTTTTCAAACCTATAAAAATTCTTGAACTTCTTCATCAGTAATGCCATTTGCTCTTTGATCTGACTTTTCTAGGTGTCCAATCTTACCGACGGTGTACCGGGTCAATTGTAGTCTCGTCTAGTGGTCAATGTCGTATCCACATGGATTGTGAGGTTGAACACCGAAAAGCTATTATTTTCTTAATCTAAGTCTCAATAATACAAGAAATTAAATTTATCTAAGAATCTACTACTACAAAGGGTGATAAAATGATAAAAGAGCTAACCAAGATAATGCATTGATCAAGCAAACCTCTATTAGCATCATGGGAATGAACTACCTACCAACCTTCCAATGGTGTTCAAGTGTGTGTTTATCGGTACACTCCTAAGCTAGCAATTCCCCCTCATACGAGTGAATGAAATTACTTTATGCCTCCTCATTGGTCTAAGAACCCTTGACCTAATGATTCAACATGATACGAACTTAAATGCAATGACATTGTCAATACTCCCCGGATAAGAAATCGAGTTCCACTTAAGGTCGATTTTACCTTCCGGTTCTCCTATTCCTTCTCCCACACCAAGCATCTACTTTCGGCCTCAACTAAGTGTGTGTGTGTGTGTGTGTGTGTGTGTGCTAGTGCTAGGTGATCATTCCAACACTAAAAGGCAATACAATGATAATAGGAAAAGATAACAACAACCCATGAAACTACGAAATGAAAAATAACATTCCCAATCAACCAATACAGATTAAACTATCACAACTACATAATCTTGGCTAGTGTAGAACTAGACACTCATGGATATGGATTCAAACATGTCAAAGCTTGAATTCATATCAATAGGAGTAATTAACACAAAGTAAAAGTTAAGAATTTACCTACAACAAGCTACAAACTTGAAGATGGAAGCTTTCATTCAAACTCAAGAAGCTTCAATGGAGTTATACACTAAAAATATGACAACTTTCTTCCACCAAAATGATTCTTGAGATTAAACTAAGAATTCTTGATGTTTACAAGTTGAATTAGATGCGAAGCTATGGTGGGATTCGGCTTTTAGATCCCTTGAAAGTGGGGGTGCCTTCAAGAGCTTGAGAAGAGGGTTTGAGGAAGATGATAGATGGGAAGATGGGATAAATTCGATCCAAAATAAGGTTTCAAATGCTGAAAATCTGTTTTTGCGACGTCTGCCGTGCGCCATTATAGGACTGGCGTGCGCCAATTGTGGAGTGAAACTCTATGTATAGCTACAGTGACGTTTGACGTACGCCACTATAAGTGGCGTGCGCCGATTCTTCTAGCAGCTCAGTAAAATGACCATAACATGAGTTGTAGAACTCCGATTGATGTGATTCAAGATGCGTTAGAAAGCTCATTTCTTGATCTACAACTCTCATGAAGAAGTATTCTCCATAAAATTCTTCTAGGGGGGGGGGGGTCAAATGTCCTTTGAAGATAGGCTACGCTTGAAACACTAAGGACAAATGATCCGTTTTACTTGTTAGCTTCCGGCACACTCTTCTAGATCTCAAAAGGCGTGTTTATTCTCAACACATGTCATCACTCGGGGTCTTGGTTAACCTGTAATCCTGCAATAAATCACCAAAATACCAAGCGTAAACCCGACACGACGCGCCGGTCACTATAACCGGTACAAAACTAATCAAAACACGATATTTTATATAATAATTACTATCTACACATTTGGGTGACATTAAGCAAATAATGACTCGAATTGATATGAAAATATCAATAAACTCATAAGAAATAGGGATAAAACATCGTAAAATGTATCATCTAGTTGACTTACATCAACCACTCCCCACTTAGCTTATGCTCATCCTCGAGCAAATAAAGCGACGAAACAACTCAAGTCAAGAGATAGGATCATACAACATCAAGAAGTAAGAGCTCAACTAGATGATGGAACCAATTGTACATATAACCACATGTTAACCGTAATCTAAGAAAGTAGTGGAGTGTGTGTGTGTAAATATTCCTCAATTTTGTTACCAAGCAATCAATTATGAAATCATGCATGCAAGACTTATTATGTGCAATCCATATGATTAATAATGATACCAATCTCCACCAATAGAGGCATTCGGAGTCAAGAAGTTAGATCGGGTAAGGCTTTAAGCTTGTAATGTTTGGCTCGGGTATTGGCTAATCGAAGGGATAAAAAGATATAACAAAAAGAACACATGCAAGATAGCAAGAATCTACACCTTAAATTCCAATGATTTTGAATTGGCAACTCCAACTCTCTCGCATAATTGCCAAAGACGTCTCATCAACAATAAACATAAGAGATAAAATACCACTTCAATTGATTTATCACCCAAATTTACATTACTTGGACTTGTTGAACTTGTCCTTCAAAATTGCCTTCCAATTCGCACCATTTATTGAATTTTATTTACAACTTCATTGAGCTTTATTGCTTTTTCGAATTTTGTGGATTTTTGATTTTTTTTGATTTTTTTTTTAACCAAGCAACATACACCAATGGACTTCGAACTTGATAAGATACCATCTCAACTTTGTGCCAATATTGTCATCCAACTCTTGCCCAACTTCAAATGCTGCCACCACATAATACATAGAAACTTGCTAAACTTACGGGACATCAAGGGAATGTAGACCAAAATTAGGCTAAGGGTTGGATTATAATGAGGCTAATCATGAATGGATAGTTTCGAGTGGGGTCTCGCCACTCTACAAAGGCTGAGACGGGGACAGGTGGAAATTACTTTCGGGAAGGCCATTTGGCTATGATCGAGTCAAAGAAATGCCATGACCGTCATCCCTAACCCTGACTCCAAACACTATTCTATTTAGCCTCGGAAAGATATCAAGCCTAAGTTCTAGTTGCAAATAAGAGTATGCTTGCACAATTGCATGAAAAGTTTCATGTTAACAAAAGATTGGAATATATGTACTCAAGATTCACACTACAAACAAAGATTCGCGATTAAAATGCACGTACATGTCACCAATGTTACTCAATTAATTGAGGTACTCACTCTATCAATTGCAAAACCATATATCATGACAAAAGATAGTTTGTTCAACTTTAAATTGCTCGAAAATTCACAAAACTAAGTGTTTCTCAAACATTTAATGACATTACCCTTTGTTGGACTAACTATGCTCCCACTCCCCACTTACGAACTTGCATTGTCCTCAATGGAAAGTGAGTGGTAAGAAAGTAGTTAGGGAAACAAAAGGGAATCAAAATGAGTCAAAACAAGTACCGGGATGCTATAAAATGGAGGGTGGGTGGGCATGAACATGAAAGACAACCAATGAAATTACAAGCAATCCCAAATACTAGCAAAGTATCAACCAAAATGTAGGGACAAAAGGATCATTGGCCACACCGGGCCTCACAAAAGAGCAAAAATGTTATACCAAACTTTCACGGGCTGCCTCCCGGTAGCGCTTTTGTTTAACGTTGTTTGGATTTATACGGTAGAAACATGGATTATACAGATTATTGTGCATAGATACTACTAACAATTACCCACATAAGCATGCAAATTCAAGCACAAAGCCGACCAAATGATAATGCTTAATAAGTATAAAGAAAGATAGTACCCAAAAGTGCTAAATTTATAGTAGACTTCTTCATCTTTCAATGCACGGGTGGTGGGTCATTCTTATGCACCGCATCCATCTTTTTCATCGAAACCTGTCTCCAACATAATGTAGAAGAATGCCACCAATCCCAACGATTCTTGACCTTTTCCTTTGATTTCTGAGCTTTCGGTTTGCAAGCTTTCACTATATCGCTCACGTCTTCTTCAACTACATGCGTGTTAGTACGATCCACAACAAGAGGACACGGAGTGTCCACAAAAGAACAAGATTTTAGTGTAGTGCGTGGATATTTCAATGAAGTGTAGATGTTGAAGACAACTCGCTCATCGCTCACTCCCAAACTAAGCTCTCCCTTACCAATATCTATCACAACCTCCCCCGTTGCTAAAAATGGTCTACCGAGGATAAGAGGTGTAGTGTACCCTTCCTTCATATCCAAAACAACAAAATCGACGGGGAAGTAAAATTTATCAACCTTCACTAGAACATCCTCAATGACTCTCTTTGGACATTTTAAGGATCTATCCGCAAGTTGGAGAGTCATCTCCGTACGCTTGATCTTGCCTATGCCAAGTTCCATGAAATCGTTGTAGGACCTGAGGTTTATACTCTTACCGAGCACATAGCACCTTCTTAAACAAAAAAACCCCAATCTCACATGGGATAGTAAAACTCCCAGGGTCTTTGAGTTTAGGAGGAAGCTTGTGCTGAAGCACGGCGGAACACTCCTCACTTAGACACACTTTCTCATACTCTTCCAACCATTTTTTTAGGATAGTATGTCCTTAAGAAACTTACCATACGCCGGCATATTCGTGAGTGCTTAGATGAAAGGGATATGAATGGTTAAGTGCCGAAAAGTGTCAAGAAAACATGCATACTTCTTATCCAACTTCATCTTTTTAATTTCCTCTCGAGGGGGATAGGGAAGTAATGCAAGATCAATAATTTTAGGAGTAGAAGTTATACCTCCCATACCTTTGGCATTCGATGAAGTGGTAGAAGTTCTTCTCAAAATTTGAGCTGTTGACGGAGGCCATGCAGCTTTGGCGTGCGCCATTTTGCTTACTGAAGTCTCTGAACCTCTCTGTTTTGCACTGGCTTGCGCCAATTCATCCTTGTTGGGCACCATTTTCACATGATCATTAAACAAGGTTCTCAAATCACTAGATTTCGGATTCTTCAAAATTCTTAGGACCTTTACCAGTTCTTCTTCTTTTTCCACCTCAACATAGCCATCATTTTTTAAGTTACCATCAACAATCTCTTCCTCTTCTTCACTCAAATCCTCATTTTTCTCTTTTCATCTTCCAAGTCTTTTTCAACCTCTTTCCTTTCACATATTCTTCCACTCCGGGTGATTATTGCATCTACCCTTCTCGGGTTCCTCTCGGTGTTGCTCAATAATCCACCCGGTGGTCTACTACTATTTCTCTCGCCTTCCCTAGTCAAAAGGTCTTCAATAACTCTTATTGATGCCTCCATCGTTCCTATTCTCATATCGTGCCCACTCATAAATGTCTTCAAAGTACCAACCTTTTGAGACATCATACCAATATAAGTATCATTGTTTGCATATTGGCGGATTGAGTAGCAACAACTCCCATCAAATTTTCCATTAAGCTTTTCAAATGAGAAACCTCCTCCGTTGATTGAGAACTTTGTTGAACATGAGCTTATTGACTAGGAACTTGTTTGTAAATGGGAGGTGGATCAAAAACATTGGTGTGAGTGTTGTTCAAATCACGATGATTTCTCAATAAACATATTTCTTCTTGTGTAGATACATCGGAGTTTGATAATTCTTCAATATTAAAAACACCAAATGTCACATCATCACATTCTTGATGCTTCAACTCTCTCTTTCCCTCTTGTAATTCATCAACCCTCATATTTTTCACCGCCATTTCTCTCAAATTTCTTCCTCATTCGAATTTTGCTCATCTCCTATGGCAAATTCCATTCACTTGGACCAGGATCCCACAATTTCTCATTTCTTGTCACTCTTTGAATAGCCTTATAAACATCTTGGTCCGTGCTCATCATAAGTGATCCATGACATGCTGAATCAAATTGTGCTCTTGATATTTTATGCAAGCCTCTACAAAATAATTGGACTTGCATGTCCAAATTATAATCGTGGTTTGGACATGCCCTCAAAAGCTTTTTAAAATGGTCTCTAGCATTGTCCAAAGATTCAATTAAATCTTACTTGAAAGTAGCAACTCTTACCTTCAACTCCAAATATCTACCCGGTGGAAAGTATTGCTTCAAAAACTCAATCTTTATGCCATCCCATGATTGCAAGTGATGGTGAGGAAGTGACATAAGCCATTCCTTTGCTGACCCTTCAATGAAAAAGGAAACAATGCAAGGTGGGTTAATTCTTGACAAGCACTATTTTGAAATCCCGTATTGCATATTTCTTCAAGGTTATAAATATGTAAATGTGGGTCATCATGGGCCTTTCCTTGGAATTGAGCTCTACTCTCCACTAGACCGAAACTATGAGACTTGATTGAAAAGTTTTTTTCATCAATGTGAGGTAGCCGAATAGGATTGTGAACTTGATTTTATTCTTTGAATGGCTTGCTCACAAAAAGCGGTCTATCTTGGAAGGGTGGATTTGGGGGTGGATCATGTGGATATGGTTCTTGGGGTGATGGAGGAATTGGTGGTGGTAGTTTGAGTGGAGGTGGTGGACTTTGTGGATATGGTTCTTGTGGTGGTGGTGGTGGAGGATAGTCATTTGGATTTATGGGATTTTGTTCAACTTGGGAATTTTCATGGTTATGCCCTCCTTGTACCATTTCTTGTACCTCATTGATTTCCTCTTTTTGGTGTAATGACTCTTATGAAGATACTTCACCAAGATCCAATTCACTACGAACTTGGCCAACCTTTCTCTTAAATAAACGATCCTTAATATAAGTGTTGATATCTAGGATGTAAGGAGTATCGGGGGCCTTACCAGTAGAGAACGGTTCATCAACTACAAGATAGAAAACAACAAGAACACAATTAGTAGTAGTTGGTGACTCACCAAAGAGGTAAGCACCAAAGAAATAAAATAGAAAAGATTGGAAAAGATTGACTTATTCTCAAGACTTTTTAAACAAATATGAGTATCAACCGTTACACAATCCCCGGCAACGGCGCTAAAAACATGATCTGACTTTTCTAGGTGTCCAATTTTACCGGAAGTGTACCGGGTCAATTGTAGTCTAGTCTAGTGGTCAAGGTCGTATCCACAAGGATGTTATATCCGTATGCAAATAAAATAAATATTCATAAAAAATAAAGAACAATTTTATTTCCAATTCAAAGTATAAATACAATTACAATAGATGTAAAATAACATAAAAGGCTATGCAAAATTGTGACGAGTTGCACTCTGTCCTTAAGACAAATTTGCACCGGCTTGTACCCATGGTTGTTGCAATTGTCTCCCAGGATAACTCAATTACCTGTTCAGATGGAGAGGTACTTCAACTCTAAACTTCAGCGAACTCTGACAATGCTCAGAAACTCTTCAACTATGAATGCGGAAAAAAATATTTTATGCAATGGAATGTATGTATGCTCTTGTATTGCTTGAATACTTGTGTTCTTGTTTTTTTCTCCATATGTGTAAGCTTGTTTATATAGAGGCTTGAGCAAGCAATTGAGAAGTCTCAGCTTTGATAAGCAAGCAATTGAGAAGTCTTAGCATTGATAATGAAGCAATTGAGAAGTCTCAGCATTGATCACCATTAATATCAGTATTGATCATGACAGTTTCGAAGAAGGTGAAAAGGTTTAACCAGTTTCGAAGAAGATGAAAGGTGAAAGGTCTAAAACCATTCTAAACTCTCTCCCTTTCTCAAGTAGCTTATACGAATCATCAACTATCATCATATAAATACTTGATATTGAAACACTCATGTTCCAATGTGGGATAAAGTTTTACACTACTTCCCATATCTCACAACAACTTAAAGCGTTAATATCTCATTCACCCGTACTCCGAATTGAATGATTTTAAATCATATTGTCAACTACTTATCATGTAGTTTCCAATGATTTAATAAAAGTCTCAATAACTTTAATAAAAGCCTATCGAACTCGCCTTTTAAAATAGTTGTCATAAATGATTAAAAAAATCGATAAAATCGATAAAATCATTTTTGCTCTATTTTCTCCAACAATCCCCCACATGAATGGATATTAATGCATATGCTGACTCTGAAGAGATTTCTGACAGTAAAATATTGCATCAGGATAGGTAGCTTCTGGCGTTGAACCTGCCTTAGTGAAATACTATCGGATCTACTCAGCTAATCAGTGAACTATGTCTTGAACTGTTCAGCCTTTATTGTAAAACTAGACAATAGTACTCACACAATATTTCTCTAAGCATTGTGTTTGTTTCTCATGATTGTGTTCATTTTGGCCATGAATCACCCCTGGTTTCAGAAAGTGCTTTAGAGAATTCTAGCCTCTGAATTCTCACAGAAGCGGCCCCACTTCACACTTACATAGGTGATCTCCTATCAAGAGTATTCTGCCGTACCCCACTTGATTAAACAAGATATAGTAATCATTAAAAAATTTTCACTTAACCTTTACA
The DNA here is from genome assembly GCA_024500145.1 of Gentiana dahurica var. dahurica. Lineage (NCBI taxonomy): Eukaryota > Viridiplantae > Streptophyta > Magnoliopsida > Gentianales > Gentianaceae > Gentiana > Gentiana dahurica. Next base: position 69,466,769 of record CM044903.1, read on the forward strand.
CCACTGATAGACAACACTTTTATTCACAGAATGAGTAAGTGTTCACGGAGTCTTCATAACTTAGTTGTCCCATTGAACCATGATCTTGGGATCTCCAGTCAACATGGTTGGGTTACCATTACAAAGTTTATGTCTCAATAGGCTTTAATCCCATTCCAAGTGTCAATTTGGACATTTGATCTCTAGATAAACCTCTTGTAAGCGGATCCGCAAGATTCTCCTTCGATCAAACAAAATCGATGGAAATCATGCCATTAGAGATCAGTTGTTTAATAGTATTATGTCTACGACGTATATGTCGAGACTTACCATTATACATATTATTTTGTGCTCGATGTATCGTCGACTGACTATCATTATGTATGCTTACACGAGCAATAGGTTTAGTCCAACATGGAATATCATCTAGGAAATTACGAAGCCATTCTGCTTCTTCTCCTGCTTTATCTAATGCGATAAACTCAGATTCCCTCGTGGAACGAGCTATGCATGTTTGTTTTGTGGATTTCATGACACCGCATCACCGTTTATAGTGAATACATATCCACTTGTGGCCTTAGAATCTTTGGAATCAGATATCCAATTTGCATCACAGTATCCTTCTAATACTACTGGATATCTTGTATAGCATAATCCCATATTCATCGTATATTTTAAGTACCTCAGTACCCTTATCAATGCTTTCCAATGATTCTCATTTGGATTGCTTGTAAACCTGCTCAGTTTATTCACAGCACATGCTACATCTGGTCAAGTACAATTAGTTATGTACATCAGTCAAATGATATCTTTGATCTTTTTGAACTCTATCTGTAACTCACTAAAGGCCCGTGAAATAAAGAGAAGATGTGTGCGAACGAGATATCCAGCAACAAGAAGAAGGAAAATGATTGAATAGAGGAACTCCTGAACATTTGGTGATCTTAGATGTGTCGATATCAATGGTGACTCATTATTTTGATGAATCGTTTCTTCGGACAGAAGAAGATTATGTAAACACTTACTCGAGATCTCACTTATCCGATTCCATTGTGGAAGACACAAATTTTTCTGAAGAATTCGCCATGATATACCCGATCCATGCATAATATCGTGAAAAATGGATACAAATTTTTGACTGCAACTTAGTATCGGCAATAGGTTTGAAAAAGTTTGTGAATATTTTAACTGAGACACAGGTTCATTTTTGTTTTTGATTAAATGCAAAGTTAAGTCAATTGGAGTTTTTACTGGACTTTCATTAAATACATTAAATCTTATAACAGACTCAATTTAATGAGATTGTGTCAACGCAAGTCCATCAGATATTCTAGAGATTTTAATCCCCAAAATTACATCTGCAACTCCCTTGTCTTTCATATCAAAGTTTTGAGTCAACATCTTTTTAGTATTCATGATTACATCACGAGTACTTCCCATGATCAACATGTCATCAACATATAGACATACTATCACATAAGAATTAGAAGTGTTTTTTATATAGACACATTTGTCACACTCGTTAATTTTAAATCCATTTGACTACATCGTTTGATCAAATTTTTGGCGCCATTGTTTTGGCGCTTGTTTCAGCCCTTCAATGATTTAACGAGTCGACACACTTTGTGTTCTTGACCTGGAACTACAAAACCCTTGGGTTGTTCCATGTAAATCTCTTCCTCTAATTTACCATTTAAGAAGGCAGTCTTAACATCCATTTGATGGATTTCCAAGTTATAGACCGCAGCGATCGCAATAAGAACCCTTATTGAAGTGATTCTAGTTAACGGTGAATATGTATCGAAGAAATCAAGACCTTCTTTTTGTCGATAACCCTTGGCTACCAATCTGGCCTTATATTTATCAATAGATCCATCAGCTTTAAGTTTTTTCTTAAAAATCCACTTACAACCGAGAGCTTTATGCCCCGGTGGGATATTAACCAACTCCCAAGTGTGATTTTGCATTATGGAATCTATTTCACTTTTGATCGCTTCTTTCCAGTAAGGAGCTTTTGGATTTGACATAGCCTCAACATATGTTCTTGGACCATTTTCTACCGTATAGGTGAGAAAATCTGGACCGAATGACGTTGAAGTCCTGGCCCGTTTACTTCTGCGAGGTTCTGTTTCCTCATTTTCTGAAGTATTATCCTCCATGGATTCAAGTGTCCCCTTACTTGGACTAGCATATTTTCTGTCTTTATTAGGAAAGACATCCTCGAAAAACACAGCATTTCTTGACTCCATGACTGTATTCACATGTACATCAAGGATGTTAGATTTGTGCACTAGAAATCTATATGCACTACTGTTATTTGCATACCCGATAAATATGCAATCTATCGTTTTAGGTCCAATTTTTATTTGTTTAGGTTTAGGCACTTTCACCTTTGCTAAACACCCCCACACTTTCAAGTATTTGTAGCTTGGCTTATGGCCTTTCCACAACTCATACGGGGTCTTATCCATCTTTTTAGATGGAATACGATTAAGAATGACATTTGCTGAGAGGATTGCCTCCCCCCACAAGTTCTGAGGTAAACCCGAACTTATCATCATAGCATTCATCATTTCTTTCAATGTGCGGTTTTTCCGTTCAGCAATACCGTTTGATTGAGGTGTATACGGAGCAGTAGTTTGATGAATAATGCCAGATTCTGAACATAGTTCATTAAACGGTGCATCATATTCACCACCTCTATCACAACGAACCTTTTTGATTCGTTTGCTAAGTTGATTTTCGACTTCATTCTTATAATTTTTGAAAGCCTCGATAGTCTCATCTTTTCTACTTAGCAAATAGACATAACAATATCTTGTACAATCATCGATAAATGTTACAAAATATTTTTACCGCCTCTCGACTGCACAAATTTTAAATCACACAAATCTGTATGAATTAAATCTAACGGTTATGTGTTCCTTTCTACTGAAGGAAACGGTGTCTTAGTCATTTTTGCTTCGACGCATATTAAGCATTTTTCAGTTTCATTAAACTTTAGATTAGGTAATAAATCTAAATTCATCATTCTACGAATTGATTTATTATTTACATGTCCTAATCGATTATGCACAAACATGAAGTCTCGGTCCATGTCTTAATTATTTATGCCTTAAACGGGCAAATTTGATTTAGGTACAATAGTCAAAACATTGAGCTCATACATACCCACAATAAAATTATTCTAATTTTATTTTACAATACGAAGGTCCATAAAAAACAATTTATCGACCAGAGTGCCTTCGCCAATTACCAATTCATTCTATGAAAGTCTGAATTTGTTTGCAATAAATTCTAACTTGTAACTCAGGCTGGTAAGCTGAGGACCAGAAATAAAATTTCCGTGTAGGTCCGGCACATACAGAACATCTCGGATAACCAGATAATTTCCACTTTTTAAATCAACGTGATATTCCCATATCCAACGATTTCGGACTTTGTTGAATTTGTCATGAAAACATTTTCTTTAATATCCTGGTATCCCCAGAATAAAGATTTGTTTGCACACATATGTTGAGTAGCACCAGTGTCTACACACCAACCATATGTCTCTTCATCGATTAGATCCACATCATGCTCGATCTTTACTTGAATTTCTTTCACTTCTGTTAAAAAAACAGAAGATAAACTGTTATTTCGCATACAACTTCCATCGAAATAAAATTTCTTAGTCACAACATAATGTTGTGTCACGGTAGATTATATCACTATAATCAAAGAAAGAATTATTTTTTAACAATTCTTACTCAAACACTTAATTAATTGTCACAACAACACATTCACATTAAGATTCACCTCGGTGATTCTTCACATTTAACTTTTCTGGTTTCTCACCTTGAGCAACACCAGCAGCAACAACGTTTTCATTTCCACGTGCCGCAGCACTTGGAGTGGGCTTAAAATTTATTTAATTTCACATACAGAAAAACGTTTCAGAACAAAGAGGTTCTTAAAATTTGTCTTAAGATTGTTATATCTGTAAATATTCAGAAAAAATAAAGAACAATCTTATTTCCAATTCAAAATATAAATATAATTACAATAGATGTAAAATAACATAAAAGGATATGCAAAACTGAGACGAGTTGCACTCTGTCCTTAAGACAAATTTGCACTGTCTTGTACCTTGCAATTGTCTCCCAGGATAACTCAGTTACCTGTTCAGATGGAGAGGTACTTCAACTCTGAACTTCAGCAACCCTGACAATGCCCAGAAACTCTTAACTATGAATGCAGAAAAAATATTTTATGCAATGGAATGTATGTATGCTCTTGTATTTCTTGAATACTTGTGTTCTTGTTTTTTTCCGCCATATGTGTAGGATTGTTTATATACAGCCATATGTGTAGGATTGTTTATATAGAGGCTTGAGCAAGCAATTGAGAAGTCTTAGCATTGATAAGCAAGCAACTGAGAAGTCTCAGCATTGATCACCATTAATATCAGTATTGATCATGACAGTTTCGAAGAAGGTGAAAAGGTTCAACCAGTTTCGAAGAAGATGAAAGGTGAAAGGTCTAAAATCATTCTGAACTCTCTCCCTTTCTCTAGGGGCTTATACCAATCATCAACTATCATCATATAAATACTTGACATTGAAACACTCATGTTCCAATGTGGGATAAAGTTTTACATTACTTTACTTCTCATATCTCACAACAACTTAAAGCGTTAATATCTCATTCACCCGTACTCCGAATTGAATGATTTTAAATCCTATTGTCAACTACTTATCATGTAGTTTCCAATGATTTAATAAAAGTCTCGATAATTTTAATAAAAGCCTATCGAACTCACCTTTTAAAATAGTTGTCATAAATGATTAAAAAAAATCGATAAAATCATTTTTGCTATATTTTCTCCAACAATGGATTCTATTATTATCTTGATTTAAGTCGCAATAATACAAGAAAGTAAATTTATCTAAGAATCTACTACTAAAAAGGGTGATAAAATGATAAAAGATCTAACCAAGATAATGCATTGATCAAGCAAGCATCTATTAGGAACATGGAAAGTAACTAGCTACCAACCTTCCAATGGTGTTCAAGTGTGTGTTGACCGTGCACGCCTAAGCTAGCAATTCCCCCTCATACTAGTGAATGAAATTACTTTATGCCTCCTCTTTGGTCTAAGAACCCTGGACCAAATGATTCAACATGATGCGAACTTGAATGCAATGACATTTTCAATACTCCCCGGATAAGAAATCGAGTTCCACTTTAGGTCCATTTTACCTTTCGGTTCTCCTATTCCTTCTCCCACACCAAGCATCTCCTTTTAGTCTCAACTAAGTGTGTGTGTGTGTGTGTGTGTGTGTGTGTGTGTTTGTGTGTGTGTGTGTGCTAAGTGATTAATCCTACACCAACAAGCCATACAATGAAAATAGGAAAATATAACAACAACCCATGAAGCTATTAAATGCAAACTAACATTTCCAATCAACCAATAGAGATTAAAATATCACAACTACATAATCTTGGCTAGTGTAGAACTAGCCACTCATGGATATAGATTCTAAAATGTCAAAGCTTGAATTCATATCAATGAGAGCAATTAACACAAAGTAAAAGTTAAGAATTTACCAACAACAAGCTACAAACTTGAAGATGGAAGCTTTCATTCAAACTCAAGAAGCTTCAATGGAGTTATACACCAAAAAGATGACAACTTTCTTCCACCAAAATGATTTTAGAGATTAAACTAAGAATTCTTGATGTTTACAAGTTGAAATATATGCTAAGCTATGGTGGGATTCGACTCTAAGAGCCCTTGAAAGTGGGGGTGCCTTCAAGAGCTTGAGAAGAGGGTTTGGGGAAGATGATAGATGGGAAGATGGGATAAATTCAATCCAAAATAAGGATTTAAATGCTGAAAATCTGTTTTTTTGACGTGTGGTGTGCGCCATGATAGGTCTGGCGTGCGCCAATTGTGAAGAGAAACTCTCTGTATAGCTATAGTGACGTTTGGCGTACACCACTATAAGTGGCGTGCGTCGATTCTTCCAGCAGCTCAGTAAAATGACCATAACGTGAGTTGAGGAGCTCCGATTGATGTGATTCAATATGCGTTGGAAAGCTCGTTTTCGGATCTACAACTCTCATGAATTGGTCTTCTTCAGAAAATGCCTCTAAGTGGGGTAAAGCGTCCTTTGAAGATAGGCTACAGTTGAAACACTAAGGACAAATGATCCGTTTTACTTGTTAGCTTCCAGCACACTCTTCTAGCTCTCAAAAGACGTGTTTATTCTATACACGTGCCGTCACTCAGGGTTTTGCTTAACCTGCAATCCTACAATAAATCACCAAAATACCAAGTGTAAACCCGACATGACGCTCCGGTCACTATAACCGGTACAAAACTATTCAAAACACGATATTTTATATAATAATTACTATCTACACATTTGGATGGAACTAAGAAAATAATGACTCAAATTGATATGAAAATATCAATAAACTCATAAGAAATGGAGATAAAACATCGTAAAATGTATCATCTAGTTGACTTACATCACTCCTACAACTGATAATTATTGTTTGTATTACAGTTGTTGCTTGCAGCTTGTTGTTGACGTGTTACCAATTATGAACTTTTCTATGTGTCTTTCTTAGCATTATTTTCTTCCTTCATCTCATATTCCTAAGCTTTAAGATAAAAAAACAGGAATGTGTCTGTTTTAGCAGGATCTCTCGATTTGTACATAGATGTTATCTTCATTTTCCATTCAGTTGGCAAAGCCTTCAGAATTTTAAGACACGTTTATTTTTTAGGATAGGTCTTTCCTAACATACTCAACTCATCCATAATGGAATTAAATTTGCAGTCCATTTGGTCAATTGATTCTCCGGATTTCAGGATTGCCATAATCAGCTTGTTCTCCTTGATGGATTATGTTCCATCACAAACTAAGATCAATTTGTCCCAACTTTCCTTTGCTGTTTAGAATTATATGATTTCAAAGAACATGTTGATGTCTAGGGTGATATGAATTAGGAACAAAGTTTGCCAAGGATTGTAGCACTTGTGAGCGAATTAGTGTTGACTTTCATTTTACCACGAACAGCCTATATATCTTCAACCTTCATCCATTCTACCCGAAATTTTTCTTCATAGCTTCAAACCTTCAAACCTTCATCCCACAAACCCTAATTTTTCCTCAAGCCCAAAAAACAAAAAAACCGACCCCTCCCCCCCTTCAAGAAACCAAAAACCGACATTTTCTTGATATCAAGAAACCACAATTCCCAACCAAGAAAACAAATTCCCCACATTTTGATCGAGCAACATCAATCTTGACATCAAGAATCCAAATTTCCATCCAAGAACCCACATTGTCCATCCAAGAAACCAAAAGATTCTGCCTTCTTGCATCAAGAACCCTAATTTTCGACCAAGAACCCTAAACTTACAGCCAAGAACCCTAAACGATCCATTTGTTTGGTGCTTGCTGAATTTAAACCCGTTTTTGTATCCGTTCGTTTAATACCCAAAACACCTTGGAACGATCTGAAATTTTTACCACAACTAAATAAAATTGTTAACTAATAAGCCCAAATAACTTTTATTTGCGGAAAGCGTAGCCCAAATGTCTTTGAATTCCGAGATGAGGTCAAGAGAGAAAACGTAGACAACAATTTTATTTAGTTGTGGTAAATAATTTTGATCGTTTCGAGGTTTTTAGGTATTAAAGGAACTGATAAAAACGGGTTTAAATTCAGCAAGCACCAAACAAATGGATCGTTTAGGGTTCTTGGTCGAAAATTAGTGTTCTTGATGCAAGAAGGTAGAATCTTTTGGTTTCTTGGATGGACAATTTGGGTTCATGGATGGAAATTTGGATTCTTGATGTCAAGATTGATGTTCCTCGATCAAAAGGTGGGGAGTTTGTTTTCTTGGTTGGGAATCGTAGTATCTTGATACGAAGATTATGTTTCTTGATTGCAAGAATTGGTTTCTTGATGGGGGGTCGGTTTTTGGTTTCTTGAAGGGGGTCGGTTTTTTGTTTTTTGTTTTTTTGGGTTTGAAGAAAAATTAGGGTTTTGTGGATGAAGGTTTGAAGTTTTGAAGATATGAAAAAAAAAATCAAGATAGAATGGATGAAGGTTTGAAGATATATAGGCTGTTCTTGGGGGTTTTGGCAACATGTGATATTGTATCACTTGTGAGTGAATTAGTGTTGACTTTCATTTTCTTGATGGGTCTTTCAGTAATGACATCCATAATATCTTCATGAGTAGCAGCAAGATGAGCATGCATTTGCATTTTCTACTCATCAAACTTATCAATAGAAAAAAAAAATGGAGATTCTGCTAACCAAGTTTAGTTATTCCATAATGCAAGATTTTACTGAAATCAAATTTGAAAACCCCCTCAAAAAAATTTTGAAAACTGGATCTTCCAAATCAGATCAAGAACAGAGTGAATGAACTTGTTAACTTTTTAAAAAAATTAACTTAACTTATTTCTATTTAGTTACTTAAAACAAATTTTAACATAGCATATGCAACGGAACAGAAAGCTTTTCAAAACAATTTTCAATTCAGGTGTGTCAGTTAAGTGTTGGTGTTCAGGTGATTTAATGCTACTGAGTTGAGAGTAAATCTGTAGGAAAGTGGAACACAAAGAAACGTTATCGAGGTTCGAGGTGGTGTAATCCTCTACCTTCCCATTTCTCCTTGTGATGTGAGAGGTATCACTATTGTAAATTCAAACACCAATACAACACTATGATTTTCCATGACTTGAACCCTTACCTTTTGACAATCAGTCCTTGGAAACCATCTCAGCTGCTTCAGTGAAATAGCTCGGTTGTTCACCCAAACACATAGCTTTTTCTCTAAAACTGTGATTTAGCTGCTTCACACCATGTAGATGCTTCACTGATCTGTTGTCCTTCAAACTCTTAGACGTTTCACAGATCTAAACTTTGAATAATCAAAATGTTTAGTTTGAATCCTTAAGATTCATGAGCAGATTTCAAGATTTATCTTGTAAGAACAATGCTCTAATCCAAGTGTTACTTTTGGATAAGTTTTTGAAGCTTTGAAGGTTGCAACTCCTTGAATTTCTGGATTTTGCTTATAAGGCCTTACAGAATTTTCGAAGTGTTTTGGTGAGTGGGAAATTCAACAAAGTTCAGAAAATTTGATAAAACTTCTCAATAGTTGATTTCTCCATGAGCCAGAAAGTATCATAACGAGGTATAAATTGCCATGTCTTCTTCGGTCCCAATCTCTGTTGCTCACCAGTGATAAGAATCGGAAAATATTTGAGCTTGTGTTAGACAAGTGAAAGATTCAATGATGTGGAAAATGCTTTGCCATTCCACATTAGCAGAGCGCTGCTATCCAGTCGGAAACGCGTCGGAATAGATATATGTTTATAACACCACGTAAATGTGGAGCTGTAAAACCACATATCCATCAAGCCGCAATCAGTTAGCGAAGCCCTAAAAGCGCCCATAGCACCCTTGTACTCATGTGAATAATAAACCTCATTAAGATCATGGGCCAATAACCAAGGATAATGAAACGCACGGCATACTGCTAAGGCGGGGCAACTGCCTCCTTTTAATCCGAAAAAATCCTACTAATATATGTAGTATATATCTTGTTTGTCCCCTCTTAAATTTTTTATTTTTTTCTTTAATTTTTTTACTGCCCCTCCTTAGCCGAGATCCTGCGTCCGCCACTAAACGCACCATGCAGACGACACATCAGATCCCACATATGTGGTGATCCTCGTGCATGGGGTTCCCATAAAAGTCAGTAAATCTCCAAGCATGAGTTCCATTACCACTGATAATGGCATCAATGTAACGTCACCCGACTTTATTGTAACGTCATAATCACCATGGTGCCATAAGTAAAAAAAGAAAGATGATTTTAAAAGTACTCAATTAATATTCCTAAGATAATGCACAAATCAGTACATCCCACATCTAATTTTTCATTTCATATTTTATAGAATCAAAAGAAAAAGAACCAAATATTTGTTTTTTGGAAAATAATAATTTTAAGATAGCCATGTTACAAGTATACGACATTGTGTACCAATCGAAAATTAGATAAATATTTTTTTGTAAAATATATATAGACCTTGTATTCACAAATTTGCCCTTCTTTTATAAAAATTCATTGGTTGAATGAGTATAATTATATGATGTACAAGGACCATCATAATAGTGGTGATTGTGTTATACTTAATTATGAGAATATTGATAATAATGAGTCTCATTCATTGATGTAAATCCAGTAATCAATCAAATACCCTTTTGATACTTTTAAAGGAATCCCTATTTGTCGAAATTCATGTGAATATTGGATTTATTGTGCAGATTTGATAGAGACCTAAAATGGAGGACAGGGGTGCAATTAATTCCAGTCCCATGCAATAGTGAAAACAATTTCTTGATTACCAAAGATGCCCTCGAAAGAGCATACGAAAGTGCAGTGGCATCAAACATCAGAGTGAAAGGCCTCATAGTTACAAACCCATCAAACCCACTGGGGACAACATTGGACAATCAAACACTTAAGATTCTCGTCAAATTCATCAACGACAAGCAAATTCACCTCGTATGCGACGAAATATACTCCGCCACGATCTTCAGCTCACCGAATTTCGTTAGCGTTTCCGAGACCATTCAAGAATTGGAACAAAATTGCAACAAGAACCTCGTACACATCATCTACAGCTTGTCTAAGGACATGGGCCTGCCCGGATTCCGGATCGGGATAATGTACTCCTACAATGATATTGTGGTTCAATGTGGTCGGAAAATGTCGAGCTTTGGGCTCGTTTCTTCGCAGACGCAGCATTTGCTAGCGGATATGCTGTCGGACGAGGAATTTGTTGACAAATATCTCGAAACAAGCTCGGAGAGGCTAAGGATACGGCACCAGAGATTCATCAGGGGCGTTGAAGATGTGGGCATAAGGTGCTTGAAAAGCAATGCCGGATTATTCTGCTGGGTGGATATGCGGCCGCTGCTTCAAGAAGCTACGTTCGAGGCTGAAATGGGATTGTGGCGGACGATCATAAACGATGTGAAGATTAATGTATCTCCTGGTTACTCTTTTCACTGCATTGAGCCTGGTTGGTTCAGAATTTGTTTTGCAAATATGGATGATTGTACACTACAAGCTGCACTTGAAAGACTTCAGAAGTTTGTCTCTGGAATGAAACTTGAAGTTAACAAGGATATATATGTGATGCAGTAAAGGGCAAACAATTGAAATTAGAGGGAAAAACATTTAGCCCCTCGTGGTTTGCCAATTGAAGCGTTTGTCCTTGTGGTTTTGAAATATACTCTTTAACTCCCTGAAAGGTAAACGGTAGATTTTTAGACCACAGATGGACAAACGCTTTAATTAGCAAGCCACAAGGGTAAAAGGTTTTTCCCCTCGTATTTAATGTAATCCACCGGGTCAATTTAATGTACCATTTCATATGAGTGCCTTGAATAATAAGTAGGACATTGATTCAGCTCTATCTTGCAGAACACATGTTGTATCTTGTTGTTATGCTTGTTTAGAGGTCGATATGACCAAATGTGGTAACACAAAAATATTATGTACTTGTTTTATTTTAGTTCCTAAAAATAATAACTAATGTCATGCATCATACACTTGTTTATGTGGTAAAATAACCCAAAGCATTGTAACAATTGTTATTTTTAAAAGAGATTAAAATCCATTTTTATTGCATAATAAAAAATAGTATAAATATTTTAAAAATATTGTAAAAAAGATTAAAAAATAATAATAATAATAATAATATACACTGAACAACTATACCGTTCTCTACACCTAAAAAAAACATGTACTCCAGATAGAGTAATGATAGAGTCACAATCATGACACAACGAGTTACATAACCTAATCTATCACCCTTGATTTTGATTTGTCTCAATTGATTGTAGACTCATCAAAATCAATGATAAGAGATTATGATGTGTCACATGTTGTGTTAATTTGGTTGTTGCTCTATAATTACTAGAAAGGAAAATGAACAACATGTTTAGCCGACGTCGCTTAATTTGCTCATTTGGTCGATTTTTTTTTTTTTTCCTTTAGGAATCAAGTTTAGAAAAAAAAAAAATTGAATATAATTTTCTCTCTCTTACTAGGTTTTTAAAATAGTCATAATTATATGTCTGTAACCTAACTCCGCTGTCTCCCTCCATTCAATCAATCCATCCCCGTGTCGTGTAATGGAGAATTAATTAAGAAATTAAAGAGAAATATAGAAGATGAGAGTTGCAGGAAACAGAAAAGAGGAAGGTGAATAACAGAAAAGAGGAAAGATAACTTGAGAAGGAGGAAAAAATGAGAAGTATCACATTCAACATGCCTGCCGATTACATCCATCTACTCCCTTATACCTTTACTCCACTACAGACAAAAACTAACTTAGGTTGATGTCATCATATAGTTAAATGACATCATAGCTGCAAAATAAAATTTCGAAAATTACTTAATTAAATTTATAATAAAAGACATTATCATGACATATCTCCCTCCCTAAGCGTTGCCTTGTCCTCAAGGCAAAGGAAATTCTGGAAAAGCTGCCCGTATCTTGCTTGCATCCTCCCATGTGGCCTGTTCTTCATCCACATTTACCCATTTCATCTTCCACTGCACAATTGGATCATTTCCTCTTTTAATTGTTCTGATGTGCAAAATCTTCTCTGGATAGACAACTAACTGGCCCTCAGCAGTAATAATAGGGGGTGAGGAGGCCACCCTATCATTGATTCCTTTATACCTCTTGAGCATCGAGACATGAAAGACAGGATGGATTTGTGAACTTACAGGCAGCTGTAACTTATAAGCCACTGAATTTATCTTCTCAACAATCTGGTATGGTCCAAAACATCTGGCTGCAAGCTTCAGGTGCCTCCTAGGAACAACGGACTGTTGTCTATAAGGCTGCAACTTAAGGAAAACCCAATCTCCTACTGAATACTCCCTGTCCAGCCTTCTTCTATCAGCAAAGAATTTCATTCTCCCTTGTGCATAGGCTAACTGATCTTTCAGCTCTCTAGCAATGAGTTGCTTATTCTTCAAAAACTCTTCAACAGTTGGGAATTGCTGAGCCTCAAAGCTGCCTAAAGCTTTAGAAGTGGGCTTATACCCATAGAGAGCCTCAAATGGAGTCATATTTAGGGAAGTGTGGAAATTGCTGTTATACCAGAACTCTGCCAGGGTCAGCCATTTGCTCCATTGTCTAGGTCTCATGAAACACATGCACCTGAGATATAGTTCCAGCACTGGTTCACCCTCTCAGTTTGCCCATCGGATTGTGGATGATATGCAGTAGAGAGGGACAACTTAACTCCTGTGAGCTTCATAAGCTGTTTCCAAAAAATACTAGTAAAGATTTTGTCCCTATCTGACACTATGTCTTGTGGTAGCCCATGGTGCTTATAAACATTGTGAAAGAAGGTCTCTGCTACATCTTCAGCCCCATAGTTACTTGACAAAGCAATGAAGTGGCTGTACTTAGTCATCCTATCCACCACAACCATGATGGCAGTTTTCCCATCTGAATTTGGCAAGCCTTCAATAAAGTCCATACTAATGCCCTGCCATGCCTGGGTGGGAATTTGCAATGGTTTAAGCATACCTGGGTATAGTTCATTAGTACCCTTACATTGCCAGGAGGTGCATATTCCTCTCGAGAAGCTTAAAACACTCTGGAAACCTTGGAGAAAAGCTCTCATCATCAAAGTCCTGGGCCGTAATATCGGCTTCAAACTTCTCCAAACTCGCTTAACGGATATGTGGGCTAAGGGTAAGCACATCGAAATTACGGACCTCAAAGATGGATACTATGTTGTGCGCTTTGTTTGCAAGGAGGATTATGACTATGTTATGGATAATGGCCCATGGTTGATTTAGAACCACTATATCACCATTTCAAAATGGAAACCTTGTTTCCACCCGTCTAGTGATTTGATTCGATCAACACTGATCTGGGTGAGGGTACCACGAGTTCCAATCGAATATTTTGAGGAAGAAGCGTTGGTTCTTCTAGGCAATTGTATAGGAAGTGCCAAAAAGGTCGATGCCACATGTCTGTGCAATCAATGAGGGAAATATGCCAGGGTGTGTGTAGAGGTTGAATTGGATAAACCGCTCCCAATGGCAGTGATGCTCAATGAGAAAATTTACAAAATCGAGTACGAAGGGCTGCACATGGTGTGCTTTAGCTGTGGTATTTATGGGCATAAAACTGAGGATTGCCCCCATCGTACAACGGATATGGATACGGCTACGGCTCACAACAAACCCCCAGAACCTGCAAATATGCCTACTGATGCCAATCCGTTTGGCTCGTGGATGTTGGCCCCAACTCGGAGGAGGAAGCCTAATGCTCCTAAAAGTTCACCTACAACACCACAGCCTAAGGGTGATGTTGCTAACAAAAGTGTTGGAGGCCCATCCCCACACAATTCAACTCCATCGCAATCCATAAATGTCCTTAACGAGAGGCCTTCTAGCTTAATGTTCTGCTTGAGGAAGAAAATGACGCAATTGAGGAAGTATCGGTTGATAGAATGCAGCAACAATTTCAGGGCTTGCATCAGTTTAACTCGGTCCAAGTAACACACCAGACTGCTAGAAAAGGAAAAGGAACTGCCTCTCGAGGTAGGGGTCGGGGTGGGATCCCCCTCAACACTGGCAGTGTCCGTATACAAAAGTCCCCCAGTCAGTCCACCTCCTTGTTCTCCTCCGCAGCATTCCCAGCGTTCCAAACAAGTTCAGTGCCTCTGGGTACTATTTCAGCTCCATTAGTTGATATCACCAATGTGACTCCTACCCTCCCCTCCAGAACACCTGCTATCCTTACTGCTGTTCACGAGGCAATGGTGGCGGACTCTATTTTGGCAGAGGAGGCTGCAAAAAAATTAGATTCAGCATATGTAAAATTTAACCCACCGGACATTGGCTTGGACAGTAGGGGTGTATCATCTTCAAAGGAAATCACACACGGAAATGATGCCTTTGGGCATATGCAACCTGAACCTATCATCAATCAATGAAGATTTTTTCATGGAATTGTAGAGGAGCTAGCTCTTCTAAATTTTTCAGACATTTAAAGGATTATGTACAAGAATATCAACCAGACATTCTTTTTCTCATCGAAACCCGAGTTTCTAGCATAAAAGCACGACGTATTCTTCGAAATTTCAACTTCACAAATTTAATTGCTGTCGAAGCTAGGGGATTTAGCGGAGGAATGTGGTGCTTCTGGAACAACTCGGTAATTAATCTCTGTCTTCTTTTCGCTACTCACCAAACCATGTTCTTAGCGGATGTGGTGGATAGGTAATGCGTATCCTGTCCCTCACGTATCCTTCCCACACCCCCTCTCTCCGGGAAGAACTTTGGGATTTATTTGAACATATTGCGGGTTTTATTACTGTTCCGTGGTGCATTCTTGGTGATTTGAACCAGGTTGTGAACGAAGACGATAAAAGGGGGGGGGGGGGGTAGACCGGTCTGTGGCCCTACTTTCGAACGCCTCCGCAGGCTCATTAATGTGATTGATCTAATTGAGGTACCATTATATGGGCGAGATTCACTTGGTCCAGCTCTATTCACCACTTATTTGCGATCGAGTAGCGCCTAGACCAAGCCCTTTGTCACAATGGTTGGTGGAATCGTTTCCCGTCTTCCGTTGTTCACCACTTGCCCCGCAACCGCTCGGATCACCATCCGATCATGCTCTCTTTGAATTCAAGCCCGCTTGTGAAGCAAAGGGATAAACCCTTCCGGTTCCAAGCGTGTTGGATGCAACATAATCAATTCCAGAATTTTCTCGAAAACGCTTGGTGTAATGATGGGATAACCTGCATAACACGTTGAACTCCTTGGCTATTAAAGCTGCTCAATGGAATAGAGATGCATTTGGAAATTTATTTCATCGAAAGCGGAGATGTAGAGCTCGAATGGCGGGTGTCCAAACCTCTCTCTCTACGGTACCTTCTATTTTTTTGCGCAATCTTAATGAGGAGTTAGTGGAGGAATATGATGAAATTCTTGTCCAAGAAGAGACTTTCTGGTTCCAAAAATCTAGACTAAATTGGATTGCCGACGGAGAAAGAAATACAAGGTACTTTCATTTGTCTACTGTTCACAAGCGTGGTAAAAGTAATATTTCCTACTTAAAGGATGCTAATGGTATTTGGGTGGATGATGATCTAAGCTTGTGAAACATGGTGCGAAATTTCTATATTGATTTGTATACGGATGAACCGGTGATGCCTCTGCTTGATAATCTCTACTCACCTAACGTCTCTCATGCAAACAAAAGACTGCTTAATAGACCGGTTTCTGAAGGTGAGGTCCGTGCAACGTTGTTTCAAATGGGTGCCTTTAAATCACCGGGTCCCGACGGCTTTCCTCCCGTAAATGGAAACCAATTGCGATCTCGAGAGAGGGTCAAAAACTATCACATCTTTTTTTCGCCGACGACCTTATTCTTTTTTCTGAAGCTTCGGTGGACCAAGCAAATGAAATCGAACGGGTCTTATCAATCTTTTGCAAGCTCTCAGGACAGAGAATCAGCATCGCCAAATCGAAATTTGCAGTTTCTCAAATGTTTCTCCTCAGACAGCAACCTGCATAGCTGACATTCACGGTATGTCCCAAACATGGAATTTTGATAAATACTTGGGGGTTCCTCTTCATCATGGCAGAGTTAAAAAAGAAGACTTTTGTTTTGTTTTTGACAAAATTCGGTCTAAGCTCCAAGCTTGGAAAGCATCCACCTTATCCAGAGCAGGCCGCGCCATACTTGCCCAAACAGTTCTCACTACGACCCCATATTATCATATGCAAACGGTTAAGCTCCCGGCCTCCACGACTAATGAGCTTGATAAATTGGCCCGATCTTTTTTCTGGAGGGACTGTGAGGATAAGTGCAGTATCCATCATGTGTCCTGGGACACTATATGCAGGCCGAAAAGCCTTGGTGGTCTTGGGATAAGAAAGGCACGAGATATGAATATCGCACTCCTGGCTAAACTTGTTTGGCAGCTTCTAACAGACAATGATAAACTTTGGGTTCAGCTTTTGCGGAAAAAATATGGCTCACCTCTTGATCCTCCTAAGCCAGGATGTTCTTTTATTTGGCGGCATATTTGCTATGCAACAAATGAACTAAGGGATGCAGTATCTCTAGATGATGAAGGCCGACCTAATTGGAAACTATCTGCCTTGGGTAAATTTTCTGTCAGCTCCGCTTACTCTGAAATTCGTAGTGCTTCACTCCCCTCAGGGCCTGCGTGTTAGGAAATCTACGCGGGAACGCAGCGAAATTTAAAATTTTATTTCCTTTTAACCAGGATCGACTTCGTTTAAGCAATAAACAAATAGATAGTAAACGGTGGTTACCTTGGTTGATCTATAAGATCGACGCTTTGACCGTCTAAGGAGAGTAGTTCTGCATAGAGCCGCCCAAGCGTTCGGCCTCTACCGCTAGTCCACACGAACAGCCCGCCGGAATCCCATCATGGATTGCTATTGGAAAACTCCGGTTGCTAGACTGGCCCTTTTCCCCTCTCAACTCTCTATAGAATGCTCTCTATTTTACACAAGAACTATGAGCTCTTGCAATTGTGATGTACAAAAGAGCTTGACACCCACCTCCTATTTATAGTGGTTGGGGCGCCATCTTCTAGAGTGGAGGAGAAGAAAACCTTTTCCCAATAAAATAAGGAAAATATAATTGATTGATTTATCTTATTTATTATAATATCTCATATTAAATAAATCTAGGATATTGTCAATATCTTATATTGAATATTCTCAAGATATTGTCAATATCTAATATTGACTATCTTTATTTTATTACCATAAATCAATTTACACATGTGTATATATCACATATATATTATTACACAAAATAAATCCATTTACATATATACATTACATACATGCGCATCATGCCAAACACTTTTGCACACACGCACACATAAGTATTATCTATATATATATATTATATATATATATATTAATATCTAATATTAATATTTGGTAATACTATTAATTAAATTGCACAATCCAAGTGTATCTTATACACATTAAATGTGGCGCCCCTTTGACCAACAAATTGGCTTCCGGAATATTCTTTAATTAATATAATATTATTAACATCTTGTATTTAATTTATTCATAATAAATAAATACCACAATATTAATTTACCACTATAACCTTTATAGTCTCGAGATAAACTTTCCTTATTTGGTTATCATCTATAACCACATTTTAATCCGGCTAGATGTTCATATGTGTGTGACCCGATAGGCTTCCGAATATGTTGGCCGTAGACACAAAGTGTAAATTACGAAAATGCCCTTCATGCCTAACGATCACGGGATAGCGTCTAGCAACACACCGTGACCCCCAATCATCGGAAGAGTCAAATGCAATGACTACTACCTTTCATGTGAAACAGTTACCGTGTAACTTACAATCCTATCGCTGTAATAATATCCATACGGTCGTTAGTCGAGTGTCAAAACATCAACGACCGTATCTTATAATCTGGATATCAAGATCTCTCGAAGTAACTCATTTACTCCCACTTTGCAAAGATTCACGAGAGTAAGACATTCCTTATAAGAAGGCCATTTCGGATATTCGATCCCAATCATAGGATACGCGATTCCCGGACGACCAATCTTGTATACTCCGCATGCTTCAATATCATACCCAATCACTACCGCATGATCGCCCCGTGGCTAGGGGAAACCTCAATAGTGTCAAAGCATGACAATCCACACCGTGATGCCATGAAGACTCCGGTCCAAAGGATAATTACACAACCGCCACATAGTGTGACACTTATCTGTGTAAGTGGGTCAGTCTAACGTACGCATTCTCTAATACACGCCCACGTACAGTCCAAGTGTCTCTACACTTCGATAGACGAGATCTATCCCTGCCCTTAAAGACATAAGACATCTAATACGTGCTAGTCTGTTTATACTATCAATGCCCTGTTTAATAGTACATCAGCCTAGAGACATTTAAGTATCAAACTTATTAAAAAAATTAGAGATCTCATCAACCATAATCGCCTATCATGGTTTCTCTATCACAGTTTAATACTAAGGACGTTATCATATAACAATTCATAATTGGTTCTTTAAAAGAACATATATATGACAACATAAAAGCCATTTTATATATGTATAAACATAAAGAAATAGTAGAAATGATCCGACCCGGTCGGATCCGGTCCAACCCGATTGGGTTTAGGACACTATTCCAACACTACGGACGCGAGTTGGAAGCAGATTTGGAGCATCAAAGGTCCCCTTTGTGGGAATCTCCTTCTCTAGAAAATCCGCCATGATTCCCTCCCGACAGCAGGCACTCTTTGCCAACGTCACATCATTGATTCAGACACGTGTGCCACTTGCCAATGCCATCGAGAAACAAGCATCCATTCTTTACGTGACTGCAGTTGGACAAAGAGATTGTGGAGAAATGTTGTTCACCCGCATTGTTGGCAGGAGTTCACATCGATTCACGAAACTCCCCGATGGCTTGACACTTGTCTGAGCAAAAATATGTACCAGAAAGACAACTTAGAGTTTTGGAGATATCTTTTTAGAGAACTCATTCTCAGTATATGGTATTGGCGGAATGAAGTCCTCCATGCGAGCGATAATCAGAAACCCCCGGTGGAGGTGCTCCTATCCCAATTGATTCGGAAAGCTCACGAACTTAGATTGGCCTGGTAGACTTAATTTGTTTCTGTAACTTAGTTCTACTATCTCTTGCATAGTTGTAAATGCTTTATTGAACTCTTTTTGTACACATTGTTTATAAATAAATATCCCATTTCAACCAAAAAAAATAGTCATAATTATTTATTTAGACCTCCGATCAATAAAATGTTTTCCCCATAATTTATATTTTTTATCCTCTTTATTTTGATATCCGGTATGATACTCTTTCGACATAAATTTTTTTTATCCGAAAAAATATTTGTGTCAACTGCGATTGTCACATCGTTTGCAGCAATATCCTCACAGTAACACATATAACAATAAAAAATGACGATAACACCTTCACAGTAGCACATTTTATTAATAATACATAGTGATGGTGACGCGTTTTATTAATAATACAAAGTGGCAGGATACAGTAATACTCTCAGAATAACACGTTTTATTACAATACACATCAACACTTTACTGTAACGCAAATTTTGTGTTAATGCCTGAATTTATAACAAAGAAAACACAAAAAATGGAACAAATAAAGTCTTATTAATTTTGAAATAAAAGCGGTTACAATCTCTTGAGTCCTTTGATTCTCCTCCTTTTTGGATATTATTAAACTCCCGGATTTAGCGGAAGATCTTGGTTTTTTAGTTGATTTCGTCCGGATGTGGTGGAAGATCTTGAATTCGTAGTTGAGTACTCCCGGACATGGCGGAAGAACCGGAGTTTGGTTGATTTCTCCCTAGTATAGCGGAAGATCTTGAATTTGAGGTTGTTCCCCTCTGGATATGGCGGAAGATCCTGACTTGGTGGTTGATTACACCCGGATATGGCGGAAGAATATTTGGTTTGGAAGGAGATTTGAAGAAGTGCTTTGATTACCTTCGTCCTCTGGGCTGAGATATGCGGGTGTTTGTTGAAGAACTCATGCCTTCTTGGTGGATGATCTTCGAATGATGATTGAAGAGCACCGGATTTGATGGAGAATCTTTAAAGGTTGGAGAAAGCTTGAAGAGCGCTGGATTTGACGGAGAATCTTCAAGGATTGGAGAAAGCTTGAATGCTTCTTGAACTTCTTCGATCTCCTTCTTCAAGGTGGTCTCCTTCTTGTGTTAGAGGTGGATGAAAGATCATCCTACTTATCCTTCTTAGGATTGGGAGGAGGAGGAGGTGTATGCGTATATTCCAAGAGAGAATCCCCCAATCCTTTCCTTGTGCTACTGCATGGACGACGGCTTGCAAGGTAGACACATCCATAGCGGCTAAATGTTCAACCAATGCCTGTTGAGTTGGATCCAGGGCAACTTGCTCATGTTTTTTTGGCTGATTGGTGGTGATGGGGTCTGCTGTCTCCCCCCAGGCCTCTTGTCCGCCATTATTGGTGGTTTCACCCAGATTTTTCTTGGTTGTCTTTTTCGGTGGAATAATGATCTTCAACAATTGTCAGTATAAGGCGCTATTTCTAGCATCAATTAACGATACTGGAAACCGTCTAGATGTAAATATAGGCTGTAAAACCCCAATGACAATAAATTCAAGATTCAAAACCTAAGAACGAAGGGAATTGTGAATAGTTTTATACTGAGCCTGGAATAAGTGTATCCCACATTGCCTACGTATCATTTATATAGAGGACATCTCGCCCAAGGCAACCATGTGCCGTTCCATTAGGGACTCTATTTCGTAACCTTCAAGGATTCGTAACGTGTTAATCCCTTTAACTTAATTAGGAGATAATCACGGATATATTTAAATAATAGGATCAGAGTCCTAGTGGGTGAACGATCTTTAGGCCCATAATTATCTTGTATTATAAGCACGTGGACTAATATCAGATAAGTGAGTTTCTGGCTGACCTGCGTCGAGCCCTCTAGGACGTCTCGGCCCCGAACTACGCTGATCCAGCTCCATTGCGACCTAGCCGACCTGCGGTGCTCTGGAGAGAGAACCAAACCGTTCTCCCACATGGGGTTTAGGTCTACCCTAAGGCATGAGGTGGGGATCCTTGCCCTTAATGTTATATTTCTATGTCTTCATTTAATGATTAGCCAGTATAGAGATGACACGTGGCGAGTCTCAGTTCGTCCCTCATCAAATCACATCTAAAGTAATTATTATTCTGACTAAAAATGGGCCAGAATACTAATTTTTGTGTTGTTTAGCTCTTAATGTATTAATATGCCTCTGTAATCTAATGTAGTTTCTTAATAGCTTAAAGTGTTGTTTTGTGCTGAGCCATGCTCTTGCTAGTTATTGGTTTAGTTTGGCTCATGCTTTATGTTTGTCCATCTGCCTTTATATAATTTGTTAATGCTGGACAACATATTGGTTTTGCGTTATGTTAAGTTTGGTTTTTGGTTTTTGGTTTTGTTGATGTATTGTTTGCATCAGGTTTGCATTAGTAGTTGAAGGTCTCTTAGTCTGCATTTCATGTCTGCATCTTTGGAAACTTGTTATGCTTGCATGCAAGTTCATGGTCTAACTTTGTCTACACATTACCTCCTGAGCCACTTAGAGATGCTTTGCTTTTCATTACTACTTGTCTGCCTAGTATTACTACTGTGGTGAGTAAACTTGGATCTGTATTGTTCAATCAGCAATTCAAGTTTATATGTCACTTCTCGTCCCACTAGCTCTTTGTTTATTTTTCTCGTGTTTCTGTTCTCTGGTCTTCATTTCCTTTCCTTTCGTTTTTTTGCTTGATTTTGCTTTTCTCCTCCTCCTTCCCGATGTCCACGCTTACGAAGTGGATGCTTAAGAGTTTGTATGTTATCAATAGCAAACCCCACGACTGGCCAATGCTCAACCTAAATTGTGTAGAATCAGAGAGAAATGAACCAGTTTAAATTTCAATTTTGATACAGTTTTGTTTTGTGTTTTCTTTTTTTTCTATTGTACTTTTAGTTGTTTGAATTACGCTTACAATATCTGTAAAATCCCACATCAGTAAAGTAAAGTCCTGCTCACCCCCATATAAGTGTGAGACATAAATGTCTTGTCAACTTGGGCTAGCCCTTTTAGACCAAACGAGGACGACGGTCTAAGCTGTTGACCGGACCATTTATGGCTCAATTAGCGCTACCAGGCCCGGGGTCTGGGGGCGTTACAGAATGGTATTCAGAGCCGACTATCATACGGAGCTAAGTCTCACACCGTGAGAGGCGGTGGGGCTATCTCTAGAATCCTATAGTAGGGACGAACTAGGACAAGTCTTGGTCGTCATGGCGAGGACGTCAGTCCCTTTTAAGGGGGAAGAATGTAAAGTCTCACATCGGTAAAATAAAGTCCTGCTCGTCCTGCTCATGTACCCCCATATAAGATCGGTAAAATAAAGTCCTGCTCACGTACCCCCATATAAGTGTGAGAGATAAATGTCTTGTCAACTCAGGTTAGCCCTTTTAGACCAAGCGAGGACGACGGTCTAAGCAGTTGACCGGACCATTTATGGCTCAATTAGCGCTACCAGACCCGGGGTCTAGGGGCATTACAATATCTGATTTTGATACAAAAGTTGTGATTTTAGCCACAATCATGCTTTGTTTTAATCTAGATTGTTGAGAATGTTGCTCAAGAGATTATAAACCACAGGTCACTTAAGCATCCAAGCATAATTCGATTCATTGAAGTGCGTATTTTGAGTTCTACGCATATGCCCATTTAATTTTTTTAGAGTTATCCTTTTTTTATGCAGAAAATAAGAACTAAAACCGGGATCCCGGGTTGATGTGATGTACTTTTAGGTGTTGTTAACTCCTACTCATCTTGCTATAATCATGGAGTATGCAGCTGGTGGAGAGCTCTTTGAGAGAATTTGCAATCTTTGGAAGATTCAGTGAAGATGAGGTCTCTCTCTCTCTCTCTCTCTCTCTCTGTATATATATATATATATATATATATATATATATTAGTTAGTATATCATACTTGGTGGTAAACCTTTATTTGTTGAACCTTGGTCGTTCGTTTATTTGTTTATTAATTTTTTTTTTCATCCTTTTCCACCGCATTTTTTTTCTTCAAGAAAGAAACATGCCGCTTCTCGCCAAATTGCCAGGTTTAGAGTGGGTTGACGTCATTTCTCCACCACCGCCATTTCTCTCCACCACCGCCTCAGATTTGTTGCCTATAAATATGCAGCTTCATAGACGTTCAAGGCTTTGTGCAATTTTTTTTCGTCCCTTGGGTGAGTTCTTCATTTGCTCTATGGATTGTTTATTCGGTGTCTTCGTCTCTGGGTCTTTAATCTATAGGTTTTGCTCTTGTTCTTGCAGCTTTGTTTCCTGCTTTGTACAATTGTTGCTGTTACGGTCTTCGGCTTTCTTCTCAGGTATATTTTCGTTTCTTCTACTTTTCCTCTGCATTTCCTTTCCAATTTATGATATACATTAGATTTGCATTTATTTGCAATTTGAGTATGTATTATCTGGTTTCGTTGGTTTTCCCTTGGCTCAGTTGTTTTGTTACTCAATTTTTGCTTATTCCTTACCTATTGGTTTCTGTTATTTTAATTGCATGTTCGATTTGCTGGTGTATTTTGGTACCTGATTTTGTTACTCAATTCTTCCTTATTCTTCACCTCTTGGTCTCGATAATTTTGGATGCATGTTCGTTTTCATGGTGTATTTGGGTTGTTGATGCCAATGCATGCCTGTTTTTTGCTTCGATGCTTAGTCGTTCTTTTTTCTGCTTCTGGGTGTGTGGTGTGTTGGTACACATTTCTTTATTTTTAGTTGCTTTCATCTCATGGTCATTTTCGGTTTTCGTTTCGGAAAGGTGTTTGTATAATTCATATGTGGAAAGGTGTCTGTATAATTCATATGCAGTCCTCAGCTTATGCCACACCTTCAAAGTTACTTGTAACATTTACCATGTCTATTAATCTTACATTTACACAAAAGTATTACTATTTTTGATACGTGAACTTGATTATAAAGCTGTAATCTTGTAAGGCCGGGTTAATGTTTTTGGTGCCGACGTGGTGGTGGTGATTGCAGCCGCAACCGAGTCGGTGCTTACGCTATAAGTTAGAGAAAATGGAGTCAAAGCATTAGTTGTTTACTTGCTGTGTGCCAATATTTTGTTTCGTAGCCAAGACTATTTCTTTCCCATTGTTTTTTCTGTTACATGTTCTTAGTTATCACAAAAGAATTACACCAAAAGACATAACTGTTACGCAGATATGTAATAGCAGAGTCACTGGAAACTGTTTGATGGGAATAGAAGAAGAGAATGATAATTTTAGACTGATTTAGTTAGAACAGTAGGCCATTTGGCTGTTTTGTATTGCACAGTATAGAAAATGCTGAATTACCAGTTTTTTATAACTTCTAGGCTGATGCCATTCCTAAGAAACATGAAGCAGCTTACCCGTATAGCATTGAATGATAATGTTAGAACTTTTGCACAATGAAAAGTCCGAACAGATTCAACGATTGAATTGGTAGGGAAATCAAAGTCATCCAACTCAATATTGAAGTCAGCTTGAACAAGAGAGGATACACTTTTATCTACAAAAATCTCAGATATACAACGATAGACCATGAGTTACTTTAGTGTGGAAGTCTTTAATTTGAGGCTGCATCTATCCTTAAAAGATATGTGAAGACGTTTCAAAGAAATTGAAGATATTATACACTCAAAATCACCATCATTGCAAATACGTAGGTGCAGATAATTATATTGCTGATCCATGAATAGGAATGGGATGACGAAATAAGATTAGGATTCCCGCTAAACAAAATTTACTTAGCAAACCAGAACCATGGAAATGCAAAACACGGTTAGCAAAACCTATGAATTTCATAGGTGCACCTTTTTTTGTGTGCAGTTCCGGTTGTATCCTTTCTAATTTGCT
Organism: Gentiana dahurica var. dahurica; assembly: GCA_024500145.1. NCBI lineage: Eukaryota > Viridiplantae > Streptophyta > Magnoliopsida > Gentianales > Gentianaceae > Gentiana > Gentiana dahurica. The sequence goes on from CM044903.1 coordinate 69,492,355, forward strand.
CGTTTAGATGTTTTAGCCCACAACAATGTCTCAGTTTAACTGCCAACTTGTTTCGGAATCTCGACATTTCATTCCTTCCCCTTTTCCTATCACATTTTGTTTCGGATTCTCAGCTTGTAGTTCGTTTGTCCCTGCTTTGACATTGTTTCTAGCTCCTTAAGGGGGCTTGTAAATTGTGCTGTGCCTTGTGCTTCCTTTTTAGGTAGCCTTTTCAGATTATTCACTTGAATCTTTGCTACTACGTTATCCGCCTGTGATGCCCTTTATCTTCTTTCTGTTCCTGTCTTGGTAAGTTGCCTGTAGATACTTAGTGTGCTCTATTCATGGATAACTCTGGCCTTGACGAGAGGAATCAGAAACGGCGTAAGGCATACGCTGAAATGGATGCTGAAAAGAAAGCAGCTATGCTTGCACAGCGGCGTATGCGTTACGCGGCGAACAAAGGGGGTCCTGGGCTCTATACACGTGCACGCCAGGGTGTTAGCATTGGTGCGCCGGTCGTCGGTGGCCTTCAGGGAATTGTCTCTGTACCCCAGGAAATCCCCCCCATTTTACCCCCACTGGTAGCAAACTCTGCAAACGTTTCTGCTGACACGGGCACGAGTCAGCTACAGCAAGCTTTGGCAAGGTCAGCCGGTCCAATCATCCGGGGTGCTCATATTCACCAGGGTCTTTACCCTTCCGGTAGAGTTCAGAGGACGCCTATGGATGCCAGCCCTCTTGGACATTCGGAGCGTGTACATGGTCTGGTGGCTTCGAATGAGTTACCATTCTCCCCTGACTGTAAATACTGCAGTGCTAAGCGTTTCTACCATGAACCTCCGAGTTTTTGCTGCTCCGAAGGAGAGATAAGTATTGTTTTGCCCCCTATGCCTGCTCCCCTTGCTAGGTTGTTTACATCCTCTGATCCTTATTGTGACGCATTTAGGAAGTATGTACGGACCTAAAATAATAACTTGGCTTTCACCACGTTCTCCGCTCGAAAGGATGCTGAGTTGATGAAGAACAGACACGGTGTTTACACGTTCAAGGTGCAAGGTAAGGTGCACCATTATTTGGCCTCCTTCACCGGCGATGTTGATAGGCCATCTGGTGTCCAATTTTACTTCTATGACCCTGAGGTAGAGCTCGAACAACGGATGGACAGCTCATCCCGGTTTTCCAGGGAAGTTATGCTCACTTTGATGCAAGTTTTGGCCGACAATCCTTACACCCGTTTTTTACGCCACCTCAGGGATTTGGGCTGTGTGGACGATTATAGCCTGTATTTGGTCACGAATCCCAAGCTTGACCAACGTGTGTACAACGAGCCTACGTGTGCAGACGTGTTAGGCATTGTATATGTGGATGGGGCTGAAAACTCCCCTAGAGAACTGCATATTCAAATCTACACTAAGAATGCGGCCCCCTAAAAAATTTGCCACAACTACGGGTGCTATGATTCGCTCCAGTATCCCCTACTGTTCCCACGTGGGGAAATCGAGTGGCATTGCAGCATCGAGAAACTTCCACCTAACATGCGGAAACGTGGTTACAGATGTCGGGACCCACTAGCAAACAGGTCATCTTTCCCGGCTGGGGCTGATGAGCTTCTATCTCGGGAAGAACAAGGTAATTCTACATGCGGTTATTTTAAGGACACGTGTTGCTACTTTCTGTACTCTTTGCTAACTATTTTACATTCAATCTAGCGCACGGGGAGGGGATCCGAAAGCGCAATACTGTCTCATGCCGGGAGTACTACTGTTATAAGTTACAAATACGCGGCGATGACCAGTCTATGGTACTCCATACTGGCAGGCTATTCCAACAGTATATTATGGACATGTTTGTAAAGATTGAAACATCTAGGCTTGAATACATGTACAAGCACCAAAGGGAGATAAGAACGGAGAGTATGCAGGGGATACTCGACAGTATTGCAACCGGAAATAGCTCTGGGTATGCGGTGGGTAGAAAGGTGATCCTTCCTCCCTCTTTTACTGGTGGCCCCCGAGATATGAAGAAGCGCTACCTGGACGCTATGTGCTTGGTCCAGAATTTTGGAAAACCAGACTTCTTCTTGACAATGACTTGCAATCCAGCGTGGCCTGAAATAACCAAGCATTTGCTTCCTCACGAGCTAGCCCAGAATCGGCCGGATTTATTGGCCCGAGTTTTTAAGGCCAAGCTTGAAATGCTTAAAAAGGAGCTTCTGAAAGACAATGTGTTCGGAATACCTGTGGCCTCTGTTTACTCGATAGAGTTCCAGAAACGTGGGCTACCCCATGCACACTTACTTCTCATCATGGACAAAGATTCAAGACCCTTGAATCCAGAGGCATATGACCGGCTTATCAGTGCTGAATTGCCCGATCCTTCGGTCAATCCACGTTTGTATCACCTGGTTGTAAAACACATGGTACACGGCCCATGCGGGGTGCTAAATCCACAATGCCCTTGCATGCGTGATTCGAAGTGCAAAAATAAATACCCTAAGGAATTCCTCCAATATACCACCCATGGGTGCAACAGTTACCCGCACTATCGGCGGCGCGATACAGGCATCTCAGCAAGGGTGAGAAGGCACGAGATTGATAACCGCTGGATTGTGCCTTACAATCCTTACTTACTTGAAAGGTATGACTGCCACATTAACGTTGAAATCTGCTCGACTATTAAGCTTGTGAAATATATCTACAAGTATATCTACAAAAGGCCTGACAGAGTTGCTTTTCAATTGGGCGGTGTCATAGCCAACGATGAAATTAAAGAGTACCAACAAGGCAGATGGGTTGGTCCTCCTGAAGCTGCCTGGAGAATTTATGCTTTTGATTTATTTGAGATTCACCCATCAGTGGTTGACTTGCAGCTGCACCTACCTGGGAATTATATGGTTTCCTTTGGTCCTAACCAAGACTTGGAAAGTATAGCTGGTAACGAATTTCTACGCAGGACCATGCTCACACAGTTTTTCGAAACAAACCGTACCAATGCACGTGCTGCCAATCTTAATCTGCTTTACAGGGACTTCCCAAAGTACTTTGTTTGGGATACAGGGAAACGGGCATGGTCAGATCGGAAAAAGGGTAAGGTGATTGGCCGTGTGGTTTCTACCAGCCCCAGGGAGGGCGAAAGGTACTACATTCGCTTACTACTTAGCCACGTCCTGGGTCCTACATGTTACCAAGACCTTTTGACAGTGAATGGTCATTTGCACAGCACTTTTCGAGAAGCTGCTTTAGCACGCCATTTACTTGCGTCAGATAATGATCTAGATATGTGTCTTGATGAGGCGGTCGTATAGCAAATGCCTAGGCAACTACGACAGCTATTTGCATCTGTGCTTGTATTTTGTGCACCGTCTGACCCACGCAGGTTGTGGGAGAAATATGCAGACTCTCTTTGTGACGACTACACACGGTTGCACTCACATATAGCACTAACTGCGTCCGAGATTCGCATGAAAGGTTTACAAGATCTTTCTCTGCTGCTTAGTCACATGGGAAGACAGTTATCCGATTATGGCTTAGGCTCTGAAGCAGATTTGGTAGGCCAAGGGGACATTGGTTTGAAAGAAACGGAATATGAGATGAATATTCAGGTCGATGACACTGACCTACTCAGTGCACAAAGGCTGAATGACCAACAGCAGCATGCGTATAATATGATCATGGAAAAGGTCATGAAAAATGAACCTGCAGCATTCTTCATAGACGGACCGGGTGGTACAGGGAAGACTTATGTCTACAAGGCTGTACTGGCCACCTTAAGATCGCAATGTTACATAGCGTTGGCTACAGCTAGCTCCGGCGTAGCAGCCTGCGTATTGCCGGGGGGGCGAACAGCACACTCACGGTTCAAGTTACCCTTGCATAATGATGAGCACAAGATAGCTAACGTAACTAAACAATCAACAACAGCGAAGTTGCTTAGAGAGGCAAAAGTTATCATTTGGGATGAGGCTCCCATGGCCCATAGGGAGTCTATTGAGGCTTTTTCGGAAATGCTAAAAGATATCACTGACGTTGATCAGCCGTTTGGTAACAAGGTTGTTGTCTTTGGGGGTGACTTTAGGCAAGTACTACCGGTGGTCACAAATGCAACTAGGCAGGAACAACTTGATGCCAGCCTTTTTAGCTCCCCTCTCTGGCCAACCCTTAACAAGCTAAGGTTAACTGAGAATATGCGTGCCAGAGCAGACCCGTTTTTCACGGAATTCATTATGCGCATCGGTGATGGTACAGAACCTGAAGACGAGCATGGAAATATTAGCCTGCCAGTCAATATGGTTATCCCATTTAGGGATAAACGGCGTTCGTTGCAGGAGCTGATAACCTTTGTTTACCCAGACCTAGGTGCATTTGCATCTAACCATGAATCAGCCATGTCTCGTGCATTGCTTGCACCTACGAACGACTGTGTGGACGACATCAACGACACGATGTTACATAATATATCAGGGGATATAACAACATACATAAGCAACGACGTTGCCATCGACCCGCAACACCGTGGGGACTATGACGATTTCCTGAATTCGTTGCACCCCAGTAGCCTGCCCCCGCATAAGTTGGCACTAAAGCCCAACTGTCCAATTATGCTGCTAAGGAACCTGAGCCCCATGCAAGGACTCTGTAATGGGACAATGCTGATATGCAGAGAACTTCTAAGCCACACAATTGTTGCCGAGATTGCAACTGGCCCATACGCTGGCACTACTACCCTATTGCAGAAAATTCCACTGGAATGCTCTGGCGAGGACAGATGTGCAATACCCTTCAAATGTTACCAGTTCCCTGTTCGCCTATGTTTCGCGATGACCATCAACAAAGCTCAAGGTCAAACCTTGGAACGAGTTGGCATCTACTTAAGGGAGCCGGTTTTTTCACATGGGCAACTATACGTGGCACTCTCGAAGGCAAAAAAAGCAGCGTCTGTTAAAGTGCTGATTGTGCCACCAACTTTTGCAGACACCTCACATCGTACAACCACAAGAAACGTGGTTTACCGTGAGATACATGAACGTGTGGCGGAACAGTTACTGGCGCCAACTGTACCGAATCACCTGACATACACCGGTGCGTTCCTATGAAAACCACAGTTATGATGAAATGATAGGCAGCCTGGTTAGCAACGTTACGTTAATTCGTGCCACAAGTCTGTTTCACGAGTGGGTTACATTTGCTTATTTTTCTGAATTAAAAAAAAACCTTAAACTTGGAATACACTTGCAATATCTTGATTTATTAATAACCCAAAAAATTGCAGGATAATGGCAGCAGAAACATTCATCTGCAGTGTGTCGGAGAAATGCAAAGCTTGGAGGGTGAAAGTCCTCGTAACGGAGAAGAGCCTGGTTTACACCAACGAAAAACAAACTAGGTTGCAAAAGCTTATTCTCCAAGATAGCAAGGTAAATAACCCCATAAAAAAGGTTAGCTCTCTGTTATACTTATCATTCAATCTAGCACAAATTTAATGCCTTCTTCTGTGCTGCATATACTGGTCTTGTAGGGTGACAGAGTTGAGGGGGTAATATGGGGAAACGAAATATACATACTACAAGGAACCTTGGAACCATTTCTCACCTACACCGTCGGTGGAGCGAAAATACAACCTATGAAAGGAGACTTCAAATATGCCACTCCTGGTATAACAACTCAATGGGTGTTAACAAGGAGAGTGTTTATAAAACAGGTCACCGACGAAGACAAGAGAATTCCCTATCCGCCATTTCAGTCAGTCCAGTTCAGGGACATTGCCTCATTGGCGGACACAGGAGCCCCAATAGGTATTACTTTTGCATTTTATTTATTTCTGCCTACTCTGCATAGCTAAAGACTAAACTTTGGGTTTTATGCATTTTTGTTATTAATAACAATAAATGCTTCTGTTCTTTCTTTCATACTTATTTTTTGATGTTCCAGTGGTTAACTGTTTTATGTCCATAACAATATTCTGGTACTTCTGATAAAAAAACACACCAGGTTAAAACTTTATTCAAATTAACAAACCTTGTAGTAAGCCCTAAACCTTTTCTTGGCCTCACACTCTTCTAGGCTAGCTTATTATTGCATTACATTCTGGATAGATATCAAGTAAATAAGTTTGCTTAACCATTCACTCTCAATTCCCAGAATACAATTTTTGTTCCCTTATCAACTTAGTCCATTGCTCCGTTTCTGAGATTGTCCCAAGAACCTGTGCTCCCACACTCTGTGCTTCCTTCAGTAGCTACAAGTGCCTCTGTTTCCGCTCGAGTTGCGTCTGCGAGCACATACTTTTTCAGCCACATGTTTGCAAGCCTCTCTTGCTCTTTACCATATACTTTCAGCTGTTTAACCTCCTCCTTTGATCTCTGCGAGTTTTTCTCAACTCTGTCCCTTTGATTGGCGATACTTTTCACTACATGGTCTAGATATGAACCAACCTTTGGAATTTCTTCAGGCCTGATCAAGGAATCATCATCCTTCGCCGGTATCGGAGGCGCATAAGCCTCATATTGGTCCTCCGAAACCTCATATAGCAACGTTGGAAACACATCTTGAAATCCCATGATTCACAACCAAAATAGTTGCTGCTATAGTATGAAATTACTCACGTAGTATTTTCAACTATGTCTGAAAATTGATCTACCCTATTGTGCCATTTTATAGCATTTTCCTTGTTATGAAATAAGGTGAGACAATGTTTCAACTACCGTTTCTACCCTTGGTTATACATTTAATACTTCTGGCAAAAAATGTCCACATCCCAAGATTTAGTTAGGTCTGCATTTAATTTTTGCCGCCCCATTGGGTAATGTGCTCTTGACTATGGCAATTCCAAACTTATCCAACTTGTCCATACTCATTAAAAGTTGAACACATTTACTGCCCCCATTTACTGCATTTACTTCTGTTTTCTGAATTTTATTGTCTTTCTGACATTTGTCTGCTAAATGAATACCTTCATAATATATTAACAAGTGGTATACAATATTTGGGTAATTAATCCTCCAAGTTTAAGGTTGTTTCTACTGTGAAATTACCTTTTTCTGTTCACCTGAGCAGTTAGTGTATTATTGGAAATTGATATTCTTCACTTTACAACCATAACACACTACCAATTCTCCATACTCAATGCTTTGTGTTTTTTGTTGTAACAGACATACTAGCTGTGGTATATGGAAAAATCCATCCATGAATGGATGGATTAAAGCTAAAGATTGGTTTATGTCACTTCCTCGTCACTCTTTGACTTCATGGGAAGAAATTCAAAATGATTTTTTGAAACAATAGTCACGCCTGGTCGTAATCTGGAGTTAAAAGTTGAAATTGTGAGTTTTAAACAAGGACCAGACGAATCACTAGGTTCAGCCTGGGAACGATTTAAGAAACTCTTAAGAGCACGTCCTGATCATGGATATTCTCTCGATATGCAAATCCAATTCTTTTGTTGTAAACTTAGGAAGGAATCTCGTGTTGAAGTTGTTCAAGCTTGTAATGGATCTCTTTTCATGACTTCTCCTCAAGATGTCTTTGATGCCATAGAAAATATCTCTAAAAACAACCGGATGTGGGAGACTGGTTCCTTTACATGGAAAGTAGCCTTTGTAGGAGAGTCATATGCACAGTCGGAAGTTTTAGCCCAATTGGCACATCTGAGTAAGAAGGTCGATAATATTCAATCTAGTAGTATTTCCGAATCTAAAAGCTATCCTGAATCTTTTGAGAATTCTCTGCTAGATGACCCTTATCCTGAATCTGACAACTATTCATTTGAAGAAGTTAGCTTTATGCAACAACGTCATCAGTTGAATAATGCCTATAATAATGCTTTTAATAATATCCGAAAAGAATTTCCTACTCTGTGTTGGTCCAGTAATCCACTTAATAGACAAGGTCCATCTAATTTTTTTGCACAACAACCAAAACCTTTTTTTAATAATCAATCTCAAGGCTATCAAGATAATTCCACCAGTGCTAGTTTTTCTAACACCCATCAGCAACCTTATACTCAATCGATCCCTTCCGATGAATCTTCATCTTGTGCTCAAGATGTGGAGAAATTGGGTAAGCTTATGGAAAATCTTATGGGGGTTGTTTCGATGCAAGCTTTAACTATCCAAACCATAGCTAGCTCTGTGAGTACCGTGTCTAAAGATCTAAATACTTTGAAAACCTCGATGGTTGGTCATGATACGAGGATGAAAAATATGGAAGCTTCAATGAGAAATCTTGAAGACCATATGAGCCGTGAAGGAGAAAAGAATAACAGTAGACCACCTGGAGGATTGCCTAGCAACACTGAAAGGAATCCAAAAGGAGTTCATGCTGTAATCACTAGAAGTGGCAAAGTTTGTGGTAGTAATGGAAATGAAGTTCAAGGAAATAATGAAGTAGAAGATGACCTTGATCATGAGATGGATGAAAGAGAATGGAGTGAGGAAGAAGAAGAAATCATTAATGAATTCCTGAGAAAATATGTTGATAATGAACCTAAACCTGAACCTGAACCTGAAATTCCTATTCCTAGAATTCTGAAAAATCTTGGAGAGGATGATTTAAGAACTCTGTTTAGTGAGCATTTTAAGGATTCACAGTCTAAAGAGAACAATGATAATGTCTTGAATGATTCATCTAAAGAAAAGGAAAGTCCTATTTCTAACAAGAGGAAGGATAAATCTCCCGAAGTCAATCTTGAATCCCTTCCTTTTCCATCTAAAGAACAAATTAAAAAGAAGAAAATGGAAAAGAAATATGTTCATTTCCTGGATACTTTCGGACATATCAATGTTAACATTCCACTTATTGATGCTCTACTTGAAATGCCTACATATGCAAAATTTCTTAAAGACATCATCTCTAATAAGAAGCGCATTGAAGAATATGAAAACATTTGTCTTAATGAAGAATGCTCTGCTATTTTGAAACACAAGTTACCTCATAAGCTTAAAGATCCTGGAAGTTTCACCATCTCTTGTGAGATAGGAGGATTTCTCTTTAAAAATGTACTTTGTGATCTTAGGGCAAGAGTTAATCTTATGTCTTATTCGGATTTTCATAAACTTGGAATTGGATAAAAAAAATACCGAGATGACCCTTCAGTAAGCTGATAGATCTATTAAACGTCCTAAAGGAGTCATCAATGATGTATTAGTTAAAGTTGATAAGATTATATTCCCTGTTGACTTTGTAGTCATGGAAATGGAAGAAAGCTTTGCTATCCCTCTTATCATAGGAAGACCTTTCCTGGCAACATGAAGGACTCTTATAGATGTCCAAAGAAGTGAATTAATTCTTAGAGTTAACGAGGAAGAAGTTGTGTTTAATATTTTCAAAGCTACGAAACATCCTTATTGCTCTAAAGAATTATGTTCTTTTATAGACATACTACCTGAATCTCAAGAACCATCTATAGAAGATCAACTGGAAGATTTCTTAGTTAACTCTGTTTTTGAGACTGATAATTCAGATGTTGAAAAAGTATTATATATCCATCAACTGAATTCAACTCAAATTTTTAATAGACAACTATGTCATAAATTCTTAGAGTTAAAGCTTGAAGGTCCTGCTCTCAAACCTGCAACAGAATAACCGCCAAGGAATCTAGAATTGAAACCGGTACCACCTACCCTGAAATATGTTTTTCTTGAAGATGATAATCTATTGCCTGTGATCTTTTCATCATCATTGACTGAATCTTAATTACTTCGAATGCTCAAGAAACATAAGAAAGCATTTGGCTGGTCTGTTGCCAATATTAAAGGTATTAGTCTGGATATTTGTACTCATGAGATTATTCTAGAAAAAGGATCTAAACCTTGTGCACAACCCCAACGCCGTCTTAATCCTCATACGCAAGAAGTAGTTAAGAAAGAAGTGATTAAATTGCTAGAAATGGGTATAATCTTCCCTATCTCTGATAGTGAATGGGTTAGTCTTTGTTGGTCCCGAAATAAGGTCAGAGGGGGTGAATGACCTTTTTAAACTTTTCTTTAAAAGTGTTGGACACATTGAAAATTTAACAAGTTTTTCACAAACCAAAACACACACACAGATTGTAAGTAAATTGCAGAATGTAAAATGCAGAAAGTAAAGTTGAGACAGAGATTTTATAGTGGTTTAGGGTGGTGTAATCCCTTAGTCCACTCTTCTCCAGTGATGATAGGAGGAATCCACTAATTGTAGTAACACCCTACAATCAGATGACTATCCTTGACTGTTCACAAACAGCTTCACAATCTAGACAAGCAACTCCTTGAAAATTTCCCAAAACTGCTTCAGTTGCTCTTGTCCCCACTGTTCCTTCGATCCTCGATCTTCAACAGCTATCACTTATCCAGTTCCTTCACAATCCTTGAATTGCTTCAACTGGTGCAGTCCTTCAAAGTCTCTAACTTCTTCACTACTTTCAATTGCAGTCCTTGGAAGACTTTCTCTTCTTCTCTGCTTTCTTGTCTCAATGAAACAGAATGAATCCTCATGGATTCTTAATGATGACAAAGTATTCCAGTTGTTGAATACTTCGTCTTTGTTCTAGATAATTCTTTTCAGCTCAGGATTTGCTCAATAGTTTGCTCAGAATTTCAGCTTGATCTGTTTGTGTGCATTCCCCGTCTGTTCTTGATCTTCAAGTAGCAAATCCATTTTATAGCCTTGAGATTGAATCCTGCCGTTGGAGAATTTGAATTGCAGTGATTTCGTCCTTGATCTTTGGCTAGGTTTGATCTCTTTTATTTTGGCTCTTAATTCCTCCTTGATTCTTGGCATTAATGTCCTAGTTTTTAGTATCTGATCGGGGTCAATCAGGTTATAAAATACTTGACCACCATAAACCAATACTAGCAAGAGGACTAGGCCCATCGTAGTATAGCTATAGTGAATCAAGGTCGATCCCACAGGGAACCAATTGCGGATCATCTTATATACAAACAATTAATTAAACATGTCAAGGACATAGAGGCGGTCTACGACCAACATAAGACAAGAAAAGTAAAGACACGACTCGACACAACGTAATTAACCTCCCCAATTATAGTCTTTATCGTTTGGACCTAGATAATTTATATAATAAACTGAACTTATTAACTGTCAATCCGTTTGTATCTATCTTAGATTGGCTACGGGAGTCATCCTCTTTAACTTGACTTAGCACCGGTAAGTCACTAAATCACTGTGATATTGTTACGTGACTTCGCCTTTTAGTACCTCCATCTCATATAACTCACACGCTTACGACTCTAAGGATGCCGATATTAATCGTACACCTCGTCTAGGCAACATTCCTGTGGTTAGGCGTACTTCCTAAACGATCGCATCAGTCTCTGTCCTATTAACAATTACCTGCACGGTTTCATGTTAATCTACGATCTACGTATAACTAGGTGAGCTCAATTCCCAAATACAAAACCTACCTAGATCTCGCTGAAAGTCCCGGAAGATCATTCATGAGCCAACCTAGGAGCCCTATATTGGTATTTCCTAATCATACGCTAATTAAAACAGACGAGCAACGTAGCCGGAGCCATACCTACTAAGATGATAAATTCTATTGCGCTAACCTAACCATAAAGACGTGGCTATCTAACGGATAAAACAGGGCTCGGTCGACCGAATTGGTGGGCTCGGTCGACCGAGTGAACTCATTCGGTCACCCGAATCAATTTCGTCCCCAGATTACATCCCTGAACATATCTCTCAGCGCTTCATCATACAGAACAGATTAAACAGTAATTCGCACAGTATTCATATAAACTAACATAGATACGCATTAATTAAATCAAGTAGATTCATGAATAAATACTAAGTGTATGACGTAGGTTATGGGATCCCCATAAACAAGGAGTCGCCACATCCCTAACGTCATAGCCTAGATCTACATCATCTAGCTATGATTAACTAATTCAAACGATAAAGCATAATTGGGAGGGATTAATTACTTAAAAGAAAGAAACAGAAAATAAAGGCTTACCTATTGCAGCCCTTAAATTGCTGGAAACCCTCAAATTATTCTACATTGTATCAAAGTTGTATTATGAATTGTAAGATTAAAGAAAGAATGAAGGGATTGAAGGAATGATTTACAATTTCTCGTAGCTGCTGCTTATATAGGGGTTTCTGCCGACTTATGAAGGATCTAGAAGGTAAATACGAAAAAATCCGAAAAGTGACCGAGCCGACATACTCGGTCGACCGAATGGATAGGCTCGGTCGACCGAGCCCTTTTTACACGTGTTAAACGCGTCTCTTTGTCTGACTTGTTCCCCACTGCACGCTTGCGTGTTGATCTGATTAATCTTTCATTTAATGCTCCGATTTTCTTCCTCTATTATCTTGAGACCATTGATTGAATGACATTAATCCTCTCGATTTGTCGTGATCTACAAAATCAGCATTTATCGCACAATAAATCGGCTGTTAATAATGAAAAACGGCTAAATACCAAATATCATATTAATAATCACTTAACATTAAATAATAAATATAAACATGTGATTTAATATGAAATATATATTATTAATCTCGATTTAAGGTCAATGTTGATGACTTTTACGGGTATAATTTGACCGTCATCAACTACCCCCCACTTAGACTTTGATCGTCCCGAACAAAGCATCAATAAGTCATTCCCCAAGACAACATTTTCTATGGTCAAATCATACTTACATAAGAAACTCAAGTCAACTCATACTAGTCATACTCATAAGATATCCATTACTCACTACTGACTATGAATCGAAGTGATGTGTGCATGTGCATTTAGTTTTATATATTTGTGGCAAGATCAGAGTTTATGCTAACTTCGCAATCTCAACCTACCAACCTCAGCATTCATACTTCTTATGCCTCGCAATGGTTAGAGCACTAGAGCAATAAGCAAGAGCGTATCTATAGGGATTTTGGACTTGGAGACCGAGTACTACTCAAAGCCTCTTAAAGAGTTGAATATTTTTCATATCTTCATATTTTTCAAATACTATTAATCTCAAGGAAGAAAACTTTTTAGAGTATCCCCCTATCTTAGATCATGTATAGCATCGAATATTACCACAAGCGCGGGGCTACTTTGGTAATGTTACTACAAGCCAGTGTTTTAACGCATTGTCAAACACAGGTACGTCTCAAGCTTATTACTCCGCTTTAATGGCTAAAATATAAGAATGCATCAGCAGATAGATATTGACACTATGTTTACATAACCAATCATCTATGCAATGTACACATAATTTCTTCAGTTATTATGATTTGCGCGGTATACTCGATTCACAGGTTGAGTAATTGAATAATAAATAACTACTTGCAACAACCGGCATGAATATCCTTAAATTTACTTAACATAAGTATAAAATGATCACGTACTCATGAAACTTGGTTCCTTTCCTATCAATTCTTAGCTAGGAACTCACAATTCTAAGGGTACGAGATACCTAATATGGTATTTATTCAATTTTTTCAATTTTGTACCGTTTCATTCAATTTTCCATTATAACATAACATGGCTAAGTCTCCTACCCCCCACTTAAACATGGCATTGTCCTCAATGACAAAAATAAATGAGAAGTTAGGAAAAAGACTTAGCTCTGGAAACGGCTCTCAAGTAAAGGAAAAATATCAGAGTAAATTTCAGCACGTCGTGGAGAGATAGACACATCCTGTATAAGCAAACAAACTCCACGAAATCGTCAAATACCATGTCTATGGAAGTTATAGAATAATGTGGCAGTAATGAGGTATAAATACCTAAAAACAGTTTAAGCCATTTTATTTTATACAACCAAAGACAAGAAAAATACTAAATAGAAAGAAAAATAAACAAGCAACTAAAGATGGTGGTCTTCATCTAAAAACCGGGTGGATAAGACAAAGACCAAAAAGCATAACCCCATGTGGGAAAACACGAGGTGGACTGGCTCACTATGTATGGTCCAGTATAAAAGAGAAACTTGGTAAGGTAGAACAGATGCAATGCGACCTATTGTCTAAAGATAAAATCAAATACTTAGCGCAGAAACTTCTCGCTTGCATTGGATATCAACAACTTAGGGAGATGTAGCTACTCCTCGAAATTACTAATAACCCAATGTATCACGTAAAAGTCATAACTGTCATCAACAAGGTCGGATCGGTGTGATAGTTCAGAACAAAACTTATTATCTAGAAATGCCGGAATAGACGGAAAAAATGTGAAATTTAAAACTTCCGGTAGAAAGAGAAGTTGTACTTTGATCGAACCAAAAATCTTTAAAATCTAGCTAGGGTTAGAGCTACACTTACCCCAACTAGGATCATGAAAATCAAAATGATAAAAATAATCAATAAAACTTAGCAATATTTCAAATTCCGCAACACAAAGGTATTTTGTAAACAAAATGGAGGTTGAGAGTATGATGGGTTTAGAAAAAGATACACATAAGGATGGGAAGAAAAGATAAAGGACGGGTAAGAAATTGTGTTTATGGGTGGGTTGAAAATGGTTAAGGCATTGAGATTGGGTGGGAGAGTGAAACAGATGGAAAGAAAGAGAGGCGATGAAAGAATGGTTAGAAATGTGAACTTCCGGGGCAGATTGGTGAGAGGATCGAAAAGTTTGAAGGTGAAAAATTGCAGAATGAATTGCACACCACTTTGAATTTTCACTTGGATCACCATTCTAAAAGATTTTGGAAGTTGACCAAAATTGTTCTTGTTCGCACCAATCATTCTCTGTTACATTTTCAATAATTCTCAAGTTCTCTTAATGCTTCCATCTTAAGGTTGTTTGCTAAATTTCCTTTTCTTTAGAAATTTTTCGACTCTCCTACGGAACTCTATTTCACGTGGCCTATATTGAGTAAAAAAGTTTTGCACATCCTTAGCCCAATGGCCATCGGAACACGGCAAAATAAAAAACCTCAACATATGTCACGTTACTTTTATTTGACTCAAAGAAAACAAAACCTAAAATCCTAAAAAGAAATCCTAAGGGTTTTAAAGAAGTAGTTCTGAGTTTAAAGTCCTCAGCTCGACTTTCCAAAAAGTATCCTTGTCAGTTATCATTCTTGGATCGCCAGATATTGACCCCTCGAGCACTATATGAGGTGGGCTCGTTGCTTTTGCGGATTAATACCCTTCCCTTGGTTGTGAGACCTAGGAAACAACATTTATCCATACCATTTATCCAAAGCTCTTACCTCGGCTCTCATTTTAGGAATTAGTGAATTCTAAGAAACTCGGCTAAAATTATGGTTTTGGCTTTGACAATAAGAAACAATGAATCTAAGTACTCCGAATAAGGTCGGTTATGTAGGCAAGCCTACGCCGTCTTATTCGTTGGAACATATGTGACAGTTCAGGCCAATCCGTCAAGATTAAGCCCCGTTTAGCCCGAAGGCTTATCGGCTATGCTAAGTCTTGTTGAACTGCTGTAACGTACATCACACGTGGAGGGGAGTCGATTGAGCCGAAGCTCGGTTGAACTCGCCCAGCCATGGTTAGACCATTTTCGAACCAATGTACTAAGAGTCTCCGATTTCTAAATTGTCACCCAAAGCGTAATCTCGTTTCTGTTTAAGGTGGGTTCACCGAGAAGCCATCACCATAAAACTCAACGAAAGCAGAAGATGGTGTTCTCTCAAAACTCAATGTCTTCTTTAGATTGCGAATGCTTAAACTACACAATTTGTTGCTCCCCTGGCCAGTAGAAGTAATCTCATGCATAGGACAATGAGATTTTGATAGAACTACGAGGAACTCTTTATTCACTGCTTCCTTTCAACGACTACATGTTTCCTTACACCCTCTAGATGAGACAGATTTGGGGCAGAACCTTCCACACTAATAAAATTAATCTTACAAACCACTCCGGGCAAAGATTCTTACTAAGATTCATGTATAGGCTAACTTATGCTCAAAAAAACCAAAAGATAGTAAAACATAAGCAAAAAAAAAGGTAGTACCTTGCCTTCAACATTGTACCACGAAGAATTTAAGCCTTAAAATATATATTTTTTCGGAGCCATCTTGGTGCTTTAATGGTATTGCTTCCATCGCTTTTCCCATCGTAGAGTAGTAATTCCGCATGTTGCTGGGTTATTTTCTCAGCGCCCTTGAAAAATTACTGACTCAGATTATTGCTTCCCTGGTTTCTGCAAACAGAAGAAAAACAAAACAGACCGTAGACTGATTTTAACATGGTTTCCCATGCTGCTATCAGACCTACGGATTAAACATACGGGGATAAACAGACACGCGAAATTCCAGACTCGAAAAACACAAATCAGAAACCGTGTAAACAGAACAGAACAAGAACAAAACAAAACAAAACAAAACAAAACAAAACAAAAAAAAATTATAAATTCTCGGTCGACCGAATGAGGTCTCTCGGTCGACCGAATAAAAAAAAAAAAAAATTTTATTTTAAGAATCTAGAATTTTCAGACAGAGCAGACAACCAGAGGGACTCAAAAACGTAAAAACAGACTCTAAAACAGAAAACTTGACATGAATAAGAAAATTATTTATATATACCCGTGAAAGTCATCAACGTTGACCTTAAATCGAGATTAATAATATATATTTCATATTAAATCACATGTTTATATTTATTATTTAATGTTAAGTGATTATTAATATGATATTTGGTATTTAGCCGTTTTCATTATTAAAAGCCGATTTATTGTGCGATAAATGCTGATTTTGTAGATCACGACAAATCGAGAGGATAAATGTCATTCAATCAATGGATCTCAAGATAATAAGGAAGAAAATCGGAGCATTAATCAAGAGATAAATTAGAGAAATCAGATCAACACGCAAGCGTGGAGTGGGGAGCAAGATAGACGAGAAAAACGATTAACGTGTGCAAATGTTAGGTTCGGTCGACCGAGCCTATAGCTTCGGTCGACCGAGTGTCAGCTCTCGGTTGACCGAGTGTCAGCTTCGGGGCGGTTTCTGGCTTATATCGTGCTTATCTTCTAGAACCACCCTAAGTCGGCAAAAACCCCTATATAAGAAAGCAGCTACGAGAATTGTAAGATACACCTTGAATACCTTAGAATATCATTCAATAAAATCACTCTATTCATATCTTGATTCAATGTAGTTTATTGAGGGTGTTTCCAGCAATTTAAGGGCTGCAATATGTAAGCCTTTATTTTCTGTTTCTTTCTTTTAAGTAATTAATCCCTCCCAATTATGCTTTATTGTTTGAGTTAGTTAATCATAGCTAGATGATGTAGATCTAGGCTATGACGTTAGGAGTGTGGCGACTCCTTGTCTATGGGGATCCCATAACCTACGTCATACACTTAGTATTTATTCATGAATCTGCATTGTTTAATTAATGTGTATCTAAGTTAGTTTATATGAATGCTTTACGAATTACTGTTTAATCCGTTGTGTATGAAGAAACGCTGAGAGATACGTTCAGGGAGGTAAACTGGGGGAAAAAGACCATTCGGTCGACCGAGCCCACCTATTCGGTCGACCGAGCCCTCTGTTCATCCGTTAGATAGCCATGTCTTTATGGTTAGGTTAACTTAATAGAATTTATCATCTCAGTAGGTATGACTACGGCTACGTTGCTCGTCTGTTTTAATTAGCGTATGATTAGGAAATACCAATATAGGGCTCCTAGGTTGGCTCATGAATGATCTTCCGGGACTTTCAGCGAGATCTAGGTAGGTTTTGTATTTGGGAATTGAGCTCACCTAGTTATACGTAGATCGTAGATTAACATGAAACCGTGCAGGTAATTGTTAATAGGACAGAGACTGATGCGATCGTTTAGGAAGTACGCCTAACCATAGGAATGTTGCCTGGACGAGGTGTACGATTAATATCGGCATCCTTAGAGTCGTAAGCGTGTGATTTATATGAGATGGAGGCACTAAAAGGCGAAGTCACGTAATGTAGCACAGTGATCTAGCAACCTAACCGGTGCTAAGTCAAGTTAAAGAGGATGACTCCCGTAGCCAATCTAAGATAGATACAAACGGATTGACAGTTAATAAGTTCAGTTTATTATATAAATTATCTAGGTCCAAACGATAAAGACTATAATTGGGGAGGTTAATTACGTTGTGTCGAGTCGTGTCTTTACCTTTCTTGTCTTATGTTGGTCGTAGACCGCCTCTATGTCCTTGACATGTTTAATTAATTGTTTGTATATAAGATGATCCACAATTGGTTCCCTGTGGGATCGACCTTGATTCACTATAGCTATACTACGATGGGCCTAGTCCTCTTGCTAGTATTGGTTTATGGTGGTCGAGTATTTTATTATAACCTGATTGACCCCGATCAAGTTTTTGGCGCCGTTGCCGGGGAACCAACGGTCAATTTTATATATAAATAATTTTCTTATTCATGTCAAGTTTTCTGTTTTAGAGTCTGTTTTTATGTTTTTGAGTCCCTCTGGTTGTCTGCTCTGTCTGAAAATTCCAGATTCTTAAAAAAAATAAATAAAAAAAAAATAATTTATTCGGTCGACCGAGAGACCTCATTCGGTCGACCGAGAATTTATAATTTTTTTTGTTTTGTTCTTGTTCTGTTCTGTTTACCCGGTTTCTGATTTGTGTTTTTCGAGTCTGGAATTTCGCGTGTCTGTTTATCCCCGTATGTTTAATCCGTAGATCTGATAGCAGCATGGGAAACCATGTTAAAATCAGTCTACGGTCTGTTTTGTTTTTCTTCTGTTTGCAGAAACCAGGGAAGCAATAATCTGAGTCAGTAATTTTTCAAGGGCACTGAGAAAATAACCCAGCAAACATGTGGAGCTACGAATCTAAGATGGGAAAAGCGATGGAAGCAATACCTTTAAAGCACAAAGATGGCTCCGAAAAAATTTTAAAGGCTTAAATTCTTCGTGGTACAATGTTGAAGGCAAGGTACTACCTTTTTTTTGCTTATGTTTTACTACCTTGTGGTTTTTTGAGCATAAGTTAGCCTATACATGAACCTTAGTATGAATCTTGGCCCGGAGTGGTTTGTAAGATTAATTTTATTAGTGTGGAAGGTTCTGCCCCAAATCTGTCTCATCTAGAGGGTGTAAGGAAACATGTAGTCATTGAAAGGAAGCAGTGAATAAAGAGTTCCTCGTAGTTCTGTTAAAATCTCATTGTCCTATGCATGAGATTGCTTCTACTGGCCATGAGAGCAACAAATTGTGTAGTTTAAGCATTCGCAATCTAAAGAAGACGTTGAGTTTTGAGAGAGCATAATGAGGCAGCACTATAAAGGACGTGATTAAAATGGGTCCCTAGGACCAATCTTCTTAAAATTCACTAATTCCTAAAACGAGAGCCGAGGTAAGAGATTTGTATAAATGGTATGGATAAATGTCGTTTCCTAGGTCTCACAACCAAGGGAAGGGTATTAATTCGCAAAAGTGACGAGCCCACCTCTTATAGTGCTCACAGGGTAATGTCCGACAAGCCGTGAAGGATGACTGACAAGGATAACTTTTGGAAAGTCGAGCTGAGGACTTTAAACTCAGAACTACTTCTTTAAAACCCTTAGGATTTTTTTTAGTTAGTTAGTTTTTAGGTTTGTTTTTGTTGAGTCCAATAAGAGTAACGTGACATATGTTGAGGTTTTTTATTTTGCCGTGTTCTGATGGCCATTGGGCTAAGGATGTGCAAAACTTTTTTACTCAATATAGGTCACATGAATTAGAGTTCCGTAGGAGAGTCGTGAAATTTCTAAAGAAAAGGAAATTTAGCAAACAACCTTAAGATGGAAGCATTAAGAGAGCTTGAGAATTTTTGAAAATGTAACAGAGAATGATTGGTGCGAACAAGAACAATTTTGGTCAACTTCCAAAACCTTTTAAAATGGTGATCCAAGTGAAAATCCAAAGTGGTGTGCAATTCGTTCTGCAACTATCCTTATCCTCCCTTTACACCTTTTCACCTTCAAACTTTTCGATCCTCTCATCAATCTACCCCGACAGTTCACATTTCTAACCATTCTTTCGTCGCCTCTCTTTCTTTCCATCCATTTCACTCTCCCACCCTCACTAAATGCCTTAACCAATTTAAACCCACTGAAAACACAATTTCTTCCCACCCTTTATCTTTTCTTGCCATCCTTATGTCTATCTTTTTCTAAACCATTCATACTCTCAACCTCCATCTTGTTCACAATACTCTTGTGTTGCGGAATTAGAAATATTGCTATGTTTTAATGATTATCTTTTATCATTTTGATTTTCATGATCCTAGTTGGGGTAAGTGTAGCTCTGACCCTAACTAGATTTTAAAGGTTTTTGGTTCGATCAAAGTACAACTTATCTTTCTACCGGAAGTTTTAAATTTCACATTTTTCCGTCTATTCCGGCATTTCTAGATGATAAGTTTTGTTCTACATTATCATACTGATCCGACCTTGTTGATGACGGTTATGACTTTTACGTGATACATTGGGTTATTAGTAATTTCGAGGAGTAGTTACATCTCCCTAAGTTGGTGATATCCAATGCAAGCGAGAAGTATTCAATTTTATCTTTAGCCAATAGGTCGCATTCAATCTGTTATACCTTACCAAGTTTCTCTTTTCCTGGATTGAATACCTTTTCGATCGAGTCACCCTCGTGTTTTCCCACGTCGGGTAATGCTTTTTGAGCTTTGTCTTCTCCACCCGGTTTTAAGAATATTTAGGCGGTGGAGGTTGTAGATGAAGACCACCATCTTTAGTTGCTTGTTTATTTTTCTTTCTATTTAGTATTTTTCTTTTTAGTTTCCCTTGTCATTGGTAGTATAAAATAAAGTGGCTTAAACTGTTTTTAGGTAACTTCCATAGAAATGGTATTTTACGGGTTTCGTGGAGTTTGTCTGCTTATACAGGTTTTCACTTGCTTCTCCACAACGTGCTGAAATTTACTCCGATCTTTTTCCTTTACTTGAGAGCCGTTTCCAGAGCTAAGTCTTTTTCTTAACTTCTCATTTATTTTTGTCATTGAGGACAATTCCATGTTTAAGTGGGGGGTAGGAGACTTAGCCATGTTATGTTATAATTGAAAATTGAATGAAACGGCACATGATTAAAAAAATTGAATACATACCATATTATTTATCTCGTACCCTTAGAATTGTGAGTTCCTAGCTAAAAATTGATAAGAAATAAACCAAGTTTCATGAGTACGTGATCATTTTATACTTATGTTAAGTAAATTTAAGGATATTCATGCCCGTTTTTGCGAGTAGTTATTTATTATTCGATTACTCAATCTGTGAATCGAGTATACCGCGAAAATCATAATAACTGAAGAAATTATGTGTACATTGCATAGATGATTGGTTATGTGAACTTAGTATCAATATCTATCTGCTGATGCATTCTTATCTTTTAGCCATTAAAACAGAGTAATAAGCTTGAGACGTACCTGTGTGTTAGCAAAATGTTAGACACTGGGCTTGTAGTAACATTACCAAAGTAGCCCCGCGCTTGTGGTAATATTCAATGCTATATTTGATCTAAGATAGGGGGATACTCTAAAAAGTTTTCTTCCTTGAGATTTATAGTATTTGAAAAATATGAAGATATGAAAAGAATTGAAGAAATTCAACTTTTTAAGAGGCTTTGAGTAGTACTCGGTCTCCAAGTCCAAAAACCCTATAGATACGCTCTTGCTTATTGCTCTAGTGCTTCAAAAATTTAAAGGCTTGAGAAGTATGAATGCTGAGGTTGGTAGGTTGAGATTGCGAAGTTGGCATAAACTCTAATCTTGCCACATTTATATAAAACTAAATGCACATGCACACATCACTTCGATTCATAGTCAGTAGTGAATAATGGATATCTTATGAGCATGACTAGTATGAGTTGACTTGAGTTCCTTGTGTAAGTATGATTCGACCATGGAAAATGTTGTCTTGAGGAATGACTTATTGATGCTTTGTTCGGGACGATCAAAGTCTAAGTGGGGGGTAGTTGATGACGGTCAAATTATACCCGTGAAAGTCATCAACGTTGACCTTAAATCGAGATTAATAATACATATTTCATATTAAATCACATGTTTATATTTATTATTTAATGTTAAGTGATTATTAATATGATATTTGGTATTTAGCCGTTTTCATTATTAAAAGCTGATTTATTGTGCGATAAATGCTGATTTTGTAGATCACGACAAATCGAGAGGATAAATGTCATTCAATCAATGGATCTCAAGATAATAAGGAAGAAAATCGGAGCATTAATCAAGAGATAAATTAGAGAAATCAGATCAACACGCAAGCGTGGAGTGGGGAGCAAAATAGACGAGAAAAACGATTAACGTGTGCAAATGTTAGGTTCGGTCGACCGAGCCTATAGCTTCGGTCGACCGAGTGTCAGCTCTCGGTTGACCGAGTGTCAGCTTCGGGGCGGTTTCCGGCTTATATCGTGCTTATCTTCTAGAACCACCCTAAGTCGGCAAAAACCCCTATATAAGCAAGCAGCTACGAGAATTGTAAGATACACCTTGAATACCTTAGAATATCATTCAATAAAATCACTCCATTCATATCTTGATTCAATGTAGTTTATTGAGGGTGTTTCCAGCAATTTAAGGGCTGCAATATGTAAGCCTTTATTTTATGTTTCTTTCTTTTAAGTAATTAATCCCTCCCAATTATGCTTTATTGTTTGAGTTAGTTAATCATAGCTAGATGATGTAGATCTAGGCTATGACGTTAGGAGTGTGGCGACTCCTTGTCTATGGGGATCCCATAACCTACGTCATACACTTAGTATTTATTCATGAATCTGCATTGTTTAATTAATGTGTATCTAAGTTAGTTTATATGAATGCTTTACGAATTACTGTTTAATCCGTTGTGTATGAAGAAACGCTGAGAGATACGTTCAGGGAGGTAAACTGGGGGAAAAAGACCATTCGGTCGACCGAGCCCACCTATTCGGTCGACCGAGCCCTCTGTTCATCCGTTAGATAGCCATGTCTTTATGGTTAGGTTAACTTAATAGAATTTATCATCTCAGTAGGTATGACTACGGCTACGTTGCTCGTCTGTTTTAATTAGCGTATGATTAGGAAATACCAATATAGGGCTCCTAGGTTGGCTCATGAATGATCTTCCGGGACTTTCAGCGAGATCTAGGTAGGTTTTGTATTTGGGAATTGAGCTCACCTAGTTATACATAGATCGTAGATTAACATGAAACCGTGCAGGTAATTGTTAATAGGACAGAGACTGATGCGATCGTTTAGGAAGTACGCCTAACCATAGGAATGTTGCCTGGACGAGGTGTACGATTAATATCCGCATCCTTAGAGTCGTAAGCGTGTGAGTTATATGAGATGGAGGCACTAAAAGGCGAAGTCACGTAATGTAGCACAGTGATCTAGCAACCTAACCGGTGCTAAGTCAAGTTAAAGAGGATGACTCCCGTAGCCAATCTAAGATAGATACAAACGGATTGACAGTTAATAAGTTCAGTTTATTATATAAATTATCTAGGTCCAAGCGATAAAGACTATAATTGGGGAGGTTAATTACGTTGTGTCGAGTCGTGTCTTTACCTTTCTTGTCTTATGTTGGTCGTAGACCGCCTCTATATCCTTGACATGTTTAATTAATTGTTTGTATATAAGATGATCCACAATTGGTTCCCTGTGGGATCGACCTTGATTCACTATAGCTATACTACGATGGGCCTAGTCCTCTTGCTAGTATTGGTTTATGGTGGTCAGTATTTTATTAACTTGATACCCGATCAAGTTAGCCAAAAACTTGATGGCCAATCAATTGAAGGAATGATTTACAATTTCTATTTCCATAAAGCTTTCTTAACCAACATCAAGGTCATCACTGACTTCCTTAATGAGGTTGTCCATAAGTCTTCTGTTCTGGTCCTCTGCTCTGCTGCACTTTGCTGAGTTGGGCTACTCTTCTGACATAACCATTAGTCTTTTGACATACTCTTCTGGATGCATTACTGAGTACAATGAAGTGACATAGGCTACTGGTCTGCTTGGCCTATACAACAAAATCAGACTTTCTATCTCTGCCCTATACATATTGTGGCACCTCTAGTATTCAATTTGTCTGCTGATTTCTATAACAGATAGTTTGTATGACATCATCAAAACATATATGATTAGTTTCCCAACAATTTCCCCCTTTTTATGATGTGAAAACCCTCACTTAAACAATCAAGCAGACAAAGATAAGCAAACAATGAAGATTTAATGAGGAAGTACTGATTTATTCAATAAGAGAGTTATATTATCAGTACATAAAAAGATAGGACTAAAACGGACTTATTTAGATATACATTCTCAGTCTTAGTCGTTCATCATCCTTTGAGGAATCTCAATATCCTCCCTTTGCCTTTCTTATTGTTAAGGGTGATTTTATACGTTTTATAAGGATATGTTTTATATCAATTTCCCTCATATGTGGATGTTTTTCATAGAAATCGAGCTTTATAATTGAAATATTGAGCAAGTGGTGTTTTCAATAGTTAAATTGCAAAACTTAACGAATTATGTGCTTAAATTGTGATTTTATATTGTTTTGGAGTTATGTTACGCTTTGGTGTGTTTTATTATATTGTAGATACACAATTTCGACCAAAAAGAGGATTAAAAGAGGTTAACAATCGGATTAACGAAGAGGAGAAGAGATAAAGATGAAAATATTGAAGATAAAGATGAAGAAATCGAGATTGAGTCGATTCTGGACTGGCGTCCAGAAGTTTGAACTGACGTCCAGCGTGGACGGGCGTCCAAAGATGTGAACTGGCGTCCAGGAGAAGAAAATTGATACAGAGAGTTTGGACGCTGATATGGACGAGCGTCTGCCCTAGCGTCCAAAGCAGTTGGACGAGCGTCCACCCATCCGGACGGGCGTCCTTAAACCGACTTAGCAGCAGCCGCCTCAGTTTTCTATAAATAGCAGCGGGATTTCAACCCTAAGTATTACATTATTGAGACCTATTGATACATAATCATTAGGGAAAAACCCTAGGCGGCCCCAGCCCCCTTAGGGGAGGCTGGGGTTGCGATTTTTCTGTTTTTTATGTTCGTTTTGCTGCTGTTTATGCTCCATGCTTGGAGGTTGATCAACTTGTTCAAACCAATTTGAATCCTTTTTCAGCAGGTTTTTCTATTTTTTATCTAATTTTGTTTTGTGATTTTAATTCAAGTTGTATTTTTCCTATGCTTATGTGCTATGCAATCGATATCGAAAGATGAATTGTTATTGATGTTTACCGTATGACGAGAGTCGGTGTAAACCTTAGATCACCATAGGAAAGATGGGATCTTTAACCTTGACATAACGAGAGTTGATAGGTTAGATATCTAGGTTGCTAGATTGAGAGAACTTACACCTTGTTTTGATAGCGTCGATCTTATATATCGAGAGATGAGAGATTGATAGGCGAATTATCTACGAGAGTAGGAATTCATACGTATGAGGGGTGAACCACATCTTTAATTAAATCATCACAAGATAACTTTAGAGAGGAAATTAAGGGTTGCGGGATAGGAAGAATATTTGTTTGTTCATTGTTCAATCACCATGATCATCTTCTTGTTTACTTTTTATAGTTTAGATTTCGTTTCCGTTTTTATCCTTCCTGACTTTGGATTGACAATCATCTGTCCAGTTTATTTTATCGTTTTTAGTTTCATTTTAGTAGTAACAATTTAGAAGAATTAATAAGATTAGATTCAACATCCCAATTGGGTGTGGATCGATACCCGTACTTACCCTACTATGCTAGCAACTACCCGATATTCGGTCGGTTAGGAGTTAGTTTGCATGTTAGGTATAGGTTTATAAATTGTTTTTTGTTTTGAATGATGCAAAATCCTCCGAACAAAAGTGGCGCCGTTGCCGGGGAATCGGTGTTTTGTTGAATCTAATTGAGTTAATTTTTCTGTTTTGTTACAATTTATTGTCTTTCAATAAAAGTAGCGTCACATAAATTGAGGTTTTTTTATTTTTGCCGTGTTTCGATGACCGTTGGGTTAAGAATGTGCAAAAAAAAAAAATTTACTCGATTTGTGAAACGTGAAGTGTCTGTTTTTTTTTACTCGATTTATTAATTTTTCTGATTTTTTGTTATAAGTTGGGATAAAAGGGATAGTTAGGGCACCTAGTAGTATTTTGGCCGTAACTTTCGGGTCGAGTGTCCGATTGGCGCGCAGGACCCCAATTCGGAAACCTCTTTCCGACGCCGACGACGTGGCGAACGGCCTTTGGCCGTTCAACACCGTTTTCGAGGTCAAAATCCACTGTTTTCCCTTCTATTTTGGGCTTAGAAGATTTCAACACGTTTTTTTCTCCCTTTTATCGTTTTTCTCCTTTTTTTTAGGTTTGATAGGCTTCATAGGTTGTCTATTGTCGTTTTTAGGCCTCATAGTTTTGTTTTCATTTTTAATAAACACTAGGGTTTCTGTTTTAATGATATGATATTAGGGTTTTTTCTAAGGTTGCTGCTGTCTTCTGATAAAATCGTGTCTGCTGTGCTTTTCTGCTGAGTCAGACGGGCGTCCATAGTAAGTGAACGCTCGTCCGTCCCATAACGCACCAACTCTGTTATGTTTTTAGAGAGTCAGACGAGCGTTTGTCCTTTCCGAACGCCCGTCTGCTCTGTGTGGTTCTGGACGGGCGTCTGCATGCCTGAACGTCCGTCCGCCCTGAATATGCATTAAACGTCCGTCTGGATTGTCTGAACGTCCGTCCAGTGTGTCAGCTTCTAGTGAATAGAATTTGATTTTTAATGCTTTATTTGACGTGGATATTTTCATATGAGCTTCTGTGGCTAGTTATTTTTACGTAGATGTTCTGAACTTGCATGTTTACATCTTTCCATCTACGAATCCATGTTAAATAAGTGATTTACTTTTATATACATGTTTCATTATTCGACATGAATGTTTTATTGTGAGTCTCTGTGGCCTTTGTATATGCGTAGATGTCCTGTTCTTCCACCGTTATGGTTTCTTTCCATCTACCGATCCATGTTAAATAATTGATTAACTTTTATATACATGATTCATCTATGCATGTTATAGTTACTGTCGGTTCTCGTATGCTATAACTGTTCTTATTGTTATTTAGTAGCTAATGTCGGTTTCCGTATACTACATATCGTGGTGATGAATCCTGTGAGCTTTGAGACTTATGTGTTTTCTTGTTATTTTTGTAACTCATATGGGTAGCTACTGTCGGTTTTCCGTATGCTACCATTGCATCTTATGAGTTATATATGTTTAGTATAGCTAACTGTTGGTTTTCCATAATGCTATCACATTTGATGAGTCTTAAGGCGCGTCTACACTGCATATAATGAATAGTACTGTCGTTTATCGTAAACTATCATTATTTGGTAGACGTTTATGATATACATGTCGTGTTGCAAATGAGTGGGCTAGTTTTCTTTCTTTTATTTTCTTTTATTTTTGCATATCATTTAGTTGCATGCCATCTAGTTGCATTGTTTTTCTATTTTTCTTTTATTTTTCTTGAGGGTAGTTACTGTCGGCTTGCCGTACGCTACCACTTTTATTTTATGTCCTTCATTTTCATGTAGATTGCATTGTAATATATTTTCATGTAGTTGCACCTAGCCTACTATTTTGTAATGTTCCATGTATATGTTCCATCTTTATATGAGCTTTATGCACATGTGGGTCCTTATTTGTATTGTAAAGCTTCTGTGGCTTTATATTTGACGCTTAGGTGTCCTGTACTTTCCCTGTGTGGTGATTGTTCCATCTGAGCATTATAACATGTGCTTACTTCTTGTCTTTCGTTATATTTTAGCGATATGTTATATTCCCCCGTGTTCCCCGAGATACTGCCATGTTTTTCGAGTGGTGCAGGTACATTTTTAGTTGTTTTTGTTAAGCTGGCCTTGGGAGTGAATCTGGAGAGGAATACCTATGACATCTCGTGCCTCGGAAACGCGGATCGATTATCTATTCTTCTTCAGCCTATCTTCATATCATTACCAAATCAGCTAAGTTCTTGTGTCTTTTCTTTAATTCTGCACAACATGAGGACATGTTGTAATTTAAGTGTGGGGGAGGGAAATAGTTTCATGTATCTACATTCATTTGCCATTATATTTCTATGAAAAAGTGCTAAATTTTAAAATTTTCAAGTTTTTGTTTTGTCCCGAGTCGGCAATGCATATCTTTGTTCGTTTTTTATAGTCATTGATGTTGTATACTGTATATTTAGTAAATTTAGATGTCTCACCCAACACTATTTTTCACGTGCCATAGTAAATGATGAGCTATAATTTAAAGCTATGCCCATTTGATTAGAGATTTTTGATGATTATCGCATGATTCTTTGCTTACATACGAATTTTGGAAATTTTAATAGTTTGTGTTTAGAATTAAAGTATGACATACTGTGAAGATCTGAAGGTTTGAATGTGATAGGAGGGATATAATTGAAGGTTTGAATACCACTCTAAGATGAATTGTATGAATAATATATGTGTATGTCGGAAGTAGCTGCCGATGATTTGAGTGTGGTAGGGCATTATCATGAAATGTCCTATACCACTATGAGGTTAATAGCTCCCGACTGCCTGATGATAGTAGTCCAGCTAGGGTGTTATCACGAAACGTCCTATTGCTGGGAATGAGGGCATATGCTATACGTGTGTAATTAAGAGAACTTTAAGAAAAATTAGCAAATGGCAATGTGGAAAGATGGTTGACAACCCTAGTTATCTTCTAACTATCCCCAGTATAAACTGAAAGATATGTTGTAGGGATTATCCTCTAAGTATGTCGGAAATATTTTAAATACTCCTTATTATTTTTCGAATACGTATGTTTTGTGAGGTGCATGTTATAATCGTTTTTTTGTATTTCTGATCTAAATGGGATGTTGGCTAGTTTTGCTTGAATCAATTTCAAGTGTGGATTTAGTGGAAATTTATTATGGTTATGCACACACACTTGGGTGAACCTCTAAACTATTGAATATGCTTCATGGTTGCATAAATGTTTATATGTCTCGAGTCTTGTTTATGTTTTGTTTTGCTCGGGACGAGCAAAAGCTAAGTGTGGGGGAGTTGTTAAGGGTGATTTTATACGTTTTATAAGGATATGTTTTATATCAATTTCCCCCATATGTGGATGTTTTTCATAGAAATCGAGCTTTATAATTGAAATATTGAGCAAGTGGTGTTTTCAATAGTTAAATTGCAAAACGTAACGAATTATGTGCTTAAATTGTGATTTTATATTGTTTTGGAGTTATGTTACGCTTTGGTGTGTTTTATTATCTTGTAGATACACAATTTCGACCCAAAAGAGGATTAAAAGAGGTTAACAATCGGATTAACGAAGAAGAGAAGAGATAAAGATGAAAAGATTGAAGATAAAGATGAAGAAATCGAGATTGATTCGATTCTGGACTGGCGTCCAGAAGTTTGAACTGGCGTCCAGCGTGGACGGGCGTCCAAAGATGTGAACTGGCGTCCAGGAGAAGAAAATTGATACATAGAGTTTGGACGCTGATATGGACAAGCGTCTGCCCTAGCGTCCAAAGCAGTTGGACGAGCGTCCACCCATCCGGACGGGCGTCCTTAAACCGACTTAGCAGCAGCCGCCTCAGTTTTCTATAAATAGCAGCAGGATTTCAACCCTAAGTATTACATTATTGAGACCTATTGATACATAATCATTAGGGAAAAACCCTAGGCGGCCCCAGCCCCCCTTAGGGGAGGCTGGGGTTGCGATTTTTCTGTTTTTTATGTTCGTTTTGCTGCTGTTTATGCTCCATGCTTGGAGGTTGATCAACTTGTTCAAACCAATTTGAATCCTTTTTCAGCAGGTTTTTCTATTTTTTATCTAAGTTTGTATTGTGATTTTAATTCAAGTTGTATTTTTCCTATGCTTATGTGCTATGCAATCGATATCGAAAGATGAATTGTTATTGATGTTTGCCATATGACGAGAGTCGGTGTAAACCTTAGATCACCATAGGAAAGATGGGATCTTTAACCTTGACATAACGAGAGTTGATAGGTTAGATATCTAGGTTGCTAGATTGAGAGATCTTACACCTTGTTTTGATAGCGTCGATCTTATATATCGAGAGATGAGAGATTGATAGGCGAATTATCTACAAGAGTAGGAATTCATACGTATGAGGGGTGAACCACGTCTTTAATTAAATCATCACAAGATAACTTTAGAGAGGAAATTAAGGGTTGCGGGATAGGAAGAATATTTGTTTGTTCATTGTTCAATCACCATGATCATCTTCTTGTTTACTTTTTATAGTTTAGATTTCGTTTGCGTTTTTATCCTTCCTGGCTTTGGATTGACAATCTTCTGTCCAGTTTATTTTATCGTTTTTAGTTTCGTTTTAGTAGTAACAATTTAGAAGAATTAATAAGATTAGATTCAACATCCCAATTCCCTGTGGATCGATACCCGTACTTACCCTACTATGCTAGCAACTACCCGATATTCGGTCGGTTAGGAGTTAGTTTGCATGTTAGGTATAGGTTTATAAATTGTTTTTTGTTTTGAATGATGCAAAATCCTCCGAACACTTATCAGTCTGTTTACTTTTTCTTCATATGCAAACCAATGAAAGTTATCAAAGATTCTTTTCCATTCTTCCCAGATGATTTTTATCATTCTGGGACTCTGTTTCTCAGACTCCATTCTGTTTTCAAAGAAGGCAAAGTTCTATTTTGCTGTTTGTGGATAATAGTAGTATGCTATATCCATAATCCACCGGGTCTTGAGTTTTTTTATTTATTGAATCTCCCATTGGAGTTTTAACCAGATTTCCAATCCTTCATCATAGTGACATTCGTCCAACCAAGTGCTTGTTGATTTTCTTTGCCAGTCAAGGGTCCAGAAGCCTTGAGTGCCTTGATCTAGATTTAATCTATTGTATCATGGATTACTGAGATGATGATGGGTTGTCTCAATAGGTTCTCTGAACAAGTATTCTTCAGGCTTGTCTTTGTCGTTCTTCTCATCAGAGGGCGTTCCAAAAGGAGCATATTTGTCATTTTCTTCTGATCCTGGATCACTGTATCGAACCAGATTGTCACTAGGGCTTGATTGATACTTTTTGCTCTTCTCTTCCCCCTTTTTGACATCATCAATGAGGGAGAGAATCCTGGGCTGGGTAGCTTCGAGATTTTTCAATTCTCTAGTGAGTTTGGTCATCATTTCCTTTATCCCATCAATTTGATCTTGGAGACTTGTGCTGATGACTTCCTTTTCTTCCAGTCGCATTCTCTTGGATTGACTGTACACAGTTTGTGGTTTGGTTGAATTGTTTTGAGACATGTTCAACTCGTTTGGGAAGGCAGAGAAAGGATTTGGTGTGAGAGTTCAGACATGCTCAGCACCCTTTCTTATAGATGTATTCTTTTTGGGCGGGAAGATTTTGGAGATCCGTATTTTGGAATTTGAATAGTCAAAAGGAATATTGTCGTATATTTTCTCATAAATTCCCTTGATCTTCCATTAATAATATACATATAATTTTTGATTATCTAACTTTGAATACCAATCAAAAGAAATTCCCCTAGCTAAAATACCATCTTCTTTCCTGATAAATAGAGTCAGACTTTGGGGGAGAAGGTACTGTGTGTTGTATTTTATCTTTGAACAAATATTGGTTTGCAAACGTAGGTGTAAGCGTATCAACGAGCTTATACGTTTTTTTGATCTTCTTAATCGATGATCAGATATTTAGGTCAGTCAAACTTCCCACTCCGTAGATCTTTCTTATATTTTGTTATTGGTGGTTGGATAACCGATGAGATCCTTGAAGTCTACCCCTGGAAATTGAGTTTTCCAGTACTGCATTGCCACCATGTTAGGAACACCCTTGAACTTCCCATGGGAGTTCATCCAATTATAGTCATCCCACGTGTGGTAGCCCTGGAGGTCTGATTTGTAGTAGTCCTTTAGCCTCTCACTTGCTTTCACCACATCTGGCTCAGCTTTGTCCAGAATGTGAAAGTACTTCTTAGTGACTTCTTCGTTTATCTCATTGAGGTGTGGGATTCTTTCCTTCATGATGCTGAGTTTCAACTCCTTCTCTCTTGCATCCAGTTCTTCGATTCTTTTCCACACTTGACTTGCAGAGGATGAAGTCTCAGTGGTGGCAGGAGTTGGTTTCCTCTCAACTGCTGAGGCAGTTTCTTCCATATTTCTTGTGATTTTAGGGTCTCTTGATCTTAGGGGAGATGTGGACGCAGACCTTTTTGCACTGGATTTTGAAGCCATTTTTGAAGAGAAGTTGATGAGAGAAGTATAGGTAAAAAGAAAGGCGAAGTTGTTCTTAACACTTGTTGAGATGTGAAGAGGCTTTGATGAAGGAGGTAGATTATATGTACCTGGAGGTTGTCAATCCAAAGGTCGCAGCATCGGGATGATTGAGAAATTAATATGTTCATAAGTTTTCTCTTCAAACGAAGAGAGGGAACACATTCCGTCTTTTCAAATTTAATTGACATGACTAATTAGGGGCCACGTGTTTTAATGAGATCAAACTTTATTAAAAGAAGTCAGATCAGTGGACTTATCTGAAAGACGGTTCCCTGCCCTGATGCCTGCTTTAATGCCCAAGGAAATCGGATAGATTTGTTTCTTCTGACATTTGCTCTTTTGACCAGAGTAGTCTTTGCGTAATGGTGATCTCTGCTGATTTCTTCTTAGATACTGCTATGGTGTAACTCTTCTGATTTTAGTTCTCTGACTTTACTGTAACTTGGCTGATTTCGGTAATTTCCAATACCATTCCAATTTTGAAAGTCTATTAAGTGGCAATGATTTGGTTCATGGAAATTCCAATCTTCATCTGTTTGATTTGACTACCAGTAGTTGGGTTCACTGATGCGAATCAACTATATGATGTATTTTCTACCATTTTATCCCCTAAATTCACTAGAATCATAAGAAATATAGCTAAAACAAGAAGGAAATAGGTGAAATCTAGTATAGTTACGATTACGAGACCCTAGGAGTAAAAACGATAAAAACTATATAAAAATCGTATAAAATCATATCGTTTTTGACCTCCCCTATTCCGTTACGTCTCATAGCTTCGTTGTGTTGATCTTTTCAGGTTTAGAAGGAGTATTGGAGCCAAAAAGACTTGAGGCAGTGGGACGAACGACTAGAACGAGCACGAAACGGCAGAAACTGAGGATTCAGGCGCTGAACCTGTTCCTACGGTTAATAACCGACCCCCTCGGTTATTAACCGTGTCAGGTCTAAAATTTCAGGCGGCTGTGACAGTCTGATTCTGCAGAATGAATAGTGGTGACTCACCACGGTTATTAACCGACCTACCTTGGTTAATAACCAGGCGCCCCAATTCTCCCACCTATAAATAGGGCATTTTGTGCAACGTTTTAGGGGAGGAAGTTTGGACATTTTCCACCGTGTACCACCTCAAAAGACCTCCTCCTTTCAGACATAAAAGGTTGATCTCAAGGCCTCACGCCTTGAGATCGTAGTTGCGTTTATCGATTTCCCGGGAATTGTATAGTTTTCGGTTTTGAAGTTTTAGAGCCGAGGGTTGCATCTATCCTCCTTGTATTGACAATCCAACATGGTAAACACTTGAGGAATCATTGAAGGAGTTGTTTTACTTGGCGATCTTGCTTCAATATCGGTATTCCTTTACTTTCTTGTGTTTGTCGGTATCGTAAGCATGGATCTGGTACGTGACATATCCGGATCCATGTATACGAGTGGCTAGACCTTTTGTCTAGCTAGGATGTCTTGTTTGTGATCATGTTTTCCTGATTTCACTTGCTTGGGGATTAAAATGAGATAAAACGAAGTAAAATCGGTTAAAATGAATCTTCGTCTACTTGTGCTTAATTCAACGTTAACGAAGGAATGATCAACCGACGTTAATAACCAACATAATGGATTCATTATGGGATCTAAGTAGGTGAACCGGATTCTTATCCGGGGAACTAAAACATGTAATATAACCGGATGGTAAAATTGACTAGGTTTCGGAAGTCGGTTTCTTATCCTTGTAGCGGAAGGTAAAACCGACTGCAGCGGGGGACTCGGGTTCTTATCCTTGAGTAGGAAGGTAAAACTGACCGTAGTGGGGAACCCGGTTTCTTATCCTTTGATGGGAAGGTAAAACCGACCGATTCGTCGAAAGTCGGTTTCTTATCCCATCATCGGAAGGTAAAACTGGCCACGCTGCGGAAGTCGGTTTCTTATCCTACCCTTGGAAGGTAAAACCGACCACGTTGCAGAAGTCGGTTTCTTATCCAAAACTCGGAAGGTAAAACTGACCGATACGTAGAACTCGGTTTCTTATCCGGATCGTATTACAACCGTTACCGTGACATGGACCTTTGCTTGGACCTTTGCTATTGGACCTTGGACAATCTGGACATCTGGACACTATGACAATATACCGTTGCTTGACCGGATTTTGGACCTTGGACGACAAAGGACATGGACACTCCGTTTTGTTTTATCCGACAACGTTAATTAAAAGAACACGCTTTAATAACATCCCCAATGCATAGATCTCAGGGAAGCATGT
The DNA here is from genome assembly GCA_024500145.1 of Gentiana dahurica var. dahurica. Taxonomy (NCBI): domain Eukaryota; kingdom Viridiplantae; phylum Streptophyta; class Magnoliopsida; order Gentianales; family Gentianaceae; genus Gentiana; species Gentiana dahurica. The sequence continues at coordinate 69,526,841 of CM044903.1, forward strand.
GATCATCAGAGTCATCTTAGCTAGATGTTTGTAACTATTAGAAGTAGTCGTTGTATTTTACTTTGTTTTCACAGCAACCCCTACCTTTGCAACTAAACGCGACTTGTATCAAAATAGTAATAACTAGGAAAGTGTTAAACTGCACTCGTAGGTACACACCTCTAATATCCCTGTGGATTCGACGTCGTGCTCACCACGAGACTATACAGCAACCGACCCGGTACACTGCCGGTTAATTGATTGCTATCGAAAGACACTGACATTCTTACCACCATCTCTTGTCATAGTTTTTCTGGCGCCGTTTTGGAACCAGGAAACTTGACCACACTCATCTCCACCTCCGCTCATATTTTACGTCATCACTTTCGGGCACGTCATTCACCCATCATATTCATTTGGAATTTTCCCTTCAGTAGATTTGAGGACTTTTTCTTCAACGTTGGGTGGTTTGAATATTGACTTCTTCTTTCTCTGAGAATTGTTGTTTTTGACATGAGATTGATCACTTTGGCGTTCTTTATCTCATGTTATGTGTCTGGAACATCCACTGTCTATGCACCAAACTATCTGCAAAATAGATTAATGTTGTTTAGGTACCCAAATCTGTTTGGGTCCATTGAGGTTAGAGAATTTTCCACATAGACTAGGCATGCCACCAAAGTTACTCCTCTTGGGAGGAATGAAATTATTTGTCTCATAAATGAGTGAAGTGGCAGAGTAGTCTTGTTTGACCTTTCTTGCTTTTAGGCTAGGGCTGACTTTATTCACTAGTGTATAAGTGACCAGTTTTTTTTGTTATTTCTCTTGTTGTTTGAGAATTTTACGTTCCATTCTTCATTAGATGGATAGAGTCTTCCTTCTCCTTTTGTTGTCTCTCTGAAGTTTCTCTTCTGGTAGGCAGATCTTCTCCTCTGGTGTCCAATTGGTGGTCTTTTTTGTTCCACCTCTCTGGTCACATTCTTTGTTTGTCTTGTAGATTGAGTTCTTCTTTGATTGACCTTTTGTGCATGACCAAGCTGTCTTTGTTCATACATTTGCTTTTGTTGTGGTCTTGAGTCAGGAAGTTTCCTCTAATTTCCTTCTCTATTTTGTTGAGGTGTCTTCTGGTTGACTCTTCTGATTGTGGTCATCTTCTCTTCTGATTTTGAATCTTGTTTCTGATACACTTGTCTGGTGTTCTTTTTTTTCGTCTGGATTACTCTTCTGGTAAATGCATTGTCTTCTGCTCTGACATGCGCTTCTTCAGGCTTCATGGTTTCTTCCACTGAATTACTGCTGGGAGGTTTTTGAATGTTTTCTTTAGCAGCAATGAAGAGTATTTACTTTGATGTGCTTTCTCCATCAATTCCTAGACCACATTTGCATCCCGCCGGTCTGGATACTTGAAGTATCTTCTCGTAGATTGGTTGCTCATCTTCTTTTCCTATTTTGAAAGCATTTAACTTGAGGAGGAGCATATGATTCTCTTCTCTCAGTTCAGCACACTTATTTTCCAGTGTCTCATGTTTGATTAATACTTCGTTAAATTTGACAATGAGATTCTGGATGTTGTGATTTGAACCAGAGTAGGAAACAGAAGATCCTCTTAAACTAGATGAGCTGGATTCAGAAAGGGAGTTTACCTCGTCGTTGTCAATATCTCTTGCGATAAAGCAGAGGCAAGTTTTTTTTATCTTCTGATCCAAATGGAGTGTTGTGATAAGAGTCTTCAGATTTTTCATAATCATTCTCATCTGTTACATTCATGGTGTGTTTTTGTCCCCACTCAGCACGTTTGCTTGTGATTGTTGAGAATCATGTATTTATCTGCTCCGTTGTCTCTTTAGCCTTTATCTTGAAGCTTTCATATTCTTTCTTAGCCGCTGAAATCTTGCTTTCTTTAATAGCTTCTGAGCCTTCATTAATCATGATTAACTTATCCCACATTTCCTTTGCAAAGTTGCAGTCTTTGACTTTCATGAACATGTTACAGTCCAAGGTCTTTATGATAATGTCTCTGGCAATGAAGTCTAGATTTACTCTCTATCTTCTTTGCTCCATTCATATTTTGGATTTTCAACTCTTTGGCCTGCTTCTCCTCCCAGTGTTCATTCTTTATAAATTTTCACAGGGCCATTAGTGATGATATCTGTCATTTCCTCATGAGTAGTTGCAAAATGACACTGCCACGGACTTTATATTCATCAAAGTTGAGTATAGGAGTTCTAGAAGTGTTCCCTTGAAATTCCATTTTAAAAACTAGTTTGAAAACGAATTTAAAAAAAACAGGTTTCTGAATTTTTTTGGATCTCTTGAGATAAAATATCAAGACCTGCTCTGGTCCCAAAATAAGGTCAGGGGGGGTTAATGACCTTTTTAAACTTTTCTTTAAAAGTGTTGGACATAACGGAAATTTAACAAGTTTTTCACAAACCAAAACACACACACACAGACTGTAAGTAAATTGCAGAATGTAAAGTGTAGAAAGTACGTTGAGACAGAGATTTTATAGTGGTCCAGGGTGGTGTAATCCTTTAGTCCACCCTTATCCAGTGATGATAGGAGGAATCCATTAATTACAGTAACACCCTACAATCAGATGACTGTCCTCGACTGTTCACAAACAGCTTCACAATCTAGACAAGCAACTCCTTGAAAATTTCCCAAAACTGCTTCAGTTGCTCTTGTCCCCACTGTTCCTTCGATCCTCGATCTTCAACAACTATCACTTATCCAGTTCCTTCACAATCCTTGAATTGCTTCAACTGGTGCAGTCCTTCGAAGTCTCTAACTTCTTCACTACTTTCAATTGCGGTCCTTGGAAGACTTTCTCTTCTTCTCTGCTTTCTTGTATCATCGAAACAGAATGGATCCTCATGGATTCTTAATGATGACCAAGTATTCCAGTTGTTGAATACTTCATCTTTGTTCTAGATAATTCTTTTTAGCTCAGGATTTTCTCAATAGTTTGCTCAGAATTTCAGCTTGATCTGTTTGTGTGCATTCCCCGTCTGTTCTTGATCATCAAGTAGCAAATCCGTTATATAGCATTGAGAATGAATCCTACCGTTGGAGAATTTGAATTGCAGTGATTTCCCCCTTGATCTTTGGCTAGGTTTGATCTCATTTATTTTGGCTCTTAATTCCTTCTTGATTATTGGCATTAATGTCCTTGATTTTTGTACCACGTTTATATTTGATTAAAAACGTGTTCTCATCTTTTTGTTTCTCAGTACTCATCGGAGGAGTTAATTCAGTGGAGTCTTCTGGTCTATTCCATACTCCACTGATTTGAGTCTACAGGAGACTCCTCTAATCATTTTATTTGTGTGATCAGAGTACACTATATTTCCATAAAGCTTTCTTAACCAACATCAGGGTCATCACTGACTTCCCTAATGAGGTTGTCCATAAGTCTTCTGTTCTGGTCCTCTGCTCTGTTGCACTTTGCTGAGTTGGGCTACTCTTCTGACCTAACCATTAGTCTTTTGACATACTCTTCTGGATGCATTACTGAGTACAATGAAATGACATAGGCTACTGGTCTTATTGGCCTATACAACAAAATCAGGCTTTCTATCTCTGCCCTATACATATTGTGGCACCTCTAGTATTCAATTTGTCTGCTGATTTCTATAACAGATAGTTTGTATGACATCATCAAAACATATGTGATTAGTTTCCCAACAGCCCTACTCAAGTTGTTCCTAAGAAATGAGGATTCACAGTCAAAGGGAACGAAAAGCATGAATTGATCCGATTAAGAGAAATCGATGGCTATAGAATGTATGTTGATTTTAGAAAACTTAATGATTGCACCATAAAAGATCATTTTCCACTACCATATATTGATCAGATGCTTGATAGATTAAGCAATCATAAGTATTACTGTTTTCTCGATGGTTATTCTGGATATCTTCAAATTTTTATCGCCGCAGGAGACAGAGAAAAAACCACTTTTGCATTTCCTTATGGAACATTCGCTTATAAGAGAATGCCTTTTGTTTATGTAATGCACTTGCTACATTTTAGAGGTGTATGCTAGCCATCTTTTCTGATATGGTTGAAAAAAAATTAGAAGTGTTTATGGATGATTTTAGTGTTTTCGGTGATTCGTTTGAAGATTGCCTATGCAATGTAGAAAATGTTTTACAAAGATGCGAAGACACTAATCTTGTCCTAAACAGGGAAAAATGCCATTTGATGGTTTCTGAAGGCATAGTTTTAGGCCATAAGATTTCATGTAAAGGTATTGAAGTTGATAAGGCTAAGTCGATGTCATAGAAAAGTTACCACCACCCACTAACCTGAAAACTCTCCGAGGTTTTCTTGCTCATGCCGGTTTTTATAGACGCTTTATAGCTGATTTTTCTTGCATAGCCAAGCATTTGAGTCGTTAGCTTGAAAAATATGCACCCTTTGTTTTTTATAACAACTGTATGAATGCTTTTGATACATTGAAGAAGAAATTGATAAGTGCACTAGTCCAGTTGCACCTGACTGGAATTTACCCTTTGAACAATGTGTGATGCTAGTGACTTAGATGTTGGTGCAGTTCTAGGTCAAAGGCATAATAAAGTTATTAAAGCTATATACTATGATTCTCACACACTTAATTCCGCACAAGTCAATTATACAACCATTGAGAAAGAACTCTTAGCTGTAATCTTTGCTCTGGATAAATTTTGATCTTATCTTGTTGGTTCTAAAGTGATAGTCTTTACTGATCACTCTGCGCTTAAATATCTCCTCAATAAGAAAGATTCGAAACCTAGACTTCTTCGATGGATTCTTTTGCTACAAGAATTTGATTTAGAAATCAAAGACAAAAAAGGTGCAAAAAATGTGGTGGCTGATCATTTAAGTAGAATTGAGTTAATTGAAGATAATAATGTTGTGTTTAAGTCTGAAATTTAAGATGAATTTCCTGATGAGTAATTATTCTCCATTGATACACCTAATAACTTGCCATTAGTGAAATATGTTCAAAAGAAAAATACCTCATGGTTTGCAGAAATAGTTAACTACCTTTCTCATAAGTATATTCCATCACACTGGTCTTGGCAACAAAAGAAAAAATTCTTCCATGATCTGAAATCTTACCATTGGGAAAGTCCTTATCTATTTAGACGTTGTCTAGATGGACTTATTCGTAGATATGTATCTGAAGAGGCAATCCCAAGTATTCTTTCTTTTTGCCATAGCCAGGAGGTGGGAGTTCACCATGGTGGATCCAAAACCACTAACAAAGTTTCACAATCTGGTTTTTTCTGGCCTATGATTTACAAAGATGCTCACCAATATGTTAAAGATTATGAAGTATGTGAAAGATGGGGCAATATATCTAAAAAGTATGAAATGCCTCTAAACCCTATCTTAGAATGCGAAATCTTTGATGTATGGGGCATAGATTTTATGGGGCCATTTCCCAACTCATCTGGTAACAAGTATATTCTTGTTATGGTTGATTACGTTTCCAAATGGGTTGAAGCTCAAGGCTATCCAATCAATGATGTCCATGTAGTGATTAAGTTTCTAAGAAAAAATATATCTACCCGATTTGGCACACCTAGGGCTATCATTAGTGATAAAGGCTCACATTTTTGTAATAAGCCATTTGCCAAACTCTTAGAGAAATATGATGTTAAGCATAAAGTTGGTACACCATATCATCCGCAAACAAGTGGCCAAGTAAGCGTCAAACCGAGAGATTAAAAGAATTCTTGAAAAAACGGTTGATGCTAATTGAAGAAACTGGTCTAGTAAATTAGATGATGCATTATGGGCATATCGAACTGCATATAAAACTCCAATATGATGTTCCCCTTACCGCTTAGTTTTCGGAAAATCATGTCATTTACCGGTAGAGTTAGAACATAAGGCACTTTGGGCTTTAAAATTTCTCAATTTTGACCCAAAATGTGTTGGTGATCATAGATTAAGACAACTCACCGAGTTAGATGAATTTCGTCTTGATGCATATGAAAATTATAAAATCTATAAATAAAGGACGATACAATTATATGATAGGAAAATCTTTAACCGAGAATTCTGTGCTAATGATAAAGTCTTGTTATATAATTATCGATTGAAGTTCTTTCCAAGAAAGCTTATCAGTGTATACCTTGTATTTATTGTATTGTAATGATAATAGACGTAGTGAGTATACCAATTTACCCCTAAATGTAATTATATATACTATGTACATTTATAGATATCAATGAGATCATTTCATAACTTGATATGGTATCAGAGCCCGGTTCCTTTTGCTTTGCTTTCTTAAACCTTATTATCTAAAAACAGCCGTCAACTCCCTTCTGCTAAATTTACCCCCACCGATCAAGCTTCTGCCGCCGCTATTCTTGACACTGCTGATCTCCACCTATGGCACCCCTAACTCCACCTCCATACCCTCCACAATATCCACCTCCTCCACCCCCTCCTTCTTCGTCTCCTTCACCACCACCTCCTCCGCCTGCACATTCCATGCGTACCCGCTCTCAAAATCAGATTTTCAAACCCATTCAAAAACTTAACCTCCACACTTAACTCACCCCCACTCCTCCGATAGAACCAACTTCCATCACTCAAGCCTTGAAACACCCTCAGTGGAGACAAGCAATGCAAGACGAATATGACACTTTGTTGCGTAATCATATCTGGGATCTTGTCCCTCATGACCTGACTCTCAATATTATTGGTTATAAATGGATATTCCGGTTAAAATATAAGCCGGATGGTTCGGTTGAACGCTACAAAGATCGTCTGGTTGCCAAGGGTTTTACTCAACGCCCTGGCATTGATTATCATGAAACTTTCAATCCTGTGGTCAAGCCAATCACAATTCGAGTTTTTCTAACCTTGGCTTTGATGCAGGGGTGGTCACTACGCCAGTTGGACATTAACAATGCCTTTTTACAAGGACATCTACAGGAATCTGTGTACTTAGCTCAGCCTGCAGGTTTTGTTGATTCGACCTGTCCCAATTATGTTTGCAGGCTTCGTAAAGCCATCTATGGTCTCAAGCAGGCACCCCGTGCCTGGTATGATGAATTAAATAAATTTTTATTTGAGTGTCATTTTAATAATTCTCAAGCTGATACATCATTATTTGTCTACAACACTGGTGGTTTGTTGCTCTATGTCCTTGTGTATGTGGATGATTTGATCATTACTGGCAACGATTCTGTTGTGGAAAAATTTATCCAGTCCCTTGGTTCTTGTTTTGCACTCAAGGATCTTGGCTCGCTGTTCTATTTTCTTGGAGTTGAAGTTATCCCTAATTCTGCAGGTTACATTTTGTCCCAACAGCGATACATTACTGAGCTTCTTACAAAATTAAATATGCACAATGCTAATCCGGCAGCGACTCCTCTTCCTGGTGACATCTCTGGCCTTCGGGCCGCTGTCGGCACCCCTACGGATGATCCTTCTACTTATCGCATAGTTGTAGAAAGCTTGCATTATCTCATCTTTAAGCGCCCAGATATTGCCTTGCGGTAAATAAATTGTCACAGTTTATGCACTCCCCTACAGATGTACATTGGACGCACGTGAATCTCCTTTTGCACTACTTAGCTGGTACATAGGCATATGGCATTCAGCTTCATCGTCAGTCTCCTCTCACACTCCATGCCTTTTCTGATGCTGATTGGGGAGGCGACAAAGATGATAATGCCTCCACTAGTGCACACATTATCTATCTCGGCAGAAATGCGTTATCCTGGAGCTCGAAAAAGCAATCCACTACGGCTGAAATTATTTGGATATTTTTTCTCTTGCGTGAACTCGGTGCTTTTTCCTCGACTCAGCCAGTTATCCACTGTGACAATCTTGGCACTACTCAGTTCTGTGCTAACCCGGTTTTTCACTCACGTATGAAACATGTTGCCATTGATTATCACTTCATTCGGGATCAGGTTCAGCGTGGTACCCTTCGCATTGCTCATGTCAACGCATCTGATCAGTTAGCCGATTGTCTCACAAAATCTCTGCCCAAGCCTGCGTTTCTACTACAACGAGACAAGTTAGGCCTCCTCCCTCGTCCAACTTGAGGGTGGTATCAGTGTATACCTTGTATTTATTGTATTGTAATGATAATATACGTAGTGTGTAGACCAATTTACCCCTAAAAGTAATTATATATACTATGTACATTTACAGGTATCAATGAGATCATTTCATAACTTGATAAAGCTTAAGTCAAGGTGGACATGTCCTTTTGTAGTCATTAAAGTGTTTCCCACGGGAGCTGTGGAATTAACAGATGGATTTTCAGTTTTTGTGGCAAACGGGCATCATCTAAAGCTTTTCGCTCGTTTCGAGGTTGAACCCCTTGAAGAGGAGGTCCTCTACCTCGAAGTTCCTGACATTACTTAAAACAATTGAAGAAGTCTATGCTAAAGACTTTAAACAAACATATCTGGTATGCATATTACGTTTTCATTTTTGCTTTTTAACTAAGTAGTTTAGATTTAGTATTAATTAGTATTTTAGTAATTAATTAGCAAGTGTGATAGTTTTAATTATTTATAGTTTATTTAGGAGTTATTAAGTTATAAATATGTAATAGATAGTGGTATGATAGTTATAAAAATTAAAAAACCATAATAATCTGAAAAATTATAAAAAAAATCCCAATTCACGGTTGTCAACCGAGAATCTCGGTTAACAACCGAGATAAGCGGGAATGACATAAAGAACAAACTCGTCGTTTTCATTCATTCAAAATCAAAATTTTCTCAAAACCAACGGGAACCCACAAACTCTCCACCCTAAATCACTCAATAATCCATCATTTTGGATGATTCAAAGGGCAAAACTCAAATAATCAAGGATATTCTTTTGAATTCCACAATGACACCGGAGCGTGTTGGGGAAACGAACATGGAAGCCTAAAAAAAGAGATAACTCACAAACAGGGTTTCAGAAAATGCTCTGAGAGGCAAAGTATTTTGATAATTATTCAAGTCTGTTCAACTAATACCACAAGATGGGATTTTATAGTGATTCGTTACAATACTTGCCGAAAATAGAAAATTTACGAAATCAATGTCAACACAGAAATCACGACGTTGATTAAAAAACGTGCCTAAAATTACGGATACGTGATTGGATCTTTATTGAGTGCATAAATAAAAACAATAAAAATGAGAAAAATGTACTGAAATCTTCTGAGCCCAAAATGGAAGGGAAAACATCAGATTTTGACCTCGAAACTTCGCCAAACCGTTTTGTTTCGCTCCGTTTCGTTTTATCTGATAACGTTAATTAAAGAACACACGTTCATCTAATCTCCAATGCATTGATTTCAAGGAATCATGTGATCATCAGAGTCATCTTAGCTAGATGTTTGTAATTATTAGTAGTAGTTGTTGTGTTCTAGTTTTAACAACCCCTACCCTCGTATAAAACGCGACTTGTATCAAAATAATAACAACTAAGAAAGTGTTAAACTGCACTCGTAAGTACATCTTCTCTATATCCCTGTGGATTCGACCTCGTGCTCACACGAGACTATACAGTAATTGACCCGGTACACTACCCGTAAGTGATTGCTGTCGAAAGACGCTGACGTATCTACCACCATCACACGTCACAGTTTTTCTGGTGCCGTTTTGGAGCCAGGAAACTTGACCATACACACCCTCACTACCATCCACGATTTCACCAGATGTGAACTGCTTTGCCCTTTATACCCTTGTTTCTCACTCAACAATTGCTTAACTGGTCATACTCATGCTGGCTGAGAGTGATTGAAGCATTAGTTGTGGCTTCAGGCTGATCATCAGCACTCTTAGTCATGTTGACCCTGCCTTTGTGCTTGTAACCATGTGGAAATCCATGTTTCCTGTAGCACTTATCCTCTACATGTCCAACTAGATTACAATAAGTGCACTGAGGTCTATTTCCATTACTTCTATTCTGACCAGGAAACTTCCTATTTCCCTCACCATAGGTACTTTTATAGGTATTCTGATCAGTTTGACTACTCTGATTACTGCTTGACTTGATAAACACGACAGCAGAATTCCCAAACCCTGTGTTCTGAATGCTATGGTGTCTTTGCCGTTCAAACTTAAGTGCTAGACCAAAAGCAACCTTAATGTTTGGCATGGGTGTCATAAGAAAGACATGTGAAACTAAAGGCTCAAAAACCTCATCAAGACCTTTCATAAACCGAATAACATATTCAGCCTCACTATATCCTACAATAGTAGGAACCAGCAAACAACTACAAGAAGGATTACACATGCACTTAGGTATATGCCTCAAAATATTAATCTCATCAACTAGGATTTTCATTTTAGTAAAATACTCAGTGACAGATGTACCTTGCTGCTTAGTATTGTTCAAATCTGATGTAGCACATCCAAGTTATTTAATAGTCTTATGGGCTTTTAGGTTTAAAGTTTATTTTAAATGGGCTTCTTAGCCTATAAATATGGCCTAAGTCTCTTAGTAAGCATTATCTTGTAATCATGAAATATTGAATCTTCTTCTCTTTGAGAATGAATTTACCGTTGAGCTTGGATTAGCTCGTTTTATCTGTTTTTGTTGTAGATCTTCTACATCACTTGATAATTAGACCCAATGTTTTTTCCTTGATCAATTCTGATGGCTAAAATGAATTGGGAAGGTTTCCGGATTCACGACGTTGTTCGGGATTCGAAGATCCATTGGGATGGCTTTTCAGAAATTGATCAAAATCATTATCGCCAACTAGCAGTAGGAGTTTTCCCTCATACTCAATTTGGTGAAATTGGTGAGGACTATGAACGAAGATAATCCAGGAGCAGCGAATCAGAATATATTTGGAGAACAGGGTACGGTTTGACGGAAAAGATTTTATTTGATCAACAGAGTATTCAAGCCTTAGAACGCAAAGTGAAGTTGCCAACATTTGATTGTTCTTCTCTTAATTGGATTTCTTGGATTGGTTCGACACGTTCGAGGATTATTTTGAAGCAGTGAATTTACCAGACACTGTGATTAGTAAACTGGTTGCTTCAAGGCTGAGAGGTGAATCCCGTATTTGGTGGGAAGAGTTACAGAACCGTACAATCTCAGAAGGCGAGGACTTGATTAATTCATGGCCATTGATGAGGGACTTTTTACTCAAGAGGTTCCTGCACACTTCATGATTGACATATTTCCACAATCAACCGAACAAACAAGAACATGAAGACAATGTGAAGCCTGCTAAGTGTTCGAAAATATGTCCCTTACAGTCCGTCAAGGCCAAACAAGAGGAGATTGACGCTAGCAGTAGCAGTAAAGATGATGCTTTATCAACAGTAAGGGCTGACAGTTGTATGCCCATAATGACAAAACGGAAATGATTTTGGCACCGAGTTCGGTACCGAAAATCAATCTGGGCTGCTGATTTGGGGGGTGAGGTGAAAGGAAAAAAAAAAGGACGGTGAGATGGGATGGTCGGGGGATGAATCGGGGGATGGGGACAAAATTCCCTAATCAACAAAACAAACGGAAAGAAGCTGTGAAATGGACTGAGGTGCAACCAACTAGTTTTGTGGCTACAAGTAATTTAATGAAGGCTATCACAGTTAACGAGCAGAAATCCGGAGCTGGGCTTGGGGCTGATACAAAACACAGCTTTAACACCTCAGGAAATGGGAAAGAGTTGGGTTGTACTACTAATCTCGATGATGCGAATGATGAACGGTCTCGGAAACATAAGTCACTTGAAGTCTAACAATATTGAGCTCCTTGTTGCGGCATCAACTTTTAATGCCTCTGTCCAAACAAGATTAATGATAAAGAATGTGAAGAGACTTGAGATAGTGGATATCAGCAAGGCGACACGCAAAGATCAATATCCAGATACTGCATTCAATATAGCAATTGAAGCTATTGATATTGATGATGTTGATGTTGGTCACATCCTTAGACAAGGTAAGCTCCAAATAATTAAAGTTGGCACAAGCATTAATAGTTGGACTGGAACTTTTATAAGTTCATTTAATTTTAAATCTGTTATGGAGAGGTTGTCTTTGAATCTAGTCTTTGAAAATGTCATGTGGCCATGTGTTGCGATACCAATGTGTCGATTTGTTCCGACATGTGTGGATGCATACCTTACTCCATTTATTAAAGCATATTTATATGGATTCTTATCTAAGTTTAAAGAAATTGGAAGGCAGCCTAACATTTACATTGAGTATATCTCGATTAGAGTGACGATGTTTGTTGGCGTACAGTTTGCACGAGTTTACTTGAGTGGAATTATTGAGGCGTGTGAATCTGCCGTGTGTATCGGTCTCTTTGGGTCTAGCCCTGCTCTCACACTTATAGCCTTAGGTAATGTTAACCATTTGATTGATTGTGGACTCAACATGGTGGCTATGCATGCATCTATGCTGCATCAATTGGATTTGGGATTTTTTGTTTTGTATTGTTATAATTGGATGTGGGATAAACTTGACTCCTTGTGTTGGGCTTTATATTTTATATTTGGGTTACCAACGGAGGAGCAGAAAAATGGATTTCTTATGATGGTTGATACCGGTGTTTCAAGTCACACAAATGGGGTATATTGTTGGCTAAAAGCAGTTGTGAAACCTTCATTCCATGGGCCCTTTGAAGTGCTGCAACAAACCGTCGAGTCGATGCCTATCAATCCTTGTGTTCAAATCTGGGGTGCTGTTGAGTTTGGACTTGTTGAGATTGTAGTATTCATCTATGATGATTGTGGGCAGATCACTGATAGTTTCATTGGAGGTAGTTTGGGAAGTGGTGAGTATGCTAAAGAGGCAAAAGGATTCTCTCTTGGTCGTGCTTGTTAGAATAATCATAAATAAATAGATTATATTTATTATAGATTATCTTTGTAATTATTATTTCCTGATTTACTTAGATTTAGATTATACTGTAGTTAAGATTTCCCTGATTCTAGGAAATCAGTTACATTGTATTTTGTATATATCATCCCTTTTGGAAAGGAGATCATTAAGGAAAAGAATTCTAAATCATTTCATGGTATCAGAGCAGTAAATATCCTTACTGCCTTCTTCCGCTTTTCTTCTTCTTCCCTCTTTTATTTTCCGATCTTCTTCTCCTGCCATGGGGGATTCTAGCAAATTCCACCCTGCTCTCTCGATTTCCAATGTCAAGTCTTTATTTCCAATCACTTTGGATATAAATTCAAGTGAATATCATTCCTGGTCCGCCTTGTTCAAAGTCCAGGCCCGAGTTCACGATGTCTTGGATCATATCATCCCGCCTACTGATGATGCTGAGAAGGCCGCCTCTGAAAAAGCCAAGTCGGAAAATCCCACGCTGTGGAAGCGGCTGGATGCCGTTGTTTTACAGTGGATTTATTCCACAGTTTCGACTGATGTCCTCGTTTCGATATTGATTGAGGATGACACTGCTGCAAAGGCATGGACCCGCGTTGCAGAGCTTTTTCATGCTAACAAGAATTCTCGTGCTATGTATCTGCACAAAGAATTCACGAACACCATGCTCTCCGAATTCGACTCCACCAACGCATACTGTAACCGGCTTAAGAGTTTGTCGGATCAACTTCACAACGTTGGGGCTACGGTCATTGATCACGCACTGGTATTAAGAATGCTTCAAGGGTTGACGGATCAATACTCGAATTTTGTAACGGTAATGCAAAATAAGAAAAATTTACCGTCCTTTACAGCAGCTCGGTCCAAATTGGCTCTCGAGGAGACCACTATTCTGGAACGGACCAAGATTGACTCGCCGCCGGTGGCCCTTGCAGCGTCCGAAGACAGGCCGGCAATGGCAGCCTCTTCTTCTTCGAACCGTGGTCAGAACAGGAGCAATAACCGGAGCAGCAACCGCACCAACCGAAATAAGAATTCCGGTAGCAATGGTGGCAGTGGCCGCAACCAGCAGCCCGGTGGAGCTGGACAGCAGCGTGGGGGCGGACAGCAGCGTGGGGGTGGAGGAGGTCAACAGGGTGGTCCTCGCTCTTTCTCCGGACAAACGCCACCGTGGTGGCTCTCTCTCCAGCAGATGGGTTGGACGCCGCCGCCTTGTCCATACCCGACGGCACCTGCAAATCTCAATTGGGGGAGACACGGGAATCAGATTGGTCAACAGGGTATTTTAGGGACCACTCCTTATGGGTCAACTGGTGGATTACATAGTGGATCAATTGGGCCGAACAGAATGACTGGGCCACCACCGCAGGCTTTTCAGGCACAACATTGGGCTCCCACAGATATAGATGCTGCCATGTACACTATGTCTCTTTCCCCTCTGGATCAAAATTGGTACATGGATACCGGGGCCACGTCTCACATCACTGCGGCACAAGGTAATCTTTCGTCTTATTTTAATACGAGTATTAATAATGGTATTCTTGTTGGTAGTGGTCAATGTATTCCGATTCGTGGTTATGGCGATGCAGTATTACCCCATTCCAACCCCCCATTGGTATTAAACAAAGTCCTTCATGCCCCAAATATTGTTAAAAACCTCGTATCCGTTCGCAAGTTTACCAGAGATAACCGTGTCACTGTGATGTTTGACCCGTTTGGTTTTTCTGTCTTTGATATACAGACGGGGAACTGCCTAATGAGGAGTGAGAGTACAGGTGACTTATACCCTATCATGTCCGTCCAGTCCAATAATCATGGTCCTCCCATGGCTATGCTCGCGTCGTCCCTCTGGCATGATCGTCTCGGACACCTGGGTCCTTATGTTTTAGATTCCCTTAGGAAAAATAAACGGATCGATTGTACTCCCGTCTCTCGATCCCCTGCGTTGTGTCAATCTTGTGTTCTTGGAAAACGGATTAAATTACCATTTGTCGCGTCTGATTCTGTAACTTTATTTCCATTTGATATTATCCATAGTGATTTATGGACGTCTCCTATTTTAAGTTCGACAGGCCATCGATATTATGTCATATTTTTGGATGATTACTCGAATTATCTCTGGACGTTTCCTACAAATCCCAAGTGTTTAGAATTTTTACCATTTTCGAAAATCATGTCCGTACTCAATTCGAACGACAAATAAAATGTGTTCAATGTGATAATGGGCGCGAATTCGATAATAAACCTTTTTGGGAATTGTGTCAAGCTCGTGGCATCTCCTTTCGATTTTCGTGTCCTCATACATCATCCCAAAATGGCAAAGCCGAACGAAAAATACGCTCTATTAATAATATCATGCGGACACTATTGTTACATGCCTCCTTACCCCCCCTCTTTTTGGCCCCACGCCCTACAAATGGCTACCTATCTACTAAATATTTTTCCAAGTCAATTGTTGAACAACGACACTCCCTTAAAACTCTTATACCATAAAGACCCCTCGTATTCACACATTCGTGTCTTTGGTTGCTTATGTTATCCTCTTTTTCCGTCTACCTCGATAAATAAGCTCTAAGCTCGTTCTACTCTGTGTGTGTTTCTTGGTTTTCCGTCCAATCATCGTGGTTATAAATGTTACGATTTATCGAGTCATAAAATCATTACGTGTCGTCATGTTCGATTCGATGAGTCCCGTTTCCCATTTTCAGAGTTGAATAAATGCCCCCCGGAGAGTTATGATTTTTTTGGCCCGACATTTGTTCCCATTGCCTTGCAATATCATCAAACCCAAACTGCCCCGGCCCAAAATCAATCAGCCACCGACCCAGCTCCCTCTCCTCCGCCCTCCCCAGTCCATCCACCCTTCACAGGCCCAACAGCAGAAAATGCCTCCCAGGCCCAACAGCTGAACCCTTCTCCTATTCTTACACAGCCGGCCTAACAGCAACCAAATTCGCCCCAGCATCATATAAATCAGCCCCCCCACCTCCCTCCTCCCGGCCCACGACTCGCAGCCAAACGGGTGTCTTCCGGCCCAATCCTAAATATTTTTCGGACCAGGCCCTTATCCACACCGTGACCAAATCTCCAATACCCCGTTCTCCTATCGCTGCTCTTCGTGACCCGAATTGGAAGTTGGCTATGACTGACGAATATAATGCTCTTATTAAAAATAAGACGTGGGATTTAGTGCCCCGTCCCCCGGATGTTAATGTCATACGCTCTATGTGGATTTTTACCCATAAAGAAAAAATCTGACGGTTCTTTTGAGAGGCATAAAGCCCGTCTTGTAGGTGATGGAAAAACACAATAGGTTGGGATCGATGTGGCGACACTTTTAGTCCGGTTGTCAAGCCGGAAACGATACGTACTGTACTCAGTCTTTCTTTGTCTAAAAAGTGGCCGATCCACCAATTAGACGTGAAGAATGCTTTTCTCCATGGTGAGCTGAAGGAGACGGTCTACATGTATCAGCCTATGGGATTTCGGGACTCCACTCATCCGGATCATGTATGTTTACTCCGTAAGTCCCTATATGGTCTTAAGCAAGCCCCTCGAGCATGGTACAAACGGTTTGCTGACTTTGTTACCTCCATTGGCTTCACCAACAGTCGGTCTGACACATCTCTATTTATTTATCAACATGGCCCTGATATGGCGTATCTGCTATTATATGTTGATGACATTATTCTCACGGCATCCTCTGACACACTCCGTTCGTCCATTATGACGCGACTTGCTTCTGAGTTTGCTATGAAGGATCTCGGCCCACTTAATTATTTCTTAGGGATTCGGGTTACTCGCCATAAGGGTGGCATGTTCTTGTCCCAGGCTAAATATGCGGCTGAGATCGTTGAACGGGTAGGCATGTCTGCATGTATGCCCTCCCTTACTCCAGTGGATACGAAAGGAAAGGTGAGTGCCTCGGGCGGTGCTCCTTATGAGGATCCCACATTATATCGCAGTTTGGCTGGTGCGCTTCAGTACCTTACTTTTATGCGTCCCGATATTTCATATGCTGTGCAACATGTGTGTCTTTATATGCACGATCCCTGTGTTGACCATATGCAGGCTCTTAAGCGCATTATACAATATATACAGGGCACACTTCACCTCTGTTTACATTTATACACTTCTTCGGTCTCAGATCTGGTCACTTATACGGATGCGGATTGGGGTGGTTGTCCAGATACTAGACGCTCTACCTCGGGATATTGTGTATTTTTAGGGGACAACCTACTATCATGGTCCTCGAAACGCCAGCCTACATTGTCCCGTTCTAGTGCCGAGGCAGAATACCGTGGGGTTGCGAATGTTGTTTCCGAGTCATGTTGGATTCGGAATTTACTTTTAGAGCTTCATTGCCCACTTCGCAAAGCCACGATTGTTTATTGCGATAATGTCAGCGCCGTCTATCTCTCGGGGAACCCGGTTCAACACCAACGGACAAAACATATTGAGATGGATATTCATTTTGTCCATGAGAAGGTCTCTCGTGGCGAAGTTCGAGTTCTACACGTGCCGTCTCGGTATCAGATTGCCGATATTTTTACAAAGGGGTTACCCCAAGTTTTGTTTGAAGATTTTCGGACCAGTCTCAACGTCCGCGAGCCTCCCGTTTCGACTGCGGGGGTGTGTTAGAATAATCATAAATAAATAGATTATATTTATTATAGATTATCTTTGTAATTATTATTTCCTGATTTACTTAGATTTAGATTATACAGTAGTTAAGATTTCCATGATTCTAGGAAATCAGTTACATTGTATTTTGTATATATCATCCCTTTTAGAAAGGAGATCATTAAGGAAAAGAATTCTAAATCATTTCAGTGCTGAATTGAATTTCCAACTGCCCAAACAATACTGCATAGCTACAAGGCCAATGCTACAACAATGACATGGTATTAATGTTCAATTGTGATCATGGATGTGCTTTATATATAGCTGTAAATTTCCAGAATATTGGTGTTTCTGTTGAGGTGGCAGGTACTTCTGGTTATATTGTTACTACGAGGATTGCAACCGTTCCTTGGTCAATACTTACAAGAGGTGAAAGTCTAATGAGCGGGTAGTTTCTTGGGGCATTACGCGACTCGTCTAGAAGACTAACAAGTAGTTCATGGCCTTTTATGGATACAGAATCAATGATGATAGGGTTACCAAAGGGAGATGACACTAAGATTGAAGGCAATTTTGATGATTTCATTGGTTTGGATACAAATCAGGTGGTGAATGATGGGCTATGGAATGAGGCATGGACATATGATCACATTCAACTGATGCCTTGTGTTTCTTTTAATAGCCTCATTACACATATGAATTTGAGAATCTGTGATGGTCTTCCAACAAGGTATATCATGAAACCAGACGATGAGGCATTTGTTCATATGGATGGAATTGTGCCTTCATTGCCAGCTTGTGAATTAGTGTTTGGGGCTGTGTATGATATAAATGAATTTCGTATAAACTTGCATGAATTTGCTGATTTGTACACCTATCATGCCCCGGATGATGCTCCAACCACAACAACACAACTCGAGGACGAGTTTGATTCTTTGGGAGGGATGGAGATGATTCAGGGTGATGCACGATATAAAGCTTATGAGGAAGATTATTACCTTATCATGGACATCATTGTGGACTTATGCTGGACATGGATTAAGAAGACTTTCCGATTGTTTTTCAAGTTGGTGAATGGACTTGATCCACCAATGAAGAGTGATGACGAGCATGAGGAGCTTAAGGTGGAATATTACGGGTTCGCTCGAGGACGAGCTTTCTTTTTGTTTAGGGGGATGGAGATGATGTAGCACATCCAAGTTATTTAATAGTCTTATGGGCTTCTAGGTTTAAAGTTTATTTTAAATGGGCTTCTTAGCCTATAAATATGGCCTAAGTCTCTTAGTAAGCATTATCTTGTAATCATGAAATATTGAATCTTCTTCTCTTTGAGAATGAATTTACCGTTGATCTTGGATTAGCTCGTTTTATCCGTTTTTGTTGTAGATCTTCTACATCAAAATCCTCCAATAAATCTGAGAGACGAAACGAGTCAAGCTTAGCAAACCTGTCTCGAAGATCCTCCCATACCGATTGAGCACCGTTTATCCACAACAGAATCTGCCTCACCATCTTGTCCACCGAATTGAAGATCCAGATAGTCACCATTGTGTCACACTGCTCCCACACTCGATATTTTGGGTCACAAATTGGAGGATGAGGCAATGAACCGTCTATAAACCCTAGCTTGTTCTTCATAAATCAACGACATACGAGCAGATCTGCTCCACGCATGATAATTTCTCCCATTCCAATTCTCATATCTGCTCCACGCACCAACACCAATGTAGGGTTTTTGTTTGGGTGAACGTAGTATGAACTCGAGACCGGGATAATTTCCTGCTCGTCAGCCTCCATGAAATCAAAAGAAAACCGTTCAGAGTGGAATAGAAGAAGGTAATCGAAACTAGATCGAATCAGAGTGAAACACGAGCGATTGAGCGCTCTGATACCATCTTGAATTCTGCAAACTGGAAGTAATCGGGGAAGAAAGAAGATGAAGGATGCAGAGAGAAAGGGGGTGTTGTAAACCCTAGCTTTTACATTCAATCAGAATTATGAGTTCTCATTATTACAAACCGGCCCAAAGTGCCTTTTATACTACTACAGAAATAGTAAACATAAAGGACTAAAAACAAATATTACATTACATCAGGGACTAAATTGCAAAATAACAAAAACATAAATCAAACACTTGTGATAATTAAAGCAAAGGAAATCAAAGAAGATGAAGAACGGCGGGAGAGAAAAGGGGTTGAACCAAACCCTAGAAATATCTCTGAACCGTAAAAAAGAAAACTTAGTTTACAGTTTGGTCCTCTGGGTCCCTTTTATACTATTTCATCATGAAGAAAATTAAAGGACTGAAATGACAATAAAAAGAATAATAGGGACTACAACTGCAAAAATAGAAAAAAACTATTTAATTGCAACAAGTCGCAGAGGAAAGAAAATGAGTCGTAGAGGATAGAAAATGAGAGAGGCGGAGAAAAAATAGTGCGGTACACACTCGGATCGGGGGCATGAGAACTAGGTTAGGGGTTATGTAGGTAGGTTTTTCAGTATTTAGGTTGTGAATATTGGTCTGGATAGGTCATGGGCTTGGTCAAGTTTGGGCCCGGATTTGGTTAGGATAAGTAAGAATTAAATAAAGAGAAAGAGGATTGGGCCAGGCTGAAACATTGGGACAGATTTAAAATAATTAATTAATTAATCAATACAACATAAATAATCATATAATACACATTAAATTAAATTATGTATTATATTTCATATTTAATATCATATATCACTTTAATTAATGAAATATATGTGATAAACCTACAATGACATTAAAACATAGAACTTTGCCATATAGTGAAAGTCATATAGACTTCATGGCCATTAGTGACAGATATAACATATAAGTGTATATTTGGAAATTAATCAAACTTAATACAACTGGGGCTCATAGGTCAACACCTTTATATCACAAGCCTGAAAAATAAACGAATTGCTAATACATATGATATACTACTTTTATATGATTAAATATACGTTATATTATTATGTTTTATCAACGAATTCTATATAAAATATATGAAATTATGATATAAATAGTATGAAATGTTAATCTTTATAATTTAGAGTAGTTAGTAATAAAACTTAGTAATAATAGTAAAAAGTTATCATTTTATACCGATTCTAGTAAATCGGAGTGTCGTGTCAGATTTACGTGGGTATTTGTGGTATTTTATTGCAGATTTATAAGCCAAAACCCCGAGAATCGACATGTTGAAGTATAATCATATCTCTGGAAGGATTTAGAGAGTGTCACGAGCTTAAATGGTCAATCGAATTGCTTAAGTGGTCAAGTGGTCAATCGAAGTGGTCAAGTGGCTAATCGATTCGATTAAGTGGTAATCGAGAAATATCTTCGACAAACGAATGGCTCATCAAAACGACATCATCTGAAGAAGAGTCCTTCACGAAAGTTGTAGATTTTCCCGAGAGCTTTCCGATGCCTCTTGAATCATGATTTTTGGAGATCCAGAACTCGAGATATGAATTTTATAAGTTATATATAATTATAATTATAATTATATCTACGCTGCACATGCTGAGTGATCAAGGGGGTGGATGTAATCATTAGGCCGGACCAGTCCGGCCTCATCAAGGACCGGTCCGGCCAAGGAAGTTTTTTCTATAAAAGGAGCCTCATTTGCAACGGAGCAGAGTGTACCAATATATATATATATAATATATATATATATATATATCTTCTTCTCTTTATTTTCTTTTTATTTTGTAGTTTGTAAATAGGCCTTATGCCAAAAATAATAATATCGTAGTACTGTTGTAATGCTCGGAAATTATCGGAAGTTCGGTGTTGTTGAAGTCGTTGTAATGTCCGGAAGAATACGACCTCTAACTCAGCATTTGTAATCGGGTAAATTTTCTAAAGTATTTATGTTTGTTTTGTTTGATTTTATCTTTTTAGTTATTATAATGTTTTTTAGCTAAGTCTAAATAACTAGCCAAAGTTATGTAATCGTTTTATTTCGATCTTTTCGGTAAAGGAATGATGTCTAAGTAAAATTTATTAAAATTGAGTTAATTGAATCCTTTTCTATTTTGTAACGTATTGATAATATTCGGATTGACGTAATTAACCAAGATGAATCGCACCATATAACCTAACGATGAACTGACCAGAGAAGTTAGGATATGAGATAAAAGATAGAAAAAACGGAGGGTAAAATTGGTCGTGCGTAAAGCGTGACAACGGAATCCTATTTCCTACCCGGGGGCAGATTTGTCTTGGGAAAGATGGATCTTATTAAAATTGTGCTCGAGATCATAATAATGTTAAAATCAACGGTTTAATTGAAACTAACACCGGAAAGTTAAATCGATCCGCCTGACAACCGGAGCCTTTTGAATAACATCGGCCGTCTGACAAACGGAATAACCTCTTTTATCCGGGGTAGATTTGTACTCGGTACCTGTTCAGACTAACTAAGATTAGCATGGGGCAGTTGTGGAGATTGAACTGATGACAATGACATATGACAATTTCATACGCTCGTGTGAGGAGGAATTGTTAACCTCAGGAGTGCACCGTTTCATTTACTCAATTGGACCTAATATAAAAGGAAAAGATCGAGCACATTCCGTTTACTGAAAAAGATCGTATAAATCAATTATATAAACTTTGGCTAGTTCTATTTGTCTATTATTATAAACTATATATTGGTATATATATATATATATATATATATATTTTTTGCAATCTATGTACATTTATATATATTTATATATCTATATATATTATATTAGAATAACTTTTAAATTACGCATTTATTTTATGTTAAGTAGAATAGTAGTAATCTGTGTGATAAAATTGCGGTTTAGATCGAGTTAATAACAGCTCTTTGGTGTTTAACCACACTTAAAAGAATTACCACGTTTTCCCTGAGGATTCGACACTCTGACTCACCACACTAGCACTACAGTTTGACCCGATACACTGTCGGTTAAGGACTGGTATAGCACTAGAAAAGGCCACGTCAGCTTTCTGGCGCCGTTGCCGGGGAACACGTCGCTAATTTCTTTCTTTGTGTCTATGGTTACTACTTGTATTAGCTCAAAATTCTCGAGAATAAATCAACACTTTTTCTTATCTCATTTCTATTTTATTTTTCGTTGGTATCTACTTTCTTTTAGTTACCAATTTTCTTTTTCTATAAAAGTCGAGTTTTTTCTATTTTCGTTAGTTGATGACCAGAAGTGGTAAGGCCCCGCTCACTCCTTATAAGCCTGACATAAATACTTACGAAAGGCAGTTAAGAGTAGAGAGTAAACGCGGTCATACTAGTCAGGGAAATCCTGACCAAGAATCATCTTCAAACAAAAATAAAGAAATGGCTGAAACTAGTGATGAAACAAATGAACAGAGGCTAGATCATGCTCCAGGGCATGGACAAAACCCTGTTAACCCTAATAATAATCAAAATAATAATAATAGAAATAATCAAGATCGGAACCAGAATAATCGTAATAACCCACCAAACCCGAGACCTATCTGTGATCAAACCGTAAGAAGAAACCAGACTAATAATCCCATACTTTTACCCAATGAAGGAGCGAATAATTTCGAAATTAAATCTCATCTTTTTGGTTTAATTGACGCAAGAGCCCAATTCCTAGGAGAGGATGATGAAGATCCACATCATCATCTCTATCTTTTTGAAGAACTGTGCAATACAGCCAAAAGTCAAGGTGCTCATAAGGAACTAACGAGGATGACTATGTTTCCTTTTTCTTTAAAAGGACGAGCCCGAGATTGGTTTATGTCTCTTCCACATCATTCACTTACTAGTTGGGAGGATATTCAAACTGAATTTCTGAAACAATATTTCACTCCTGGACGAAATTTGGAATTAAAAGTCGAGGTTGCTAACTTTAGACAAGGATCTGAAGAAACGCTTGGGAATGCCTGGGAAAGATTTAAAAAATTGTTAAGAGCTTGTCCCGACCATGGTTATTCCTTAGATATGCAAATTCAACTTTTCTGTCGTAAATTAAGAAAAGATTCACGTGCAGATGTAGATCATGCATGTGGTGGTTCGTTAATGATGAGTGAAGCTCAAATAGTTTACGATGCTATAGAAAAGATTTCCAAAAATAACAGAATGTGGGAAACCGGTTCTAGCACCAGAAAAGTAGCTTTTGCAGGAGAATGTACATCTAATACGGAAGTTCTAGCACATTTAGAAAATTTGAGTAGGAAATTTGATGGCCTACAATCGAACAAAAACCAAAGTTCAGAAAATAGTACACCAACTGAATACTCAAATCAGGATAATATGTCAATAGGGATTGAAGAACCAACAGGATATTCAAGAGAGGAGGTAAGTTTTCTTCAGCAGCATAGGAATTTGAACAATGCATATTCAAACTCATTTAATGCTATTAGAAGAGATCACCCTACTTTTCGATGGTCTGAAAACCCTATTAAGCAAGGACAACCGCCATATCCAGTTCCTTATAGGAATATGTCTAATAATCAAGTTTATCAAGAGAATACATCTAATCAGAATTTACAATCATTACCTAGATCCTATCCTCAACATACCACTCAAAGTATACCAGTAACTCAAAGTTCAACTCAACCTGCAGAAGGAGTTGAAAAATGGGAAAAACTAATGGAAAATATGATGGGTGTAGTATCTACTCAAGCTAAGAATATGGAAACAATGATGACTTCTATAGGTACAGTCTCTAAGGATCTGAGTACAATGAAAACATCTATGAGTGGACATGATACCAGAATGAGAACGATATAAGCCTCATTGAGGAATATGGAAGATCATTTGAGTACAGAAGGTGAACGTAATAACAGTAGACCTCCAGGAGGATTACCAAGCAATACTGAAAGAAACCCAAGAGAGGTAAATGTTGTAGTTACGAGAAGTAGAAAACTCTGTGATAGTAATGGAGTAGAAAACTTCGGGAATAATGAAGTAGAAAATGATTTAGATGGAAAGAATGATGAAACTAAAGATGAAATTGAATTCACTGATGAGGAAGAAGAAATTATAGAGAATTTCTTGAAAAGGAATAGAAGTTTGGAACCTGAGAATGAAGGTGAAAAATGGGTAAAAATCCCTAGGATTTTGAAAGATCCCATGGATAAAGATTTAAGGAGTTTATTCAAAGAACATGTTAGAATAAAGGATAATGAAAACAAGGATGAAAAACAAGAAGGATTGAAAGAATCTGAATTAGAGATGGATTCAGGGAATGTTTTAAAAGAAAAAATTCAAGAACCTGATACTTGGCGATCAAGTAATATTCAAAAGTTTAAGGATAAAGGAAAAGAGAAAATGACTTTGGGATCAAAGGTTATAGATTTAGAATCTTTACCTTACCCACCTATAGATGAAATTAAAAAGATTAAAACTGATCAGAAGTATGCTCGTTTCCTTGATACTTTTCGTCATATTCATGTTAATATCCCTGTTAGCGAAGCTCTAATTAGTATGCCTGCTTATGGGAAGTTTCTGAAAGATATTCTGTCAAACAAGAAAAAATTAGAGGAATATGAGAATATATGCCTAAATGAAGAATGTTCTGCAGTTTTGCAGCATAAGTTACAGCCTAAACTGAAAGATCCTGGAAGTTTTACCATTCCATGTGAAATTGGAGGATTTCTGTTTAAGAAGGTCTTATGTGATCTTGGAGCTAGTATAAATCTCATAACATATGAGGATTATAGAAAGCTAGGCATAGGAAAGCTTGCTAAAACTGAAATGACTCTGCAGATGGCAGATAGATCGATTAAATACCCTAAAGGAATTATTGAGGACGTATTGGTTAAAGTAGACAAGTTCTATTTTCCATTAGACTTTCTAGTTATGGAAATGGAAGAAGGATATTCAGCGCCACTTATCTTAGGTCGACCATTTCTAGCTACAGGAAGAACTTTAATAGATGTCCAGAAAGGAGAGTTAATTCTGAGAGTCAATAAAGATGAAGTTACTTTCAATATTTTCAAAGCTATGAACCATCCATACAGATCACCAGAATCATGTTCTTTTATAGAAGATATTCATTCTGTCTATGATAATCAGTTACCAACTTTTGAAGACAGATTAGAAGAATGCTTAACTCTATCTATCTATAAGGAAGATGAGAAAGACACCGAAATGAAAGAGGTAATCCTTTCTCTAGATAAAGGAAGTTTTACTTTTAAACCATCATGGCATAAGTATTTGGAATTAGAACTAGAAGGACCAGTTCTTAAACCATCACTGGAAGATCCACCTAAGAATCTGGAATTGAAACCGTTACCTTTAAATCTGAAGTATGCTTTTCTTGAAACTAATAATCTATTACCGGTTATTATTTCATCATCTTTAATTGAGCAACAAGAAGATCAATTACTTAGAATGTTGAAAAAGCATAAGAAAGCTTTTGGATGGACAGTTGCCGATATTCGAGGTATTAGCCCTGAGATTTGCGTTCATAAGATAATTCTGAAGGAAGATGCTAAACCTTGTATTCAACCACAATGCCGCCTCAACCCAAATTTGCAGTTAATTGTTAAGAAAGAGGTCATTAAGCTATTAGAAATGGGGATAATTTTTCCCATATCAGATAGTGAATGGGTAAGTCCAACTCAAGTTGGACCAAAGAAAGGAGGTTTCACAGTGAAAGAGAATGAAAATAATGAATGGATTCCGACAAGAGAGATTACAGGTTATCGAATGTGCATTGATTTTAGAAAACTAAATGATCATACTAAGAAAGATCATCATCCACTTCCATTCATAGTTCAGATGTTGGAACGTTTAAGTGGACATAAGTATTACTGTTTCTTAGATGGTTATTCAGGATATTTATAGATATTCATTGCAGCAGGAGATAGAGAAAAAACTACTTTCACTTGTCCTTATGGAACTTTTGCTTATAAAATAATGCCGTTTGGTTTATGTAATGCACCAGCTACGTTTCAAAGATGTATGATGGCTATATTTGCTGATATGGTTGAGAAATTCTTAGAAATTTTTATGGACGACTTTAGTGTTTACGGAGATTCATTTGAAGTTTGTTTGTTACACTTAGAACGAGTGTTACAACGCTGTGAAGCTACCAATCTAGTACTAAACTGGGAAAAATGTCACTTAATGGTATCAGAAGGAATTGTTTTAGGCCATAGAATCTCTGAAGAAGGTATTGAAGTTGATAAAGCTAAAGTCGAAGTAATTGAAAAGTTACCTCCACCAGTTAATTTAAGAAATCTAAGAGGATTTCTTGGACATGCAGGATTTTATAGAAGGTTCATTGCCGATTTTTCAAAAATAGCAAAGCCTCTAAGTCATTTACTTGAAAAGGAAGTACATTTTAACTTTGATAGTAAATGTATGGAAGCCTTTCAGACCTTAAAAGCGAGGTTAACTACTGCACCAGTGTTAGTAGCACCAGACTGGAATTTGCCGTTTGAGATTATGTGTGATGGAAGTGATTTAGCTGTAGGAGCTGTTTTAGGTCAAAGATATAACAAAATTCTCAAAGCTATTTACTATGCATCCCACACATTAAACACTGCTCAACTAAATTATGCAACTACAGAAAAAGAACTGTTGGCTGTAATTTGTGCATTAGATAAGTTTCGATCATATATTGTTGGTTCTAAGGTAATAATTTATACAGACCATTCAGCACTGAAGTATTTACTGAGTAAGAAAGATGCTAAACCTCGTCTTCTTAGATGGATTCTCTTACTTCAAGAATTTGATATTGAAATTAAAGATAAAAAAGGAAGTGAGAATGTAGTAGCAGATCATCTAAGTAGAATGGAAAATGATGAAGAAATAGGAAATGAAATTAAAGATTCATTTCCTGATGAACAACTATTTAGAATAGATACTCCTTCAACCATGCAGTTATTAAAGAATAGAATTCCTTCTAAGGAAATGTCACCTTGGTTTGGAGATATCATTAATTACTTAACCTGTGATTATATTCCGTCTCATTGGACTTGGCAGCAGAAAAAAAAGTTCTTTTATGACTTAAAATTTTATTACTGGGAGGAACCAGACCTTTTCCGTAAATGTTCGGATGGGATAATCAGAAAATGTGTGCCTGATAATGAAATTTTAAGTGTTTTATCGTTTTGCCATGATCGTGAGGCAGGAGGTCATCATGGAGGTTGGAAAACTGCTTTTAAAGTTTTACAATGTGGTTTTTATTGGCCTACACTATATAGAGATGCTTATAAGTATGTTAAATCTTGTGATCTTGTCAAAAATGGGGAAATGTATCTAAAAAACATGAAATGCCTATGCAGCCTATTGTAGAATGTGAATTATTTGATGTTTGGGGTATAGATTTCATGGGACCTTTCCCTATATCTTTTGGAAAAAGATTTATTCTTGTAATGGTAGATTATGTCTCGAAATGGGTAGAAGCTGAAGCTCTTCCAACTAATGATACCAAAGTTGTCATACGATTCCTTAAAAAGAATATATTTACCAGATATGACATTCCGAGGGCTATCATTAGTGATAGAGGGTCACACTTTTGTAATAAACCATTTACTAAGATAGTTGAAAAATATGGTGTAACGCATAAGTTAGGAACGCCTTATCATCCGCAAACCAGTGGTCAGGTAGAGGTGTCAAATAGAGAGATCAAAAGAATCGTAGAAAAAACAGTGGAATCGAATCGTAAAAACTGGGCAGTTAAATTGGATGATGCATTATGGGCATATAAAACAGCTTTTAAACCACCAATTGGTTGTTCTCCCTATAAGCTAGTCTTTGGTAAGTCTTGTCATCTCCCAGTTGAGTTAGAACACCGAGCCTTCTGGGCTATTAAATTTCTGAATTTCGATCCTAAGGCTGTCAGTGATCATAGATTACTTCAATTAACAGAACTAGAAGAATTTCGTCTCGATTCTTATGAAAATGCTCGAATCTACAAGGAACGCACGAAATCTTTCCATGATAAGAGAATCTTTAAACGTGAGTTCCATGTAGGCGATCGAGTGCTTTTGTACAATTCACGTTTAAAGTTGTTTCCAGGTAAGCTTAAGTCAAGATGGACAGGTCCATTTACAGTAACACGGGTTTACAAATCTGGAGCTGTTGAACTAACTCATGGAAATACAACTTTTATAGCCAATGGCCACAGAGTAAAGTTATTTGTGGAGGGAGAAGGAATCACACTGAAAGAAGAAGTAATGCTATTGATTGATCCCCCGACAAATTGAAAAAGCAGAAAAACTAAAAAACTGAAAAACAGAGAAACTGAAACCAGCTGAATACCAGGTGCTATCTATCTTTACTTTTCTGTGTTTTTATTTATGTTTAAACTCTTTTCGTCTTTTACCGGATAGACGTAAAAGAACTGGATGCCTTTTTTAGATAGATTAGGAGTTTTTGTTTTACTTTTAAAATTAGGCATTGATAAAGATGTCGCGTTTGCTATAGAAGCTTTAGTTTTTGAACAAAACAAGAAATTGTTGAGAGAGATCAGATTGAGAGAAGTTGTAATGGAACATCAAGGAGTGCGATAAAAAGAAGGGCAAAGTTTCTGATGAGATGCAGAATCTGTGGAAAAAGTGAACATGTTGGACTCTGTGGGAAAAACACAACCAAATCCCAGGATGAGTGTTTGAATATTGTTAGGAAGGGAACGATTATGTGGTTATCTGAAAATCCCGATGGAATTCCGAGAGATAATTCAAATGCTTCGTTTTTAGGAGTTAGGTTGATTGAACGTTATATCAGAACTCTGGAAGATTTAGAAATTGAAGAATCAGAAACCCCTTAAGTTTCGAGTCTTTTCTTATGTTTTATTTTATAAAATTTTCGCATAACTTCTGAAAATTTTATAAAATTGGATCTTTATGAAATTTGAGGAGTTTTATAAAAGTTTTATAAAAGTTCTTTTTAGTTTTAATTTAGATGTTTTATAAGAGTTAATATAAATTTATTAAATTTTTATAAGCTTTTTATTAAGTGTTATAAAGATTTTATTAAATTTTTAGAAATTGTTATAAAATTATAAAATTTCCTTCAAATTTTATTTTTAAAAGTTTTTAATGAAGTTTTAATCAAGTTTAATTAAGTTTTATAAGAAGTTTTATAAGTTTTAAACAAAAAAAAATCATAAAAAGTAAAAAATCGGAAAAAGTGAAAAAAAATTGGGCACGGACCGATCCGGGGTCTAAAAACATAAAAAAGACGGGGACCCTCCTCTTCCCTAAAATTTCCGCCGCACCCCATACAAAACCCCACCACTCGAAAAAAATTTCAATTCTTCCACAAAAATTCATCTCACACTACACCACTACTTGATTTCTTCCTACATTCATCTCCTCTCTTCCACAAAAGTTACAAAATTCAAAAAGGATAAAAAAAAAACAAGCTACATTTTATTCCGGCGACTTTATAGCTTTTCCGGCCTACTTTTCAACGTTTTCTTCATATTAAGGTATTATTTAGTTTATTTACTTATCAATTTCGTATTTTTCATGATTTTTTAGATTAATTTCAACTGTTTTAATTTTTGAGTGTGTTGTGACATTTTTATTTTTTTTTTTGTTGTTTTTGTTGTTGTTTTTGTTGTTGATTGGCTTTACCAATATCGTAGAATGGCTGAGTCGAGTAAAAGAATCTCTAAGAAACGAAAATCAAACATTCCTATATCAACTCCGGTCGTAGGCACAATAATTTTATCACCTGAAGAAGAAGCCATAAGCTTTGATAAAACAGCATCACAAGAGGCTAAGAATGCGTATGAAAAAATTTATAGTAAATGTGATGTTTTAGTTGAAAAAGGATTAGATTTGGATGACTTAGGTGATGAAGTTAAAGATATCTTTAGAAAACATCAGTGGTTAGAACTAGCAGCCAGAAGAGAAGGGGAGATTAATACGACTTTAGTAGCTGAATTTTATTCGGTTTTGTCTACTATGTCGCAAGATGAGCTTAATCAGTTGCAAACTGTACCCCTAAGAGCTAGAAATGTTCCTTTTAACCCTGCCGTTAATAATGCAATATTTGGAGTTGAAGTTTTTCCTGATGATGAAGATTACAGGGTAGTTTGGAATCTAGATGATCCTGCAAGTTTTGAGCAGACTGCCCTGACTGCTCAGAATGCTTTTGACCCGACCGCTGTGTGGGTTGAAAATAGATTTAACTGTGGGAAGTGTATTAGAGGTTTAAGGGCGATTAAAAGATTTATTAGCCATACTCTCTACCCTTCTAGTAAACATACTGCTTATGGAAAAGAAGATGTTTGTATCGCTTGGGCGATGGTCAATGATGTTAAGGTGGATGTTGGAAAAGTAATTTTTAAAAGAGTTTTCTAGAGTATTGTCATCGCCAGACCAGGGAGTCATCTGTACTTCCCTTGTTTTATTTCAGATTCATGTCGTAGGTCGGGAGTACAATTCCTGCCTAATGACAAGTTAGCTCTGGCAGATGCAAATCTGATTGGACCAAGTTTGACTAGGCTTCCAGATGGTAGGATAAGCTCTTTGATTACAAGCCGTCAAACTCAGCCAGCTCCACCAGTTTTCACATCTTCTTCTTTTCCATCTTTTTCTAGTCAGCCTCAACAAACTCCTTTCTCCAACACTATCACATATGATATGTTTCAATCTTTAGTATCAGACGTTGCACGTGGTCAAGCCAACATGGCTTTGTATGCTGAAAGTAATAGGCAGTGGTGTGATGATATTCGTAGAGGTTTAAGGAGAAATGAGCAGTTGCTTCGTAATCCTACTTTTGATGATCCTGCCTATCCACCTTGTCAGTCTGATCCATATACCTTACCAGA
Source organism: Gentiana dahurica var. dahurica (assembly GCA_024500145.1). Lineage (NCBI taxonomy): Eukaryota > Viridiplantae > Streptophyta > Magnoliopsida > Gentianales > Gentianaceae > Gentiana > Gentiana dahurica. The sequence goes on from CM044903.1 coordinate 69,558,034, forward strand.
TTGGGTAGCACTTATTCCACCACCTTCGAGCTTTCATCCAACGTCATATCCTTTTGGGAGCCAATCGAGTGGTACAGGTGTATTTTCGACAGGTGTTCAGAGACCAGCGATGTCTAGTTGGGGAGGATTCACTGAGTTTGCACATATCACGACTGACATGAGTTCTATGGGTCTTGATAGTTCAGTCAGGACCACGACTACAGTTCAGCCACCAGCTTCTTAGTCGTTTCCGAGTTCAAGCTTTCATGTCGACCTGAGGAAGACTATGAAGAAGATTAAATTTCATAACTTTGTTTGATTAAACATTTGTACTGCACATTTTATTCGACATTTTCATTCAGATATTGGTTTGTTTTCGTTTTCATTTTTTTTGTTTTATAATCGTTTTATCGAAATATGGTTTGCATTCTAAATCGTTTTAATTTTTATAAACTATAAAAACCCAAAATAATTTTGTATCATTAGTAAATCGTTTTCAGCATTTTAATCATTTTATCGGTATCATATTCAATAAGTTAAAAGTACATGCTCATTGTTACACATGTGAGAAGTAAGAAACAAAACCACACTTGACTTTTACCTCTGTATTCGGTAATAGAAAGATGAGGCCGGACCGGTCCGGCCTAGTCTCGGCCCGAGCCGTGAAGAGAAATGGGATGAGTCATTCTTGAGTCCGTCTAGTGCATCCACGTAGGTATAATTTTCTATCTATTAAAAGAGGTCAGGGCATGAGAAACCATACCATCTCTTTCACTGTCTATCTACTTTCAACTCTATTTTTACTTTTCATCTAGTTTTAAAAAAATGTCGAACCGATCATCACCTTCTGTCAATTTATATGAGCCTCACACCCCGGATGCTCCGGAGTCTCAAGCTTCTAACGAGAATATAATTTTACACCCTCGTTTTGCGAATTCTCCAATCCAGTTGGAGAAAGGTCTAAATGTCGATAAGATAGATCGATGGGGTAAAACGGTTATTCGAGGATTTGGCTGGAAGAAGTTCATCAGTACGCCAAGAGGACGGATAAATGTCTCGATAGTTCGAGAATTTTATTCTGCCCTAATGACGACGCCTATGATTGATATAATTCAAATTGTCTCGGTAAGAGGAGTGGCTGTTCCCTTCTCTTCGTCTATTATCAATCAAATCTTTGAAATTCCTCCTGTTACGATGCAACATTTCGAGATGAAATGGGAACTACAAAATCCATATAATCATTTGAATAAAGTCCATGAGTCTTTCCAATGTCTGTTTCCACTTTTCGACACAAATCACGAGATGTCTACACGTGCTTTACTTCCACACCTAAAGGCGTGGAAGCATTTTATTAATTCTAGAGTATATCCCACCTAGGATTTTGCAAGTCTTGCCGAAAATGAAATGCTTCTACTTTTTGCTTTGGCATTTGGTGAATTTGTCGATTGGGGTATTTTGATTCAAAGGACAGTGTTGGAGTTTGCAATCACGAGAGGTAGTAGGGGGAAACCTATGCCTAATGCTTGGATGATTTCGCGTCTTTGTACTCAAATGAATGGAGTTGGAGATCTTGAGACGGATGAAATTTTTCCGTCTAGAAATAATAGAGTTGGCTTGTTACCGGTTGATACACCGGGTTGTTCGTCAACGATTTAGATAGTTTGTTGTCAGTTTATGATGTTTGAGTTTTTAATAAGTTAACGTAAGTTAAGTTTGAAGTTTTCTAGTTCGGTTAAGTTTATGTTCTTTTAGTTTGTAATAAGTGTTTATCTTGTTTAATATATATGTTTCAGTTTTTAAGTTTGTTTGTTATTTAATAATATAATTAGTATACGCAAAAAAATGAACTAAAAATAATAACGATAATAGATAATTTTAATTTTATTTTCGAACCTACTTTTTAATACTCATTGAACATCGGGACGATGCCACTTCGTAAGTGGGGAGTAGAGTTAGGTTAGAAAATTCATTAAAATTTTCGAAAATAGTTATAAATTATAAAATTATCAAAATTTTATATATAAATATGAATAAAAAATGATATAATTTGGAAGAATAATTTTTTAATTAAGTAAATTATATTAGATATATTATAATTATATTTTATGTCTAATTTAGATTTTAATGAGATTTTAAGTTTATATAATTAAGTAATTAATATTAGATATTGTTTTCATGAAATTATATAAGTATGTTGATAATTATAAGTAAAATTTTTAGAATCATTTTCTTTTCAAAAATGAATTATGAGTTTGGAATTGGACTAAGGATGTCGATTTTTGGCACCACAAAAATATAACTATAGCCAAATAGCCTACCTAAATAAATTTCCAATTTTTGTTCCTACCTCAGCCTTGATTAGAGTGATCAAGACCTCACTCGAAATTGCCATTGTGATTAACTAGAAGTAACCAACCTTTAGCTAATTTTGGTCTACATTTCCTTGAAAATACCGCAAGTTTGTACGTACTTATAAAAAGAGATGAAGACATAAAAGCTAAGTTTTGGTATATGCTGAGATTGGAAAAATTAGATAAGTATTAGTATATTCGATCTTACCTCATGACACTTGCAAGATAGTTGATTTTGGTAATAAGTTCGGATATGTTAATATTCTATAGAAGAATTAAGAACAAAGCACCATATTTACACAGAATTAATCAAATATCAGGTATCTTCCTTATCTGTGATCGACAACTTAAAAATAAAAAGAACATATCGGTTGTAGCTACCAATGATTTGAGTGCAGTAGGGTGTTATCACGAAACGTCCTATATCACTATGAGGTAATAAAGCTCCCGATTGCCTGATGATAGTAGTCCAGCTAGGGTATTATCTCGAAATGTCCTATTGCTGGGAATGAAGGCACGGAATGAAAAAGAAAAAGTCGAATCATAAGATCTCAAGAATGATTGCAAGTTTAAGGAAACCGGACTTGTAATTTTCGATCGAAAGAGTAGTACTCCGATCAATCTTGATGAAGCAATGCTTGTAAGTTTGATTTTCTACACACACTCATGCTTTTAGTTCTTAAATTGAAAAAAAAAAGAAAAAAAAGAGAGAGAAAATCTGAAAAAAAAATGCTATTAATCGAGATTGTTTTTTGATCAAGAATATGAAGATGTAGGTACGTACGACTTGCCTCTTTCTCTTTTTGATTTCGTTTTTCTGATTAACCAACATCTTGAGCCTAAACTTTATAAGCCATTTTTGTCGACTACCTGACCAAGTTTCCGATTCCAGGATTTCATAATAGTTGAGATTAAAAATCATTCTAATATTTTATTTATACTTATTAAGTATTACATGTACAATTTCATCTAAATAATATTCGATGTTTAAGTTATTTAAGTTATATACACTTTCTGTCTTCTTACAATTTTAAATTAGAATAAATAATATATTTATAATATTGACAATATAAATTACATTAAAAATTATAATCTGATCAATTATATTATCTTTTATTACCGCTTATTTTTGCTCGAGGACGATCAAAAGCTAAGTGGGGAGTAGTTGATATAATACTTTTATATGATTAAATATACGTTATATTATTATGTTTTATCAACGAATTCTATATAAAATATATGAAATTATGATATAAATAGTATGAAATGTTAATCTTTATAATTTAGAGTAGTTAGTAATAAAACTTAGTAATAATAGTAAAAAGTTATCATTTTGTACCGATTTTAGTAAATCGGAGTGTCGTGTCAGATTTACGTGGGTATTTGTGGTATTTTATTGCAGATTTATAAGCCAAAACCCCGAGAATCGACATGTTGAAGTATAATCATATCTCTGGAAGGATTTAGAGAGTGTCACGAGCTTAAATGGTCAATCGAATTGCTTAAGTGGTCAAGTGGTCAATCGAAGTGGTCAAGTGGCTAATCGATTCGATTAAGTGGTAATCGAGAAATATCTTCGACAAACGAATGGCTCATCAAAACGACATCATCTGAAGAAGAGTCCTTCATGAAAGTTGTAGATTTTCCCGAGAGCTTTCCGATGCCTCTTGAATCATGATTTTTGGAGATCCAGAACTCGAGATATGAATTTTATAAGTTATATATAATTATAATTATAATTATATCTACGCTGCACATGCTGAGTGATCAAGGGGGTGGATGTAATCATTAGGCGGACCAGTCCGGCCTCATCAAGGACCGGTCCGGCCAAGGAAGTTTTTTCTATAAAAGGAGCCTCATTTGCAACGGAGCAGAGTGTACCAATATATATATACACTATATATATATATATCTTCTCCTCTTTATTTTCTTTTTAGTTTGGTAGTTTGTAAATAGGCCTTATGCCAAAAATAATAATATCGTAGTACTGTTGTAATGCTCGGGAAATTATCGGAAGTTCGGTGTTGTTGAAGTCGTTGTAATGTCCGGAAGAATACGACCTCTAACTCAGCATTTGTAATCGGGTAAATTTTCTAAAGTATTTATGTTTGTTTTGTTTGATTTTATCTTTTTAGTTATTATAATGTTTTTTAGCTAAGTCTAAATAACTAGCCAAAGTTATGTAATCGTTTTATTTCGATCTTTTCGGTAAAGGAATGATGTCTAAGTAAAATTTATTAAAATTGAGTTAATTGAATCTTTTTCTATTTTGTAACGTATTGATAATATTCGGATTGACGTAATTAACCAAGATGAATCGCACCATATAACCTAACGATGAACTGACCAGAGAAGTTAGGATATGAGATAAAAGATAGAAAAACCGGAGGGTAAAATTGGCCGTGCGTAAAGCGTGACAACGGAATCCTATTTCCTACCCGGGGGCAGATTTGTCTTGGGAAAGATGGATCTTATTAAAATTGTGCTCGAGATCATAATAATGTTAAAATCAACGGTTTAATTGAAACTAACACCGGAAAGTTAAATCGATCCGCCTGACAACCGGAGCCTTTTGAATAACATCGGCCGTCTGACAAACGGAATAACCTCTTTTATCCGGGGTAGATTTGTACTCGGTACCTGTTCAGACTAACTAAGATTAGCATGGGGCAGTTGTGGAGATTGAACTGATGACAATGACATATGACAATTTCATACGCTCGTGTGAGGAGGAATTGTTAACCTCAGGAGTGCACCGTTTCATTTACTCAATTGGACCTAATATAAAAGGAAAAGATCGAGCACATTCCGTTTACTGAAAAAGATCGTATAAATCAATTATATAAACTTTGGCTAGTTCTATTTGTCTATTATTATAAACTATATATTGGTATCTATATATTTATATATATATATATATATTTTGCAATCTATGTACATTTATATATATTTATATATCTATATATATTATATTAGAATAACTTTTAAATTATGCATTTATTTTATGTTAAGTAGAATAGTAGTAATCTGTGTGATAAAATTGCGGTTTAGATCGAGTTAATAACAGCTCTTTGGTGTTTAACCACACTTAAAAGAATTACCACGTTTTCCCTGAGGATTCGACACTCTGACTCACCACACTAGCACTACAGTTTGGCCCGATACACTGTCGGTTAAGGACTGGTATAGCACTAGAAAAGGCCACGTCAACATACGTATTTCAACTCATTATATGCGAGGCGTTATCTTATTACTGTATTAGGGAAAGTGATTCTGAAGATGACTTCAGGA